>LPNX010121130.1:10243-106545 GCA_001517045.1 Pseudotsuga menziesii
CTAATATAATGTTTAGCTATTTCATATGTGGTCCTTAATATAACGTTGTATTGCTCTAGGTAGAGAAGGTTTTATTGAACCATCCAGCGATTCTGGCTGTTGTGGTTGTGGAAATGCCTGATTCTAGGTTGAATGGACTTGTTACCGCCAGTATTCAACTACACAATAGTTGGCAATGGGAAGACAAGAACCTGAAAATGCAGAGTCAAGCAAGCAACATATTGTCACCAAGGCTACTACAACTGTATTGCAAGCAGCAAGGACTGTCCAGGTATGTCTTTGTAATCATCCTTGAAAAGCATATATTTATACTTAATTTTCTCTGGGATGAAGAGAGCTTTTGAGTTTTCCAGCTTGAATGTGGGGTGTTGTTTTAAAACAACCTAGATTCTTGTAGTTTCTTTTTTCCATCCTTTGTTTAGAGTGATATTAGGCCAGAATATGTTTCCATTCCTCCTCTCAACCTCACCTACAATAAACGTATCCTCTATTTATTACAGAAAATGTTGTTACCATCTAGAAAAAATTGCCTTAAGGCCATTTCAACATAACATTGTTGAAAAATACTTCAACATAACACAGTTCTGCTGAATCAGAAAGCTTTGTGGCATAGATAACCTAATTCAACTTTTCTAGCCCTTCTTTTAGATCTCAGATTGTAAACAACAAATGTAGACTTTCCTAATTTGTTTAATATTTGGAGTACGTTCATTCAATCCAGAACAATTTGCAGAGGATACAATTGGGAAAACAGGTTACTCATCTGCATTTTTTTATTTTACAGACCATTCCACGATATTTGTTCCTAAAGACGGTTGGAGGTATAAGGGTGAATCGAGTCTTGACAGAGGAGACTCAACTTCATACAGATATTGGTAGATCATCTAATATATTAAAGGTGGATAGTTCAGTAGGCATCATGAATCGAAGAAATTGCAAAAGTTAGATTAGCTGTTAAAATTTCTGATATGCAATTTTAATTGCATTTTTCTTGTTTTGAAGGATTCAACCTTCATATAGTATCCTTTCTAAAATATCTAATTGTTCCAAAACCAGGATTATCACTAGACATACAAGTTGTGGTCAAAGCCTAATAGTAAAGAGTTTGTCCAATGCATTGATCGTCCATGGCATCACAAGAGTATGCTTTTGTTTTTCTCAACAAAGATTTCCCCTTTTACAGTTCCTACTTTTCAGTGAAGCAGTTCACTGAAATTTCTTTAATAAAGTTTTTACTTTGCAGAACGAGGTGAGCAACATAATGGTTATGTTATTTTCAAGGCCAATGGAGGATTGAATCAAATGCAAACATGAGTAAGTTCCCAAAGGCTTATAGGATATACATGTAACCCGCTTTATAAATGTTGGTTCCAGCATGTTGTCGTGTTTATTTATAAAAAATTCCTATCCTACAGATTTGTGATATGGTTGCCATCGCAAGATTATGAATGTAGTACTTGTTATACCAATTTTGGACAATACTTCATTTTGGGCTGATCCAAGGTGAATGCAATTTCTCTGCCAAGTGGCCTCAATTGGGTAATTTAGTTTCTTGTAACATAAAATCTCCCTATATTTATAATGTTTAGTAATATATGATGCTTTTTCAACAGTACAAAAAATGTTAGATCTCACATCTGTTTTAAATTTATGTGATGATCCAGTGAATTCAAAGACATTTTTTATCTCCGTCACTTTATTAATATTCTAATGGAAAATGTGCACATTGTTGAGTCTTTACCACCATCTCATAAAAATGTTAAACCATTGGAGAAGGCTCCAGTGTCTTGGTCAAAGGTGTCTTAGACACTAGCCTTGTTCTGGTTCAGAGTTTTTGATCAATTTTGGAAGAGAGCTTTTTCAGCACCTCACGAAATTTTAAATTTTATTAAGAAAAACCACCGTGGGTTTTCAATGTTTTGTATACTTTCCAAAGAAATTAATCCCGTCTAAACATTAAGTCACCAAAAAAACCCGGGTTTTCTTTCACTTGCTGAAGAGAGTTCATTTCCGGTGCAAAGGAGAGTTCATTTCACAGCTTTTGTTATTTGGTGCATATTGAGCTAGGTTTCAAAGGTTTTGTAAGGAGATCACACTTATGGTAGAACATTGGAGTATATCTTGACGATTCTTCATCTCTATTTCAATAAGAGAGGCTGTATTTTCTCTACGATTATCCCTTCTGAAGAGGGCCCATTCAAATTGATCTCGTTGTTGGGTTGTGAAGGTCACAGGCTGTTGGAGAATCTTTGTTCAAATTGCTGTTGTATTTTGGCTAAACATACCATTGTACACTGTTTGATGTACATGTATCTTTCTACAAGCATGAAATGCTTCCTTTCCTAAAAAAACACAATGTGCTATACTTCACTCATGCTGATTCTCGTCTTGCAAATAATGACCTTCCTAATTCAATTCAGAAGATCCATTCTCGTGCCAATTATCAAGCTCTAAAATTTGCCGACCCCATTGAGAAACTTGCACGAACTCTTTTTTCCTCCCTCTTGAATTAAAAAGTTCAAATTCCATTATGGGATCTGGTTGAATTGTCAATCACTGGTTATGATTGAGTATGCTGGGCAATGCTGGTTATTTTGAGTTTAAATTGTACTACCAATTAGGGAATACTTTCGGCTTGCCTCTTTTTCAAGCCTGGGAAGGTCTAATTCCCTCCTCTGTGTTTGACAACTCCAAGGTTTGCATTTGAGTACATTGCACTATTTTCCTCTCGAACTAAGGTAACTTAGCATTTCCTTTGTGGATGGTTGGAATCCAGTCTTAAGTGATTGTTCTGGGTCATACTTGTTTAATTAATCTGTGGACATTCTGGTTGGGCACTTCTGGAGGCTTTGGGCTATGGACTGCCTTGGGAACCATTGGAATTGCCTGAAGGAGATACATGAAATACATTGTATTGGGCAGGCATGAAGACTTTATCAATGGCAATGGGACATCCATATTCTCAATAACAACCAAAGTCTATGGTAATAAAATCAATGCAAATCTCAAAATGAAATGATAATGGAAACCCTCTTGAAGCAAAAAAGGCAAATTCAAGGCTTGGAAGCAGAATGTTCAATGCTGACGGCGTTCTTGCATAGAAGAATGAAACTAGGGTTTGTGGGCTCCCATGACAAATTGAAGCAAAAATGTAATAGGAAACAAAAATGCAAAGGGTTGTGCAAAGTTAAAAACAGTTGGAAGTTTTATAAGTGTTGTGTACATAGGATGCTTAAGTATACAAAAATGTAAATACACAATATACAAAAAATAGTAGGGCGTATGTGTTATAGATACATGACTACACTAATATGCACAAAGAACTAGTGCAAATTACCTCAAGGGTTGAGAACAATTAAATAGAGTTGGTAGTTTAATAAATAGGCCAGTTAAAGACTGCTTAGACAAACAATAACGTAATTGCAAAGTACCTTATGTCAAGCTCCTCTGATTTCTTAACAGCTTCAGTGGCTGCCTTAATAGCCTGGTGAGCCATACCAAGATGTGAACAAAAGCACCTCTGTCGATTAAAACATATGAAAACAAAATACTTAGAATTTCATAAAACCCATCTCATAGTCACAAGCTTGTGGAGACAAAACCAAAAAAGCTCACACTCTTTTCAATTAACAAATCGTAGAAATAGGAAAAGGCTGAAAATATTTGGTTTACAGCAATAGGAAAAAACAAATTCACATACCAGGAAATCCCCACCATGGATGGTTCCCATTTCCATGGATTTCCCCATTTCCTCCTCAAGCTATTTCACAATGAACTCCTTTGCTCGACCGACTTCCTTTTTAGAAGCTCCATTTGCAACTGAGAAAATCTTTGAAATGTAGATTATAACAAAGCAGTCAACTACACAATCAACAACAAGATTTAACATCCACAAGATTACTATTGACAAAAAACAGGATACCTTTCACTGTACGAGGTTTATCCTCTTGTCTGCATGCAATGTAGAGGCAAGCAACATCCTGATTTCTTCCCCTAATTGATTTTGAATCTTCCACCTTCTTATAAATTTCATTTGCCCGATCCTTCACAATAACAGAAACTCATAAGAACCTTAATAGAGAAGCTAAAACAACGTCATGGTCAAGAACGAATAGGACCAGGCATTGCTCTTGCATTTTAGAGTAAGTTGTATGATTTTCCATTCTCGTCATTTTTATGTAGAAAAGATCAAGTTCAACATGCTATATGTTGCTTTGCAGACTAAATGTACACAAATGTTAAACAGAGTGGAGCATGGTCCACATTCTTTCCTGGGTTCCGACAGGCTAAATCTAGATAATGAGTCTACTACATCCACGAATAAGGTATTGTAAGAAGACAGAGATTTGCAAAGTGCATGCAAAATTTTACTGCTTATCTGTCTTTAATGATAATATCTTTTTTTTTTCAATTTTGTCATTCTCATTTTATGTTATTTGCCTAGAAATTTTGAAGAGGATCTCTATAACAAACCATGCTTTGGTATAGTTGGAGTAATGGGAAAGTTTTTTATTAAGGGAATAAGTTTTTAGCTGGATACACAGGACTTTCTGTTTATTAGTAGGTGCTGGGAGTTCTTTAACATGGGTGATTAAGAGCAGTTGAAAATGGAGTTCTTTAAAAGATGTAATTTTGAGGTATCTTTAGCAACATGCTGTTGGGTTATATCCCATTTTTCGTATTCATAGATATGCTTTCAATTTGGAATGTGGAACTACGGTAATCTAAGCACCTACAAAGATGATTATTAGGCCCAGGTTCCCTTTTGCTGGCTCTGTCCAACCAATGTTAGGATTAATGTAGTTTTAATTGGAAGTGACACTACTCGATAGGGCTTGAACTTTTGTTTACTGTTTGGAAAGTACCATGGCTAAGCACTAGGTTACTGCATTATTGGTAATAGGTGTCACGCTATATTTCAACTTTATATTTTCTCTAAGATCAAAATGCCGGTATTATTTAATGTGTTTGCTTATACAAGAGTTTTGAATGATGTTGTGTAACTTTGAATTTTATCCTTATTTATACACTGGTTTGAGAGGGATCACTTTATTGGCATTGTCTGAAATGTATGTCGTATTGCAGTCACTCTATTTTTCATAGTTACTTCTTTTCTCTTGCAAGGTGTTATACATAGCATAGATATTTTTCACAACTAAAATTCTTACCTTATCCTGCAGTTTCAATGTTCACCCGGGCTTAACTATGATAATAACACTGATGTAATTGTTTCAGATAAGGTGTGTCAATTGCTCGCACTGCTCACTGCTCAGACACATTTGATCCTCTTATTGATTTGAGTTTGGAAGTAGAGAATTTGAATTCAATAACAGAGGCATTAGATTCTTTCACGAGAGCAAAAACTTTAGAACGTGATGCCAAGTATGAATGTGAGAATTGCAAACTTGGCAGCTCTTTTTTCAAAAAAGCTTACGGTTACTTTTAAACATTGAATTGCAAATTTACACATGTACTTTTGCATAGGTTCGGCTTGAATGTGCCAGAAACAGTTCGAGTTAAGTCTATTTTGTATTTTGTCATTGAACTGATGCTTTGCAAACTTCAATACTGTCAGATTCACTCTCGGAACAGATATGTCATTTCTTTTACTTGTGGGATCCTAACATTTCTTAAAAATTACGACTTTTCTCTCATCTTCACCAACCATCGATTATTTGAAGGATAAAGAATGGAGAGCAATGAAGGCAAGTGCACATTAAAGTCTCCAAATTGCAAGTGCTACTTCCGTTGATATGTTTAATTGCCCTCCATCTCAAGTATGAGGTATCTCATGTTTAAAATTGCAGGTGTCAAAGAATGTGAATATCAGGTACTTTGGTTATTGCTCTAGAACCAGGGATTGATGAATGTTATCCATGCTTTTCTTGCTGTGTTTAGATATGAGCAAGATATGCTTGTTTATATTGTAATATGCTTGCATTTACAATATACAATTTTTTTTTCCAAGAAAAAAAAGCATAATTTCATTCATCTGTAGAGAGCGAAATTACATTCTGTAGGTTCACTATAAATAGTGAATTGTCAAGATCATATGTTTCTATGATGATACTATTACGTCTTCAATCAGATTACATACAAATGCATACTATGATGCTGTAGCGTAAAAGATTAGCCCCGAAAGGCAAAATTCAAAAAATATTGCTGATAATATTTCTGAACATGTTCCGATATAGAGCCTGCAAAGTTTAATACTTTGATTCTTTTACAATAAAACCAATCTGAAGCTGTGACATATATAAAGCAAAAAAACTTGGAGTTCAAAGGCCCTCAATGAAGGGCCAGTGATAGTAATCCTGGGATCTGCCATCCAAGAAACATGTTCCAAAATAGAGCCTGCAAAGTGTAATACTTTGATTCTGTTGCCATAAACCAAATCTGAAGCTGTGACATATATAAAGCGAAAAAACTTTGAGTTCATAGGCCCTCTATGAACAGCCGGTGATAGTAATCCTGGGATCTGCCATCCAAGAATTCTTTTACATGCCAAGTGCCGAGTGGCTTATGGAGCCCCTCCTTGGATGCGCTGTCCGCTTCTATGTTGTTTGCCTTGTAAACGTGCCGGCAAGAGAAAGAGTCATAACGCAAGAGGATCATCCTAATGGATGAAAGTAAATTCATCAGCCTCAGATTTCTGCATTCCTGTATCTGTTTGATCCAATTTATAACGTTCAAAGAGTCCCCAAAGCAATTTAGAGAGGTGCACCCTTTCTCTAGAGCAAAGATTAAAAGAAATTTTAAGCTCTGTAGTTCTGCAAAATTGTTTGTGCCCTCCCCCAGCCCCATAGAAATAATAAAGGAATGAGAATCTGAAAGATGAAGAACTGCTCCTCCCCCACACACATTGTTCTGTGAAGCCCCATCAAAAAAAGCCCATGGCCGAGAGTGATCGATCTCCACCTCTAGATTCCTTCTTTGTTTTGCTGCCCTTATATGCTTAGGGAGTGACTTGAAGATACCAAAAGATTGGGCCGCTGTTATCTCTGGTATGCATGGCTTATCTTTAAAAATGGCATTATTTCGAGCCAACCATATCCCCCAGATAACTAGCAGTCGGAGGAACTAATAATTCTTGTTAGGATTCCTCCTCCACCATGCTTCCCAAGCAACCCCAATCGAAACTCCTACCCACTGAAAAGGGAAACCCACCAAAGCTGTGCACTCCTTCCAAACTTCAACAGAGTAAGGACAAGTAAGGAACAGGTGAGAAGCAGATTCCTGGGCCCTTTTGCATAACACACACCAACCCGGCCCCTGAAAGGCTCTCTTTTGCAAGATATCCCAAGTAGGAACTCTATTCTCTAGAACACACCACATAAAGAGTTTCGTTTTAGCTGGGCATTTTAACTTCCAAAGAGACTTCCACACCAAACTTCATTTCTCAGATCTGCCTCAGAACTTAACAAAATATAACCTGCCTTTGGAGTGTAAATTCCTTCCGAATCCGCCTCCCAGACCAAGGAGTCCTCATCATCAGACAACAGAACACTTGCCAATTCCAAATTTCTGATATAGGCCTCCAGGAAAGCTGTCTCCTGTTCCTGAAACCCCAAGGTGTTTGCCCTTCGCCATCTTTGAATCCAAGTCCCCTCAGGTCTCGGGGCTTCCAGATGATTTAGAGTGTAGATCCCTCTTCTCCTCAGTGCCTCAATAACATAACCAGGAAGGATATGTTCTTGTGTGCACCCCAGCCAAGGATCCCTTCCTACCAACAACTTTTCTCCATTCCCAACATTCCAGGCCAGCTTGGATTCAATCAAATGAAAAGATTTTACCACAGCCTTCCATATCATCGATCCCCCCGAGTGAGACTTCCTAGGATTCCTGATCCATGCTTCAATGCTTTCCTCGGGCAAGTATTTCTGCTTGATGACCCTGGTCCAAAGGGTATTAGTCTTCACCAATCTCCAACCCCCCTTAGCTGCCAAAGCCTTTGTGAACAGGAAAATGTTCTTTAACCCCCAACCCCCCAGGCTCTTTGGAACAACTATTCTTTTCCAATTTACCCAAGGGGTGACCTGTTCATCCTTCTTGCCACTCCACAGAAACCTAAAATAGATCCTCCTTATGCTTTCAAGAATTCCTTTTGGGATCCAAGCTAAGGACATCCAGTAAACTGGAATGGCTTCCAACACTGCTTTGACCAACACCAGCCTGCCTGCTTGAGAAAGCCACTTGTGGCTCCACACCTTCAACCCCTTCTCCACCTTCCCAATCAACCAAACCCAATCCATCTTCAAATACAAATTTGCTTTTAACGAGAAACCAAGATAATTCAAACCCTCCTCCAAACCCGCAGTGATGAAGGGAAAGAATCTTGTGAGTTCAGCCTCCTCTTCAGGTCGCAACATGTGTGTGGACAGGGTAGACTTCCCCGCATTTATGTCCATACCCATGGCCTTTGTGAACAGATCCAAAATTTCCTTGAGGGCTTGTGTTTCCCCTCTGTATCCAGAGCAGAATATCAACACATCATCCACGAAGAGCAAGTGTGTAATATTCAGATTTGGAGCCACCTGAATCCCCTGAAAATGCCCTTCATCTTTTGCCTTGCTAATGGCCCTACTGAGGCCTTCAGCAACCAACAGAAAAAGAAGCGGGGATAAAGGACACCCTTTTCTGAGTCCCCGTTCAGCATGGAAAAAAGGCGAGGCCGCTCCATTGATCAGGACTTAAAAGGAAACCGTGGAAATACAGGACATAACCCATCTGATGAAAGCAATACCGAAACCCAGATGTGTTAAAAGTAGTCGAAGATACAACCAAATAACTTTATCATAGGCCTTAGAAAGATCAATTTTTAGTATAGCTCCCTTCAAATTCTTGGTCTTCAAACTGTGCAGCCCTTCCTGAGCCACCCCTATGGCCTCATGTATCTGTCGTCCCTCCAAAAACCCAAACTGTTCAGCAGAGATATTTTTTGAAAGGATACTTTTCAATCTTCTGGCAATTACTTTTGAGATAATCTTATAGATACAATTGCAAAGCGAGATGGGCCTGAAATCATTAAGGGTCAATGCATTAGCATACTTAGGAATGAGGGCAATGAAGGTAGAGTTGAAACTCGCCGGAATTCTCCCTGAGGCTCTGGAGTCTTCAGCAACTGCCAAGAGTCGTTCCCCAAAAACTCAAAAAGGTCCAGGAAGAATTCAATCGTCCACCCATCAGGACCTGGGCTCTTGTCTTTCTGGAAACTTTCGAGGACCTCCTTGAGCTCCGCCTCCGAAATTTCCTTCATCAACTCCCTATTACCTTCTTCATCCACAAAACTAGGAAACATCTGTGCCACTCTGATCACCTCAGCTATAGCAGCCTGATTTGGGGCCCGAAACAAATTCTGGAAGTGAACAACCCCACATCTAGCCTTATCATCAAAATTGAAATGTGTGTTTCCATCTTCATCCCTCAGGCTCCAAATAGTATTGACTGCTTTCCTCCCTCTGGCATAAGCGTGGAAATTTTTTGTATTATTATCCCCACATTCCAACCATATCGCTCTGCTCTTCAGTCTCCAGGACTCCTCCTTCTCACATAAAAGGGTGTTCCGCCTGCCTTCTAATCTGGTTAAAACCTCTTTAGAATATTGAGATAACAGACCCCCCCCATCACCTTCATAGATCCGCAGAAGATCCTCTTCCACCTGTTTCAGCTCTGCATCTTCCCTACATCTCTTGGTGATTGACCATTCTTTAATCACCCTTTTCAGCTTCTTTATATTATCTGCAAACTGGTAAGCAGCTGATCTGTCAAAATCCCCATCAAAAGGAGTCCAGTTAGTAAGGAGGATATTTTTAAAAGTCTCATCCTGTAACCAAACTTTATTGAATTTCAAAGGGCTCAGAGGATTTGTCGGCCCCTTTTGTATCTCAAAGAAGATAGGAAAATGATCCGAGAGACCACCACTACCTACCCACTGCCGAACTTGAAAGAATCTGTCCACCAATTGTTCAGCCACCAAAAAACGGTCAATCCTTTTAGCCACCCTTGCATCCCCACTGCGATTATTCCTCCATGTCGGTTTCAGCTTAAATGGTTCTATATCCAGCCACCCCTTCGCCACTAGCTTCTGAACAAAGTAACCCGCCAGTGAGTCCACATGGGCATGAGGACCCCATACCTCGTTCTGTCCCAGAGAGAAATTTAAATCCCCCCCTAAGACCAAAGTTTCACCACACAAGAGGGGATTACCAAACAGAGAGTCCCAAAAAGGTACTCGGTTCACATAAGGCCCATAGATATTTATCACTTTAAAGGTGATCCCCAGATCAACCGACAAAACTTCAACACAGATAACAGAGTCCATCCCCCACGAGTCAACAAGCTTTAATTTACAATTCCTCCAGCCCACTGCCAACCCCCTTGAGCGCCCCTTAACATCCAAAGTGATAAAGGACCAACCAGGCAGCCAACTCTCCAAACGTTCCTTTATAACATCACCTATGCCTAAAGTCTCTTGTAGCAAGATCACATCTGGGTGTTCAAGAGTAAGCACCCGTCTGAAGGCTGATTTTTTGTTTGTCCCAGCCAGACCCCGACAATTGAAAGACACAATCTTCATGTTCTCCCTTTCTCCTTGGAAGTCACCGCTCTAAGTGCCTTTTCAATCGAAAGTTGTTTACCTTCCAAAAGATCCACCTTTGCCCTGGATTGAGCCTTAAATAGCTTTGAATTTCTACCACGCCCCTTACGAGCAGGTGAAGTGGCTTTACCCAGCCTAGCTGAACTAGCTTTCTTGCAAGAACGAAGGAAATACCCCGAGTCCTGTGATTCAGTGGGAGAGAGATAGTCCTCCTCTTGTGTGTCACTAGGATCAGGGTCCACAGAAACTGGAGGGGTATCTTCCAGAGCAAAATGACGTTCAATCGAAGAGTCCAAAACCAAGTCAAGAGAAGGAGTACTCAGAACCTGGGCCTCCTCATCACAAGGCTGATGCACCAAAGTACCCGAAGATCCCGAGAGAGAAAGATTGCGTAGACCCTCTACCCAATCATGCCCCAAGAAAGTAACAGAGTTTAGAAATAAATTGATAGAAGGGGGGAAAGAGAATGAGGATATATCAGGGATATCAGGACCCTTAGGTACTTCTTCTCTCTGAGGAGCTAGAAGCAGATCCAACTGAGCAACCGGAGTCTCCTCCGCCTCCGGGCACTCTTGACGTGGCACGTCACCTGTCGGCTCACTTCTAGGATCATCAGAGGGGGTCTGGCCGAAATCTGCAGAGCCCGATCCTTTCTCAGAGTAGCTCACCTCGCTTCCTTTAAAAAGTTTTCTCCTCCCCCCAAAATTGGTTCTGATCGGAAGGCTACATTCAGAAGCGGGATGTCCATAAACATGACAACGTCGACATCTAAATGGGACATTTTCATAGTCCAGCAATTGTGGGATGATCTCCGACCCCCAGTCCAAGTTTATTTGTTCTGCCAGCCCCTCTCTGATATTGACGTTTACCAAGATGCATGCAACCTTTTGACAATGAGTCTCCAAGAATGATAGATATTCCTCCAGGAAAGTCCCCAGGATATCCCCAATCCAATTGAAGTGATGAAGATCCCAGAAGTGTAGAGGGAGGGCTGGCATGCGAACCCAAATCGTAATTACATCCACCCTTTCCCGGCTGGCATCAAACAGGGGATGCCAAGGCTTTAGCAGCATCGGGAAGTGATTGAGGTGCCAGTTCTTGTTCAAAACCCGCCGCAGTTCCTCTTCTTTAAAGAAATTGAAAGCAAACCACCCCCTATTAAGCATCACCACCGTAGGCGAGTAACCCAAGAGCCCTTTCCAGTATTCCTCAACCCAATCCGCCACCGTCTTTCTAGAGAAGTTTCGGCCCAAGACCCTGCCAACGAGGGTGAACTTTGCCATCTGCAGGACACTACCCCAGGCTATGTCTTCGCCCACTGCATAGTTCTTAACCTGTTTAACCTTTATCCAGCTCTTCCTCCGCTTCTTCACCAGTCCACCCCCTCCCTCCTTCGTTCCAGCAGCACCATCAGAGATCTCCTTCCCCAAACCCCCGCCCCTTTCAGGAGAGCTGAAACCCCACTGTTCTGCAACCCCAAGGGAGACCCTCCTATCCTCCTCCGAAGCGTTTCCACTTGAGCCACTGCCCACCAGAACCTGTCTAACCACCCCTTCCACCGGAACCGTCTGAAGGTCATGTGGTAACTGCTCCAGAGAAAAGATGAAATCTGACGGGGAAGAACCAGAAAATGAGGGCACCGGCTCCAGCCTTACCGTTTGAAGCATCTCAGGCCCTACTGTCCGAAGCATCTCAAGCCCCAGCACCGGAAAATCCACCAGATCTTCTAGATCCTTGCCACCTGGCACCTCCCAGATGTCAACACCTTCCATTCTGTCACTAGAATAATCAATGACCTCCTGATCTACCATAGCAGCGTAGAGATCTCAGCTAAAGAAACTGTCACCTTCCCCCAGACTGCTAAACTCCAACCCCTAGAAAAACTTAACTCCACTCCTGCCAAAAACAATAAAAAAACCATCAACCGACCCGAGGTAACAGAAGAGGCGAAAGACATATTCCTGACAAGGACCAAGCACCCATTCAATCAGTATTCTGGGCTGGCCGTCCCCTGACACGGATGGCCCTCCCTATTCCATCAAAGACCTGCTCGCCGTCCATTGTGGTTCTCTCCGGTTTTGATCAGGAGTCAACCCAAAATTTTTGTTATCTAATTGTTTCTCTCTTGCAAGGTGTTATACATAGCATAGATATTTTTCACAACTAAAATTCTTACCTTATCCTGTAGTTTCAATGTTCATCCGGGCTTAACTATGATAATAACACCGATGTAATTGTTTCAGATAAGGTGTGTCAATTGCTCGCACTGCTTACTGCTTGGACACATTTGATCCTCTTATTGATTTGAGTTTGGAAGTAGAGAATTTGAATTCAATAACAGAGGCATTAGATTCTTTCACGAGAGCAAAAACTTTAGAATGTGATGCCAAGTATGAATGTGAGAATTGCAAACTTGGCATCTCTTTTTAAAAAAAAGCTTACGGTTACTTTTAAACATTGAATTGCAAATTTACACATGTACTTTTGCATAGGTTCGGCTTGAATGTGCCAGAAACAGTTCGAGTTAAGTCTATTTTGTATTTTGTCATTGAACTGATGCTTTGCAAACTTCAATACTGTCAGATTCACTCTTGGAACAGATATGTCATTTCTTTTACTTGTGGGATCCTAACATTTCTTAAAAATTACGACTTTTCTCTCATCTTCACCAACCATCGATTATTTGAAGGATAAAAAATGGAGAGCAATGAAGGCAAATGCACATTAAAGTCTCCAAATTGCAAGTGCTACTTCCGTTGATATGTTTAATTGCCCTCCATCTCAGGTATGAGGTATCTCATGTTTAAAATTGTAGGTGTCAAATAATGTGAATATCAGGTACTTTGGTTATTGCTCTAGAACCAGGGATTGATGAATGTTATCCATGCTTTTCTTGCTGTGTTTAGATATGAGCAAGATATGCTTGCATTTACAATATGCAAGCATATCTTGCATCTTGTAAACAGACCAAGATGCAGCAAGCATCTTGGTCTGGCAAGCAACTGCAATGCCCCAGTGGAGAAGTAGATCCATCTCAGCTGTTCGCATTAGCTAAGTCGCAAGTATAATAATTGTAAATCCCATAATGGGCTAAAAACCTCCTTATCATGAACATACATTAATGAGTCCAACATCTAAAAAGCCTTAATTCCTATTCAGTCCTTTGGCTAAAACCACGTTCTTGTAGGTTGATTACAATGATAACTTTGTAGATCCAAGAGACAACTATCAGCAAACAGAACCTGCAACCTACAACAATGGCCCAATAGTTGGAAGTTTAGCTAGACTTCAAGGTGGAAATGCTGCAGACAACCAGCTTCTCCAAGGTTTTATTGTTTTATAGGATGAAATTAATTTAGTTCTAGTTTGTTTCAGTGATATTGATGGTGATGCTTTTAATGATTGTTCTTCTGGCTGTGACAGTGATCAGATTCAGGATATTCTACTCCAACTATAATTCCAAAGCCAAATCCAAATCCCTCTCCTGCACCTAAACAGAGTTCTCTTCCTACTTCCCCACAGAGTAAGTCCTCTAAATATTAAAGAGAATTGATGAGCTGATGGCCAGAGAGGAGGCCCTAAGGGCTGCACAGACTGTAGAGTCTCTTTTGCTGTCCAATGAATGAGATTTTGTCCTTAGCAATGGAGGAAGAAAGGTGTGTTCTTGCCATTTATGCTTGTGTTTTACTCTGCCTCAGAATCTCGATATCATTTCTTTTTATGAGAATGTAAGAAAGAAAGCATGTATTGAATTGGGCGATTTAGTTTCCTGCAATTATTGGATTTTGTAAGGGTTTAGCAATAATAGGTGCAGAAATTTTATTCTATGATGGTCTCATTGCCAATTTGTGTTTTGCCAATAGGTTCCAGTAGCGGAGCTTGTGGGGAAGACAGTGGGTCTATATTTCTCAGCCCACTGGTGTGGTCCCTGTAGAAATTTCACTCCACAGCTTGTGGAGATTTACAATGAGCTTCTGAAAAAAGGGGAGGCCTTTGAGATTGTGTTTCTCTCGGGTGACAAAGAGGAGAAAGCCTTTGAAAAGTATTACACCAGCATGCCATGGCTGGCTTTACCATTTGCAGATCACACTGAAAAGAAGTTGTCTCGCTACTTCAAAGTTGAGGGTATCCCAACTTTGATTATTTTAGGTCCAGACAGGAAAACATTACAAACTGATGCAGTGGGCCTTATACAAGAATATGGAATCCGAGCTTACACGTTTACAAAAGAGTAGCTGGATGAGCTTGAAGCTGAAGAGAAAGCCAGACAAGAAGCACAAACCCTGGAGTCACTCTTGGTTTCTGATGAGCGCAACTTTGTGCTCAACCATGGAGGTGCCCAGGTGAATTACTGAGATCTGCTTACTATCTTCAATGTTCTTATGCCATGATTCATTAATCACACCATAAAACCATAAAATAAGTTCTACTCCTACATAACATTTGAGGGTTTATATATACAAATGGTCAGTCATAGTGCTTTTTGCTATGATTACCCATTTTGAAATCTCATTGGGCTCCCAATGTTACTTTAGGTTTGTGAGTCGTGATAGCTCTGACAAGCAGACAGGGAAAGGGGCAAGTCATGGGTGAATTTTGGCAGTCTAATCTCAGCATTTAAGCCAATTGGTCTTCTGTGTTTTGATAGTGTGCTATCCAAACTCATATGGTTAGTGTTTCTTTGTTTAAAAAAGAAGACTTTACTTAATAATATTCGTTCTGGTCTAATCAATCTGAATACAGAAACATGACTCTAATGCACATAGTATCTGCAATATGACTGATTAATTATCATATCTCAAGTCAATGTGGCTACTATTTCCCTATTTCCCCCCCAAAAAATGGGTTACTTATAATATCATTGGTGGATTATCATATTCAAAATTAAATAAAACAAATCTTTATATACAAAATCTGGGTTGTACAGTTTTCAAATTAACTGTTTGAATCTAGTTGAAAGTATGTTATGATTCTAGGGAACTACACTGTACATATACATAAGTTAGTAGTGAACTAAGGAGCAGTGTGAAACAGTTAGTCTGCCAATACTTTGAATTTGAGTTTTTTTGTTTATGAGTTCTGCCTTTCAACCACTAAACGACAGCCAGACATGAAATAATTATTTATATGTTTTGATTCTTGTAATAGGTCCAGGTATTTGAACTTGTGGGCAAGACACTTGCTTTGTATTTCTCTGCTCATTGGTGCCCCCCTTGCCGAGGTTTCACTCCAAACCTTGTAAAGGTATACAACGAACTCAAAGAAAGAGGAGAAGCGTTTGAGATTGTTCTCATATCTACTGACCGAGATCAAGAGGCTTTTGAAGAATACTACAACAGCATGCCATGGCTGGCTCTTCCATTTGGAGATAAAACTAAGAAGGATCTCTCAGGACTTTTTCGTGTAAGAGGCATCCCATCCTTGATTGTGGTTGGTCCAGATGGAAAAAACTATGACAGATAATGCCAGAAGTGCAGTGTCCACCCATGGAGCCAAGGCTTATCCCTTCACTAATGCTCATCTTGAGATGAGAACGGCAATCCTGCAGGAGTAATCTGTAATGGAGATGTTTGCTACAAGGCTGAAACTTGATGGTGGGAAAGGTGCTCATTAAACATGATATGCTGAAGGGTCTTCAATTTGGTGCTGTAGAATGCCTGGTTATCGTTGGATAGACAGTTATGTAACTGAACTTTGTTAAGTGGTGGTTACTTAGTAGTGTCAATAAATAGATTGAGTACTTCATAGTCTATGCTCTGGTTCTACTCTGTCAATTCAAGATGACTTTCAGGAATGTATAGTGGTGGAGTTTGCTTCCACCTGTAGATTCTTCTAAATAGTTTGCTTCTGCTAAATTGTCATGTTATTTTGTATTCAGGTGTGAATTTTTAAAAGCTACATAGTCATAGAGTTTGCTTTGCATCTGTAGATTTTGTTATTTTGTAATCAGATGTGAATTTTTAAAACCTGCATAGTGATGGAGTTTGCTTTGCATCTGTAGATTTTGTTATTTTGTAATCAGATGTGAATTTTTAAAACCTGCATAGTGATGGAGTTTGCTTTGCATGTGTAGTTTTTATTAAATAATTTGCTTGTGCACTTTAACAAATTTGTTTTAAGTGAAAAATCAATTTATAATTGGTTTGATGTTATTATTTCAAACAAAGTTTGCTTTGCTTGTGTAGATTTTATTAAATAGTTTGCTTGTGCACTTAAAAAAATTGTTTTAAGTGAAAATCAATTTATAATTGGTTTGATGTTATTATTTTTTCATTTTATGGACAATCTCAAACAAATTTAGAGGACAATAAGATGTGATAAATAATTTCGTATACTTCTATATCTTTTTAAAAATATAAAGGTTTATAAAGATTACATTTTTCACAAGAATTGTAAAAAAAATTATAGAGGAAAAGTTTGCACTTCAATCAATTTGTCATTTTTGAACCTAAAAAAAATTGTTATAATTATATTCATTATTGAAAAAAATATTAAAAATTATTTACACTCCATTACACATATCATCCAAACCTTAAAAATGAAAATTTGGATATTTTTAGACTTCCAATCTATATGCTTTTCATAAAAATATCTCAAAAATCTCTCTCCATGATCTAAAGAAACCCATATTGTCATAACTATAACCTTAGA
Organism: Pseudotsuga menziesii; assembly: GCA_001517045.1. Lineage (NCBI taxonomy): Eukaryota > Viridiplantae > Streptophyta > Pinopsida > Pinales > Pinaceae > Pseudotsuga > Pseudotsuga menziesii. Next base: position 27,492 of record LPNX010121130.1, read on the forward strand.
GACCTTATCAGCTATATTAAACGACTCACCAAAATATATAAAAAGAAAATTATTACAAGTTCCAAATACCATCCTTAGCTTCAAAAAGGATGGTGAGTCAAGTTTGCACTTCATTGAATTTGTCATTTTTGAACCTAAAAAAAATTGTTATAATTATATTCATTATTGAAAAAAATATTAAAAGTTATTTACACTCCATTAAACATATCATCCAAACCATAAATCTCAAAATTTGGATATTTTTAGACTTCCAATCTATATGCTTTTCATAAAAATATCTCAAAAATCTCTCTCCATGATCTAAAGAAACCCACATTGTCATAACTATAACCTTATCTAGACCTTATCAGCTATATTCCAAAGTATATAAAAAGAAAATTATTACAAGTTCCAAATACCATCCTTAGCTTCAAAAAGGACGGTAAGTCTCAAACTTTTCATCATAATTCTAAATACAACAATTTAAAATATTGGAATGTATCCTTAAGAAATCTCCCTTGATTCAACTAGTTCCACAAATAAAATAAAACCTTCCATTCCAACCTCGAGAATGCTTGCTTCGAAAGGAAATCTACTTCCTCATTGAATTCACCATACACATGTTGATATTGCATTGAATTCATTATACACATGTTGAAATTCCAAGCGTGCAAATGCTAAATGAAGATTTCTAATCTTGATTTTCCATCCATCCAACAAACCCACCTATAACTAATCCTTTTGCATAGACTAGTCAATAACAATTTTAGAGTCCCAACAATTTACAAAAAAAAGATTTGCTTAGTACAAGCAAAGAACAAAATCGCCCATAGAGCAAGCAATTCACCTCGAGTGTTAGTACCCCTTCACAATTCATCTTTAATTTAAACACATGGGTGTCCTTTAGTTTCAACATAAATCCTACTCCACACTTTTTTCCCCTCTCTTGAGAGACACCATCAATATAACCAAGAAGAGGCTGATTATCATTAAAAGAAGGCACATTGGGAATTTTAAATCTTCTATATCTGCCGATTTCCTAGGTTTGAAGATGTTAACTCCACTAAAAGTTAAGTGCAACAAATATACTTTCTTCATAAGGACCATATAATCATGTACTGCTTATTGCATAGTTTTTCTCTCCCTTGATATATCTTGAAGAATTTTTGACATGAAGAAAAGTTTTTGGCACCAAGATGTTTGAGACAAATGTGAACAAAGTTGTCACTTCAGCTTCATACGATGAAAGTGGAAGCTTGTCTTCACCTCCACCAACTCATGTCTCAAGGTGAACTGAACTGATGATAGCATGATTCCATTATTGGTCACATAGAATATATGGTAGATTACGATTACTCTCTAATGTAAAAAAAAAAGGGCATTAGCCTAAGAGAGCATGAACCATTGTAAGTTTTATATATAATAACCTTTTCCTTTCATTTTGAAAGACACAATGAAAGGTATAAGTTTTGTTTAGATTTCAAATGTTTGTATACTAGTGCATTATTTATTGAAGAATTGGTGGATATGATGGTTTACCTTATGATTTCCCTGAAAGTGACATGGGACCAGTTCTTTCTTCCTCTCACCAATTTTCATTAAGTAAATGTGATAACGTACATCTAGTTTTGCACTGTAGTAATAGATATTTTCATTTCTCAAGTACGGTAGTCACTTCTTTTTGAATATATGTGTAGAGGGATAGAACTACAATAGAAAAGATTTCCTTTTGAAGTACCATAGGTATTCCCATTGGAAGGAAAAACATATAGACAGGGAACAAAGACGTAGGCAACCAGGTTATCCACTGACTCCTCATCAGACACGCCTTTTTCTAAACTATCAAACAGTTTCAAAATAGATTGGTGGGTTTGCAAAGTGATGTATTCATATACACCTATGATGGTGACATGGCCAAAGCTGTCCTTTTGCACCTCAAAATTATAATAAAAAATAGGTTTGCTAGACTCTTTGAAAAGTCAATATCTAAATGTGCACAAATAGAACTTGGAATGCTTCACATTTGAAATTGCTGCAACTTCCTCAATTTTATCTTGTAACTTGGTCAATCGGTGGAATTCTTATGTGTTTTCCAATGATGTTGTTTTTCTTATTAATAGGTTATGCTGGTTAGGCAATGATAGATACTGGACTACCTGTTCTCACTTACCCGCTAACAATTACCTTAACTGCGTATTATTGCACCGTCCTTGGGGCAATTGCTAGTTTAAAAATAGGTCAGGTCATGTCATTTGATTTTATCATGTTTGCCCAAAGTTATTATGAAATTGAGACTTGCAACAATGGGATAAGATTGCTTGATTATTCCATAAGTCTTTGATGGTCAAAGATAATTTATTGCAACATAAAGGAGGTAGTATGTGAATTGACATTTTGTTGACATAGGTATAGTCATTGATATTTTAGTTGAGTTTTAGACATTGCACTCAAGCCTAGAAAATCTTCGTAAGATAATCTAGTTCAGTATAAAGAGAGTTTGGTAAGTCTAGTGAAGATAATATTAATTCCTTCATGAATATAGGAAATGAAGGGTTTTTGTCTAATTTATCACAAAATGGTTGTTTAGTTTGATTACTAGTATTAATAGAATTTTAAATCAGTGATCTTATGTATGGAGTGCCTTAATAATACACCCATTCATTGTTTATTCTACACTTTGTGGGCTTTGAAACCCTTTTAGTTAATTAAAAAAAATCAAATTTTAAATTAATTGTAAATTTATATTTAAAGTATTATTAAGAAATTGTTTTCATACATTACAAGTAAAAATATAAATACCTCAATTACTAGTCCAATCCAAATCTATTTAAAACAATATATGTATTTACAAAATTTCAGTTTTTCTAGACACGGGGACATTGCCTCAAAGAACACATAGATCTTCCTTGTCTAACTATTTTCCATCCATTCAACATTTGCTTTGACTATCATGGTTTTTTGTCGTAATGTCTATAACCCCCTTTAATCACAATGTCTTTTCATTTGTTTAGTTGTTTGCTTGATTACTATGGTTATTATATAGCTTTGTATTTTTTACAGGCATTGAACAATTGATTTGGCTAGTTTCTTCAATCATTGGACATTTGCTTTGGTCATAATGGTTTCTTGCTTTAATCCATAGATTTATGGTTAAAAGACTATAGAAAAATGATGCCATGGAAATACTTAGTCACTTGGATTTTGCACGGTCTCATTCTGTTAATGCAATATTGCATAATGTAGTTTTTGGAAACAAAAAATTGTATGCTCTCAACCTATTTGTTCTAGACAATAAAACCCCAAAAACACAGCCTTGTCAAGCACCTGACCTTGGAAATATTTAGTTACGTGTTTGGTTATTTTATTTTTTCTTTAGCTTTATACATTACAGAATCGTAGCCTTGACAATTTTTCTTTTGTAACTATTTTCTAGTCATTGTCATTTGTTTTGGCAATTATGACTTGATATTTTCATCTCCATATTTATACCAAAAAATAAGTTGACATGATGGATAACTTGACATTCACAGCTTCTACTAATGTATTTGATCTTTTCATTATTTAGCTCTCAACTAGCATAGATCGATCTGAGCTTTGGCTCTATCAGGCACCAAGAGGGATCAAATCCCTAGATGTGAAAACCCTTTTAGAAGCTTATACCTTGGAAAGGTTTGCACCTCAATAGATTTGATTCCTCTCTACCCTTGAGACAACCAAAGTTCAAATGAATCTATGCTCATGTGTGTGTGTGTGTGTGTGTATAATATTTTCAACTTTATTAATTTAAAATGATAATATTAACAATATTGTACATCATCTTAGTAATTAACAATGATATCATTTTTAATAGTAAACATAAAAATAAAATCAATATATTTAGAATTAATTTTTTTTATAAACTGTTATTAACATATACCAAAACACATCTTATAAAAGAGCTTAAAATTCTAATTAAAAAAACTTTCATAATTCTATATATTAAGACTCATGTAAAAAGTTATTAATACAACCAATACCAATATGATTGGCTTTCCTACTTCTCTTCAAAACGGATTTTTTTAAAAGAGGAAGTTCATTTGACTAGTCCAATTTTTTTTCTCAAGTAGTTTTCATAAAACATAAAACTTTTTCTGGAAGTAGTTTCCATAAACCATAAAACATTCCATGCTAAGTTATTATAATAAAATTGTATCTTCAATTATATAGTAAATCACTAATTTCAAAATATAAGGCACACTCATCTTCTACTTCCACTCTCAACACATTCAACATATCATTCATCTCAAGATTATACACTTCAATTCTCAAAATATCAAAAAAAATTGAAGTTATTTTTTTGGGCATCAACAACAAATTTTAAGGTTCTTTTTGTTTGCTTTTCTCTTATTGTTTATTATTTTTATAACCTTATAGATTTTGTCAACCTTTTTTTACCTTCTATGGCATTTTCCTTATCTTTATTTAATTTTATAATAACAAAATTATATTTAATTTTTTGAGCCAATATGTGCCACGTCAACATTACATACGTGACACATATCACTCACTTGAGCTGTAGAAAACGTGCCTCTCAACACAATAACCATTTAAAAGGTGAAAAAGTTTTGCTTTACTCTACCTAACACATAAAAGGTTTCAATGCTTAAATTTACTTATCAATATCTCATTTGCATAAAATTTTTATTGCATACTATTGTATTGTATATGATTCTAAGAAACATTTACACAACTTCACAATTCACTATTTTTATTTAGGATCACACACATAACTTGGACATTACCACCAACCTAGTGGCTCTTATTTTTTCACTTTCTCATTTGCATAAAAGTTTTATTGCTTGTATATAATTCTAAGAAACATTTACACAAGTTCACACTTCACTATTTTTATTTCGGATCACACACTTAACTTGACATTAACACCAATCTAGTGACTCTTATTTTTTCACTTTTTCATTTACATAAAAGTTTTATTGTATACTATTGTATAAAACATTTACACAACTTCACAATTCACAATTTTTATTTCGAATCACACACTTTGACTTGGACATTACCACCAACATAGTGGCTCTTATTTTTTCACTTTCACTTCAATGCTATATATATCTCATTTCACTATTTTTATTTCAAATCACACACTTAACTTGGACATCACCACCAACCTAGTGGCTCTTATATTTTCACTTTCACTTCAATACTATACATATCTCATTTCACGTTTACATGATATAACGGTGGACACCATTTAAATCTCATTTCACGTTTACATGATATAATGGTGGACACCGATTAAAGCATTAAAAATTTTAAAAGAAAATCAAAATTATAGCAATATGTTAAAATAAAAAATCTCAAATATCATAATTTTATAATAAAATAATAGAACTATTAACTAAACATGTTAATAACATCAGCTATGGCATTGTCATAGCATTTCTCTTATATCAAATTAAACCTCTACATTTACTTAAGTCTAAAGAATTTAGCTATAATTTTGTACAATTTTATATAATTTTGTATTAAACCTCTTTACTTTTTATATGAATTTCCACCTTCAAGTTGGCTTAAATCTTTTGTCCCTTCAGTGGATCTGCTAAATAATCCACCTCCTCCAAATCATCTCTTATCATCACCTCCTATCTCTTCCAACTCGCCCATCTTCCAAGCTTAGTAGGGAAATCTACCTCTCTAACATATACATTAATACTTCTATAATAAATAATTTTATTTTTTACTCATCAAAACTAGATTGATTGAGAAATGCTTATTTTAAAACTTTTCCAATGTATAAATTATTTTCAATCAAAATAATTTTATAATGCATAAAGCTTCTCTTAAAATCATATAAATCAAAATTATTCTCAATGAACCTTAATAACCATCCATCCTTCTTATAAATATTAATAAGATACACCAAAAAGAAAAAAATGGGAAGTAAAGTAGGCGCAATAAAGTGAAAAATAGAATATTGAAACAAGTTGTTAGCACTCTGTTTGCAACAGTCGATTTATGGGCTTGACAAAGCTTGAAAATGGTCCTATTCATTTGAAAATTATGTGAGCGCCCTTCATATTATCAGAGGCACATTTTCTGTGTTTTGAGATTGCTAGATAATGAAGAGAGCTCAATCTACGGTGGTAGATTCCTCCGGAGGTGAAGACTTGCAACCGCGACAATGATAGAGAAAGGCATCGTAGACCAATGATCCGGGAGCACAAGGAAGAGGAGCAACGATAGAGTGTGTTTTAGGCCAAAAGAAGTGAGAGAATGGTCAAAGTTTGGCATTCGCATAATCTGTTAAAACTGGCAAACAATGAAGGGCCAAGATCAAGGCGAAGCCCAATCGACGGCCCAAAGCGGTTTCGTTGAGCAAACATGCTCGATAGAAGGAACTTTCCCAAATCGTGAAACAGGTTAAAGGGTGGAAGTATCTAACGACAGGGATGAAAGCAGAAACGGATCTACGGCCCCAGCTGATTTCGCAAACAAAACTTGTGCGGAGGAAGTCGCGATTCCAAATTGTGAAAAGTGGTACCGACTACAAAGAATCAACGGTCACGACAAGAGCGGAGGTAGATCAATGGCTATGGCTCTTTTCGTGATCTGAACTAGCGTGGACAACGTCAGGATCCTGATTCACGAAGAGGTGATAGGACTCACTTAGATTGACAGTTGCACGGGAAGGTCAATCTAAATCAATAGGTAAGAACATGTTGCGAGCTAAAGCTGCTTGTTGTATCAAGAGAAGAGAAGTTGACGACAGAAGTAAAGAAGCATAAACGATGGACGTGAAAGGTTCCCCAAATCGGAGGGCTGAAGAAGCCTCGGAGCTGCAAGTGTCGCATCTAGTGCGGAGATGACAATGGGGGGGACATTCATATGCATAATCTGCCCCTTGGCTGATTAACTGATTCCCTTGACGCATTTTTTAGCGTGCCTATAGGTGAAATCATCCCTGTGGCAGAGCCGTATTGCCTAAAGATAGGTGGCTTCTGTGTGAATTGGTCTGCGGAAGTAAGGAAAATAATTGGCGAATCTGCTATTCACATGGGGCAAGGCCAGCACAAAGGGGGAGTTCATTATGTTTCCTACGTCACAAGAGCAAGGAAGCATGGGAGAGTCCACTTCATGTGCTTTGCATCATGGATCAACTATACAAGTTGGCATCCGAAAATATTTCCCATAGCAAACGGTAAGGTGCCACAGCCGATGAAGCGACATGACTAGATTCCCAACAGGTAAAGAATCACCATGCCCACGCCCTCACACATGCTGGCACCAAAGACACTGGATGGCAGAATGTGCGGGAATGTTGACCGGTCATTGCAAAATTCAGTCTCAAATCCTTGTATATATTGCCTTTGGAATGTCAGGGATGAGCTAACATATTTCTAGAGCTTGAGTTTCTGTTTCGTCGCGAGTCCATAGAAGTTCGAAGAGTTTGGTGATGGTGATCTGGTTCGAAAAGTTTGTCCGTTTGGGTGTGCTGATGGTTGGTGAGAAAATTTCCACACTCACCCGTCACCCTGGTGCTCCATGCCAAGGATGACACCAGTCATCGGGGCCCAAACGTGAAGAATTATGAGAGATACACTCGCCTTCAGATACTCACACCTACAACGATGCATTTCCTGGACACTCACTCCCCGTAGGTGTTTTTTCAGGAGTCCCTGATGCCATTGCTGCCTCCAAAGCCTCCACATAGGGAGACAGTCCTGGACTGCTCTCTGTAGGAGCATTTGTTCGGATGGGAGCATTAGGGGTCTAATACCTACACAGCCCAGTTCGTGAATTCCACTTGCCAAGGGTGATGGGGTTGGTGGAGGTATGCTACACCGTATTGCCTGTGGGAGAGCCCACCTCATTAGAGGTGAGGAGTACAAGAATGACAAGCCACCGCAAAGGCTTGCCTCGACCAGGAGTGATGCATCCCTTTTTCCAAACCCCACACCTAATAGTGTTACCTGGGGAGGAATGGGGTGGCGGATGAGGTTGAGCAGGGGAAAGATGCAAATTGCCTTGCCAGTGTTTGCCCATGCAGAAAGCCACATTTAAACACGGCAGAAACATACACTTTGGACAGAAAAATGGCATTAGGATGACTCATCCGGCCAGCTAAAAGGTCCAAAACCTAGTAAATGGTGACTCACCTGAAAGCAAATGAAAAGGCATCATACTCAGAATCCACGACAGTGGCCGAGCACGTCAGGCTAGCACTCAGGCTGAATGAACCCACTAGCTCCATGATGTTTATTCACATTTGTAAATCATGGCAATAGTTCCACTCTCTAGACTGTTAATGTTTGATTGCGACTGGAAACAATTTTTAGGTTTGTTTTGGGGAGTAATCTCAACACTGAAGTAGTATAAATAAACTCCTGATAGAGGGAGATAGGGGTTGGTTGGGAAACTTTCAAGGGATGAGGCTCTCCATTGTAATTAGTCTTTGATTTCCGTGATATGAATAAATTTGCAGAGGAAGGATTGTCTTTCAAAGCAGAGATTCCTGTGTCGTTGCTTCTTTCAATATGTAATCTCTTTACGTGAAATGTTCATCTTGTTTTCATTCTAGTTTGTTAATTTCTTTCATGTCTGAAATGCGTGTATAACAGTTTGGAATTCATACATGCTATGCTCCGTCTGTTGTTTCAGATATTCATTTCAGTTTTCTTCTAAATTTATGTAGAATTCATCTTGTTGGTGCTCTGCGTGATGGACTGTTCCCTCTCATCTACTAATCACCCATTGAATATATCCTGATTGCAAGATCGACGGCTATCTTGAATCTGTTTGTAAATTTACGCCATTATTTAACTCCTACAATATGTTCCCAGTCGGACCTCCGACTCCATTGCCCAATGGTTCCTTACTTTGATAGTCCCACCGACATCTTACATTAACGCACCTGCACCATTCAGGAGTCTGGCCTCCTGACCATTTTTTTATCGAATATCCCATGTGAAGTTAACCTAAAAACAAGCAAGAGATCCCTCTCTGACTGTGTAGGACCAGAGACACAGTCTAAAGCGGTTCTGTTGTTGCCCGGGAGAGAACCCTTTTCTGCCCAACCTATGGGATCAATCTCGACGCTAACAAATTGGTGCCGTTGTCGGGGACGAGATTGAAGATCATCCCTGGGTAGAACGAAATAGTTTTAGATATGGTTGTTGATGGTGAACAATGATCAAACATCAAGAAGGTTGAGCACTTTTCACCTAGCGACTCCATTCTTGAAGGATTCAGACTTCAGCGACTGCGCTGGTGGTATGACCCAGAAATCAAATTGTCATAAAAACTGACAAGCTCTGCTAGGGAGAATGGACTCCTTGTAAGGCCCAAAAATGCATGGTGAAATGTTAAGATACTCAAGTTTACGTTTCTTCCAAGATGCCTTGTCTTGTCTTGTAAGTTTGTTCCTATCCTTTCCTAAATTTATCAAAACAACCTTCTATGGTTCAATTCGTTTGGAACAAAGCTATGAATATATTCCTGTTTATCCTTCTTTATGAACCAAAAGCATTGCATCGTCTTGTACATTTCATTTTGACAAAGATTTTTCTCCTGAAGCTCATGACGTTAAAGGTCACCCCTATGAACCTCATGAAACCTTGGTTAATAGTGTATCTATTGCGCCTAACCTGGTCTCTCCCAGTCTTCCAAGTCGGTACAAACCACTACAATTGCCTCCTATCCTCCATGATTTTCCTGCAAAACATTACATGTACCTCCCCAAATTCGATGGAGAATCCAAAGACTTCACTGCTGAGAAACATTTACAAGCCTCTGAACATTTCTCCGACCTTTTTGAGATAGAACATGATGATGTTTGCATGGAGCAACAGAATCCAGTTGTCCGTTAGTCAAATCCGACTATCATTGTAATAATGAAATATGAATAATAATATTATATTGGATGATGATAAAGTGTACAATAAGCTCGCCTTTTATATGGCTTGAGCCAACATAGTGAAGGGTTACACCCTTTCACTAGTAACCTAATAGTCTAATTAATAATGTATTTTATATTTGTTACATTGCCACTCCCTTTAAGGAAGCTTTGTCCTCAAAGCTTAAGTATTTTCCTAGTGTTGTTCTTCATTCTGACTCGATGTCGGTATTAGAATTGGATGAGGTCTATTGTGTAGAGACTTGCACTTCCTTTCCATTGATGATTTTGCACTGTATTGTCTCATTGTTCCTACATTTATGACCAGGGTCCAATCATCACCGCATTGACGACATATGTTTTTCTTCTTTTTTCTATTATCAACATAACTGTTAGATGACTTTAATCTATTTTCCATTTCGTAGGTGTATGATTAAGGTTTGTGGCATTGATGGACGGGGGACCAAGTATCTGCACAATACCTACATTGTGTCTCTTTTTCTTGTCGATAATGGCTATCACCTTTTGTTTTTATTCCTTCCAATTTGTGTTCTGCGGCTTTTGCTTTACGTCTTGCTACTTCTACATTAGGTATGTCATGTAACTTTAACTCTTTTTGGAGGTGTGGTTTAACATCCCCTAAATAGGTTTCAAGTCTTTGCTTGTTAGACAACCCAATTACTCGTGTTGATAAGGATTCCCATTGATGAGTGAATTCCTCAACGTTTCCTACTTGTTGTAGTCTGGTAAGTTTAGTGAAAAATTCATCTTCTTTGATCCCTTGAAACCTATTAAAAAAATAATTTTTGAACAAGTTCCAGGTGTAGGTAAAATTATCTCTCTTCCACCATAAGTAGCAATTATAGGCGCACCCTTCCATATGCATTGACGCATATTTCACCTTCTCCTCGTCAGATTGGATGTTGTAAATGTCAAAGTATTCTTCTGCTTTGTTTAGCCAAGCAACGCATTGGTCTTCACTCCCATTGTATTTTGACAACTCTATTTTTGCCTTAGGTGGGTGCACTTTGTAAGGACGACATTGATTTCCTTTTGCCTTATGGTTTGATGGTGGCTCGGAACTACTGGACGATGAAAGTGACATATCTGAATTGCTTCGTTGTTAGCGGTGATTTTTAGTTTTTCTTTTCTCTACTATTTTACTTATAGCGTCTATTTTGCTGTTTAATCGTGTCTCCATACCTGGAAGTACTTGTGTTTCTATCTCTTGCTTAAGCGTCACATTTTTAATCTTTATTTAATTTTGCAATTCTTCTTGATTCTTTGCGAGTGTTTCCTGGGTGGCAACATGAAATGAGGCATCTAGCATGTGTGGACCACTGACTTGGCCCGGACTAGGTATGAGCCTTTGTAACATCTCGATTAATGTATTATGGTTCTGTGTCATGGTGCTCATGTTCTGTGTTAAGGTGTTTATGTTTTGCGTTATGGTACTCATTTTTTCATCCATGTCTTTTTGTTTTTCGTTCAGGATGTCAAGTTTGTCGTCGAGCCTTCTTTCTAGTACCAAAACAAAATTGTTTTTGAGTAATGTATTGTTATTTTGCATCTTTTCCTTCAAGTCTTCTTGGTTATCAACAAGGGACTTGATGTCCTCCATTTTTTCGATCTTCTCTTTCAGTTCCTCCATGGTCTTGGACCTTGTATGCGGAGGTGTGTATTTTCACGCTATTTTGGCTAATAATATATTAATTAATTAATTAATTATTATTATTATATATATATTTTTATAAACTATATATATATATATATATATATGTGTGTGTGTGTGTGTGTGTGTATATGTATGTATGTATGTATATTTTTTATTTTTATTTTTACAAATATTATAATATTATTTATATTATAATAAATACAATATTTGATTTTTTTTTAAATATATTATAATTAATATATTACAATATTATAATATAACATATATATATATATATATATATATATATATATATATATATATTGTGTTGCAGGTTTAGGAGGAGGAGGCGGAGCGACAGCGTGGTTGAGGTGGTTACTGTGGGGGGGCAACGAGGGCCGGGACGTGGAGAGGAGCAACGAGGGTTGATGCCGCGGAGATGGAGGAGGGAATTAGGGCAAGTGAGGGCGCGAGGGAGATGTAAGCACAAGCGAGAGAGGAGCAAGCTGTGAAGCGGCTGAGAGGTGGAGCGTGGGCTGGCCGAGCATGGAGATGGTGGTGGATATTGGAGAGCGTGTAGGATGGAGAGGAGATAAACGTGGAGAGGAGGGGATCGTAGGTATGGAACAGTGTATGGCAGTGTGAAGGGTGTATTTGGTGAAGGAGGGAGTGCACAGATGGGGGACGAAGCTGATGGGTGAAGGGGTAGGTGGCTGCGTAGAGGACAGGTGGGTTGGGCTAGGCTGGTGCGGTAGCTTGGTGTGACGACAGAAGTGGTGTGGGTGGTGATGGAGTGCGCTGGAGGAAAGTGCAGGAAGGGAGGCTACGTGGAGAGTGGAGATGTCAGGGGCATGCAGGGATGAAGGGAGAAGAGCGAGCGATTTGTGAGAAGATGTAGCTGGTGCGCGGAGCGGGGCAGGTGGAGAGGGGGTTGGTCGAATGGAGTAGTAGGGAAGCAATGGGAAAAGGAGCAATGATGGAGTGAGATGGACGAGTGTATGAACCTGGAACCTAGAGAGAATGAGTGATTTAGGAAGAGCAGAAACCGAGCTCTAATATTAGGGGCGGAGCTGAATCCGAGCTCAATGCAACCAAGAGCGAATCCGCTCTGATACCAAATGGAGCAACCGAATCCGGTTGTCCGTTAGTTGAACCCGACTATCATTGTAATAATGAAATATGAATAATAATATTATATTGGATGATGATAAAATGTACAATAAGCTCGCCTTTTATATGGCTTGAGCCAACATAGTGAAGGGTTACACCCTTTCACTAGGAACCTAATAGTCTAATTAATATTGTATTTTATATTTGTTGCATTGCATGAGGACTTTTGCCTAGTCTTTGCAAGGAGATGCTAAAGAATGGTTCAAACACTTGCAGCCTAAGTCCGTCAATACCTGGGAAGAGTTTTCTTGCACCTTTTTAAAGTTTTGGGGTAGGAGAAGGCCACTGGATCAAATACTTTCAGAATTTTATTCCCTGAAGAGGCATGAGGGTGAGGCCATATCTAGTTTTAACAGAATATTTGCAAGCTTTTATTATAACATGCCCAAGGAGGTCCAACCTCTTGAGAACGCTGCTAAGATCTATTATGCAGCCACCTTTCCCCTTGAGCTGTCCTTGCTTCTTTTGAAAACAAAATCAGCCACTCTGCAGCATATGTTTACTGATTGCTTGGAGGTTGAGCAAAACCTTAAAAGATCCCAAAGATTGTCGGGAGAAGACAATGGTGATGAGATAAAAGATACTTTAAAATTGGTTGGGCCCTACAAACAGAAGGGGAGAGTCCCTGTTTAGCTAAAGCTTTCCCTTGCTAGACATGAAGATGATCGGCCTGATATAGAAACATATGGTTCTGCATGCCTTTTTTCTGAAGGTTGCAATCTGCTCAGCACCGGGTCCGTTAATGACAGTTTTAGAAGGGATTTCGGTGTACCTGTGTACGATGAGTATGAGGAGGAGTATCTAGAGGCTATACTTAAAGAGTTGGTTATAGAACCAAGTTCTGCTAATCAAGAAAATCAAGCTGCAATCCAAAGTCAGAAGGTTGAGACAGGAAAGGATGGTGAATGTGTTGGAGGTGATAGCCTACCCTTGTGTTATTCCTCTTTTGAATTAATACGAAACATGATTAAAGCCTCTAAGCAGAAACATAAGTTAGAGGATATGGTGCATTCCATAAACTTATGTGGAAGAGAAGATGATAAAGAGGAACAGTCATGCAATCCCTCTCCGTTTATTGATAGGTCGGGAATGTGTGATGATGTGTTGAGTCACGAAGAAGGAGGTAGCAGCCCTCAAATAAATACATTTTTTAATTTTCTACCTTTAGGAATATCACCCCATAAAGGAGGAATATGCCTACTCGGTTCTGTTAAAGAAAAGGAGGACGTTCATGTTAAGGCACATGAAGAAAGTGAAGCTCTAGTTTCAGAAATTTGAGCGAAAGGATGGATGTTTCATTGGAGAACGATTCTGTGGGCCCTTTTCTAAGATATTCCAAGTATCAACTTGATAGATCACTAGAGGAAGGGAGTTCTGGACAGCTTTCCCATGAATAGATGACAGAATATATTGGAGGTTGTCGTGTTTTCTATGACCCCATTGCAGAATACATGGAAAGGATGGGTAATGGTAATGACTGGTCACATCCCTACTGTAAAGATCAGTTTATTTGTTATAGCCTTCTTCCATTTTGTATTTCATTCATGTTCATCAAGCACGAAAGGAGAACAAAACTATTGGGAAAGCTGCTTGATTAGCTTCATTGGAAGTCTGATTTCACTTAATCGGGCTTGCACACTAAGTTAGGTAGAGTAGGTAGGAACAAATAAGCTTGGAAATCATCGAGCATTTACTTCATTGCTATTTTAGTTTGTTTTCATTTTTAGTTGTAAGCACAGGTTTGCAGTCACAACTGTTCTCAGTTTCAGAATATGGCCAAGAGCATGGTTTGCAGAGTGACATAACTTTGCTAAAGCAGTAGCTCAGAGCAGAATGGAGGCTTGGAAGGAAAGATTGGGGACGACCCAATGGATTTGGCACTTGGTCTATGGGGTTTCTTTGCTACCTCGCTGGGAGGATAGCATCCCTCATGGACCCAACTGCTAGCACTATGTTTGCAACAGTCGATTTATGGGCCCGACAAAGCTCGAAAAGGGTCCTATTCATTTGAAAATTATGTGAGCACCCTTCAAATGATTAGAGGCACATTTTCTGTGTTTTGAGACCGCCAGATAATGAAGAGAGCTCAATCTACGGTGGTATATTCCTCTGGAGGTGAAGACTTGCAGCCGTGACAATGATATAGAAAGGCATCACAGACCAATGATCCGGGAGCACAAGGAAGAGGAGCGATGATAGAGTGTGTTTTTAGCCAAAAGACGTGAGAGAATGGTCAAAGTTTGGCATTCACAGATTCTGTTAAAACTGGCAAACAATGAAGGGCCAAGATGAAGGCGAAGCCTGATCAACAACCTGAACCGGTTTCGCTAAGAAAACATGCTCGATAGAAGGAACTTTCCCAAATCGTGAAACAGGTTAAAGGGCAGAAGTATCTGATGACAGGGATGAAAGCAAAAGTGGCTCTACAGCCCTAACTGATTTCGCAAGCCAAACTTGTGTAGAGTAAGTTGCGATTCCAAATCATGAAAAGTGGTACCAACTGCAAAGAATCAACGATCATGACAAGAGCGGAGGTAGATCTACGGCTATGGCTCTTTTCGCGATCTGAACTAGCGTGGACAATGTCAGAATCCTGATTCACGAAGAGGTGATAGGACCCACTCAGATCGACGGTTGCACAGGAAGGTCAACCTAAATCAACGGGTAAGAACAGGCCGTGAGCTAAAGCTGCTCGTTGTATCAAGAGAAGAGAAGTTGATGACAGAAGTAAAGAAGAATAGACGATGGACGTGAAAGGTTCCCCAAATCAGAGGGCTGAGGAAGCCTCAGAGCTGTAAGTGTCGCATCCAGTGTGGAGATGACAATGGAGGGGACATTCATATATGTAATCTGCCCCCCGACGGATTAACTAATTCCCCCGACGCCATTTGTAGCGTGCGTGTAGGTGAAATCATCCCTGTGGCAGAGCCGTATTGCCTAAAGACAGGGCGGCTTCTATGTGAATTGGCCTGCAGAAATAAGGAAAATAATCAGTGAATCCGCTATTCACATGGGGCAAGGCCAACACGAAGGGGGAGTTCATTTTTTTTCCTACGTCACAAGAGAAAGGAAGCATGGGAGCATCCACTTCATGTGCTTTGCATCATGGATCAACTATAGAATGTGGCATCCGAAAATATTTCCCATAGCAAATGGTAAGGTGTCGTAGCCGATGAAGCGACGTGACTAGATTCCCAACAGGTAAAGAATCACCATGCCCACTCCCTCACACATGTTGGCACCAAAGACACTCGATGGCAGAATGTGTGGGAATGCTGACCGGTCATTGCAAAATTTAGTCTCAAAGCCTTGTATATATTTCCTTTGGAATGCTAGGGATGAGCTAACATATTTCCAGAGCCTGAGTTTTCGTTTCATCGCAAGTCCATAGAAGTTCGAAGGGATTGGCGATGGCGATCTGGTTCGAAAAGCTTGTCCGTCTGGGTGTGTTGATGGTTGGTGATAAAATTTCCACACTCACCTGTCACCTTGGTGTTCCATGCCAAGGATGACACTAGTCATTGGGGCCCAGATGTGAAGAAATATGAGATATACACCTGCATTAAGATACTCGCACCTCTAGCGATGCATTTCCTAGACACTCACTCCCCATAGGTGTTTTTTCAGGAGCCCCTGATGCCATCGCTGCCTCCAAAGCCTCCACATAGGGAGACAGTCCTGGACTGCTCTCTGTAGGAGAATTTGTTTAGATGGGAGCATCAAGGGTCTAATACCTGCACAGCCCGGTTTGTGAATTCCACTTGCCAAGGTTGATGGGGCTGGTGGAGGTATGCTACACCTTAATTCCTATGGGAGAGCCCACCTCACTAGAGGTAAGGAGTACAAGAATGACAAGCCACCACAAAGGCTTTCCTCAGCCAGGAGTGATGCATCCCTTTTTCTAGACCCCACGCCTAACAGTGTTACCCGGGGAGGAAGGGGGTGGCAGATGAGGTTGAATAGGGGAGAGATCCAAACTTCCCTGCCAGTGTGTGCCCATGCAGAAAGCCACATTTGAACATGGTGGAAGCATACACTTTGGACAGAAAAAGGGAATTATGTTGACTCATCCGGTCGGCTAAAAGGTCCAAAACCCAGTAAATGGTGACTCACCTAAAAGCAAACGAAAAGGCGTCATACTCAAAATCCACAACACTAGCCGAGCACGTCACACTGTCACTCGGGTTGAATGCACCCACTAGCTCCATGATGTTTATTCACATTTGTAAATCATGGCAATAGTTCCACTCTCTAGACTGTTAATGTTTGATTGCGACTGGAAACAGTTTTTAGGTTTGTTTCGGGGAGTAATCTCAACATTGAAGTAGTATAAATACACTCCCGATAGAGGGAGATAGGGGTTGGTTGGAAAATTTTCAAAAGATGAGGCTCTCCATTGTAATTAGTCTCTGATTTCTGTGTTATGAATAAATTTGCAGAGGAAGGATTGTCTTTCAAGGCAGAGATTCCTGTGTCATTGCTTCTTTCAATATGTAATCTCTTTACGTGAAATGTTCATCTTGTTTTCATTCCAGTTTGTTAATTTCTTTCATGTCTGAAATGAGTGTATAGCAGTTTGGAATCCATACATGCTATGCTCCGTCTGTTGTTTCAGATATACATTTAAGTTTTATTCTAAATCTACATAGAATTCATCTTGTTGGTGCTCTACATGATGGACTGTTCCCTCTCATCTACTAATCTCCCACTAAATATCTTGTGATTGCAAGATCGACGACTATCTTGCCTCTGTTTGTAAATTTACTCCATTCTTTACCTCCTGCAATATGTTCCCTACCCGGACTTCCGACTCCATTGTCCAATGGTTCCTTACTTTGATAGTCCCACCGACATCTTACATTAACGCACCTACCCCATTCAAAAGTCTATCCTCCTGACCGTTCTTGATCGAATATCCTACATGAAGTTAACTTGAAAACAAGCGAGATATCCCTCTCTGACTGCATAGGGCCAGAGGCGCAGTCTAAAGTGGTTCTGTTGTTTCCCGGGAGAGAACCCTTTTTTGCCCAACCTATGGGCTCAATCTCGGTGCTAACAAACTGGCGCCCTTGGCGGGGACGAGATTGAAGATCATCCCTAGGAAGAATGACATAGTTTTAGATCTAGTTGTTGATGGTGAACAATGATTAGACATCAAGAAGGTTGAGCACTTTTCACCTGGAGACTCCACTCTTGAAGGATTCAGACTTCAGGGACTCCATTGGTGGTATGACCCAGAAATCAAATTGTCAGAAAAACTGACAGGCTTCGCCAGGGAGAATGGACTCCTTGTAAGGCCCAAAAATGCATGGTGAAAGGTTAAGATACTCGAGTTTACGATTCTTCCAAGATGCCTTGTCTTGTCTTGTAAGTTTGTTCCTATCCTTTCCTAAATTGATCAAAACAACCTTCTATGGTTCAATTCATTTGGAACAGAGCTATGAATATATTCTTGTTTATCCTTCTTTACGAACCAAAAGCATTGCATCATCTTGTACATTTCGTTTTGACAAATATTTTTCTCTTGAAGCTCATGACGTTAAAGGTCACCCCTGTGAACCTCATGAAACCTCGGTTAATAGCGTATCTATTGCGCCTAACCTGGTCTCTCCCAGTCTTCCAAGCCGGTACAAACCACTACAATTGCCTCCTATCCTCCATGATTTTCCTGCGAAACATTACAAGCACCTCTCCAAATTCAATGGCGAATCCAAAGACTTCACTACTGAGAAACATTTACAAGCCTTTGAACATTTCTTCGACCTTCTTGAGATAGAACATGATGATGTTTGAATTAGGAATTTTTCCTAGTCTTTGCAAGGAGATGCTAAAGAATGGTTCAAACACTTGCAGCCTAAGTCCATCAATACCTGGGAATAGTTTTTTCGCTCCTTTTTAAAGTTTTGGGGTAGGAGAAGGCCACTGGATCAAATACTTTCAGAATTTTATTCTTTGAAGAGGCATGAGGGTGAGGCCATATCTAGTTTTAACAGAAGATTTGTAAGCTTTTATTATAACAAGCCCAAGGAGGTCCAACCCCTTGAGAGCGCTGCTAAGATCTATTATGCATCCACCTTTCCCCCTGAGCTGTCCTTGCTTCTTTTGGAAAGAAAATCAGCCACTCTGCAGCATATGTTTACTGATTGTTTGGAGGTTGAGGAAAACCTTAAAAGATCCCAAATATTGTCGGTACAAGATAGTGGTGGTGAGATAAAAGATACTTTAAAATTGGTTGGGCCCTACGAATAGAAGGGGAGAGTCCCTATTCAGCTAAAGCTTTCCCTTACTAGACAGGAAGATGATTGGCCAAATATAGAAATAGATGGTTCTGCAGGCCTTTTTTCTGAAGGTCATAATCTTCTCAGCACCGGGTCCGTTAATGATGGTTTTAGAAGGGATTTTGGTGTACTTGTGTACGATGAGTATGAGAAGGAGTGTTTGGAGGTTATACCTGAAGAGTCGGTTATAGAACCAAGATCTGCTAATGGAGAAAATGAAGCTGTAATCCAAAGTCAGAAGGTTGAGACATGAAAGGATGGTGAATGTGTTGGAGGTGATAGCCTACCCTTGTGTTATTCCTCTTTTGAATTAATATGACACATGATTAAAAAATCTAAGGAGAAACAAAAGTTAGAGGGTATGGTGGATTCCATAAACTTATGTGGAAGAGAAGATGATAAAGAGGAACAGTCATGCAATCCCTCTTCGTTTATTGATACGTCGGGAGTTTGTGATGAGGTGTTGAGTCACAAAGAAGGAGGCAACAGCCCTCAAATAAATACATTTTTTAATTTTCTACCTTTAGGAATATCACCCCATAACGGAGGAATATGCCTACTCGGTTCTGTTAAAGAAAAGGAGGGCGTTCATGTTTAGGCACATGAAGAAAGTGAAGCTCTAGTTTCAGAAATTTTGAGCGAAAGGATGGATGTTTCATTGGAGAACGATTCTGTGGGCCCTTTTCTAGGATATTCCAAGTATTAGCCTGACAGATCACCAAAGGAAGGGAGTTCTGGACAACTTTCCCATGAACAGATGACAGAATATACTAGAGGTTGTCGTGTTTTCTTTGAGCCCATAGCAGAATACATGGAAAGGATGGGTAATGGTAATGACTGGTCACATCCCTACTGTAAAGATCAGTTTATTTATTATAGCCTTCTTCCATTTTGTATTTCATTCCTGTTCATCAAGCATGAAAGGAGAACAAAACTATTGGGAAAGTTGCTTGATTGGCTTCATTGGAAGTCTGATTTCACTTAATCGGGCTTGCACACTAAGTTAGGTAGAGTAGGTAGGAACAAATAAGCTTGGCAATCATCGAGCATTTACTTCATTGTTATTTTAGTTTGTTTTGATTTTTAGTTGTAAGCACAGGTTTGCAGTCACAACTGTTCTCAGTTTCAGAATATGGACAAGAGCATGGTTTGCAGAGTGACATAACTTCGCTAAAGCAATAGCTCAGAGCAGAATGAAGGCTTGGAAGGAAACATTGGGGATGACCCAATGGATTTGGCACTTGGTCTATGGGGGTTCTTTGCTACCTCACTGGGAGGATAGCATCCCTCGTGGACCCAGCAGCTAGCACTCCATTCGCAACAGTCGATTTATGGGCCTGACAAAAATCGAAAAGGGTCCTATTCATTTGAAAATTATGTGAGCGCCCTTCAGATTATCAGAGGCACATTTTCTCTATTTTGAGACCGCATAATAATGAAGAGAGCTCAATCTACTGTGGTAGATTCCTCCGGAGGTGAAGACTTGCAACCGCGACAATGATAGAGAAAGGCATCATATACCAATGATTCAGGAGCACAAGGAAGAGGAGCGACGATAGAGTGTGTTTTTGGCCAAAAGACGTGAGAGAATGGTCAAAGTTTGGCATTCGCAGAGTCTGTTAAAACTGGCAAACAATGAAGGGCCAAGATCAAGGCAAAGCTTGATCGACGTCCCAAAGCAGTTTTGTTGAGCAAACATGCTCGATAGAAGGAACTTTCCCAAATCATGAAACAAGTTAAAGGGCAGAAGTATCTGACGATAGGGATGAAAGTAGAAGTGGATCTACGGCCCCAGCTGATTTCGCAAGCCAAACTTGTGCGGAGGAAGTTGTGATTCCAAATCGTGAAAAGCGGTGCTGGCTGCAAAGAATCAATGGTCACGACAAGAGTGGAGGTAGATCTACGGCTGTGGCTCTTTTCGCGATCTGAACTAGTGTGGACAACATCAGGATCCTGATTCATGAAGAGGTGATAGGACCCACTCAGATCAACGGTTGCACACGAAGGTTAATCTAAATCAACGGGTAAGAACATGCTGCAAGCTAAAGCTGCTCATTGTATCAAGAGAAGAGAAGTTGATGGTAGAAGTAAAGAAGCATAGATGATGGACGTGAAAGGTTCCCCAAATCAGAGGGCTAAGGAAGCCTCAGAGCCGTAAGTGTCGCATTCAGTGTGGAGATGACATTGGAGGGGACATTCATACGCGTAATCTGCCCCTCAGTTTATTAACTAATTCCCGCGACACCATTTGTAGCATCCGTATAAGTGAAATCATCCCTGTGGCAGAGCCGTATTACCTAAAGACAGGTGGCTTCTGTGTGAATTGGCCTGCATAAGTAAGGAAAATAATTAGTGAATCCGCTATTCACATGGGGCAAGGCCAACACGAAGGGGGAGTTCATTCTGTTTCCTACGTCACAAGAGCAAGGAAGCGTGGGAGCGTCCACTTCATGTGATTTGCAGCATGGATCAACTATACAAGGTGGCATCCAAGAATATTTCCCACAGCAAACGGTAAGGTGCTGTAGCCGATGAAGTGACATGACTAGATTCCCAACAGGTAAAGAATCACCATGCCTACGCCCTCACACATGCTGGAACCAAAGACACTCGATGGCAGAATGTGCGGGAATGCTGATTAGTCATTGCAAAATTCAGTCTCAAAGCCTTGTATATATTTCCTTTGGAACGCCAGGGATGAGCTAACATATTTCCAGAGCCCGAGTTCCCATTTCATCGTGAGTCCATAGAAGTTCGAAGGGTTTGGCGATGGCGATTTGGTTTAAAAAGATTTTCTGGCTGGGTGTGCTTATGGTTGGTGAGAAAATTTCCACACTCACCCGTCACCTTGGTGTTCCATGCCAAGGATGACACCAATCATTGGGGCCTAGACATGAAGAATTATGAGAGATACACTCGCCTTCAGATACTCCCACCTCCAGCTATGCATTTCCTGGAGACTCACTCCCCGTAGGTGTTTTTTCAAGAGCCCCTGATGCCATTACTACCTCCAAAGACTCCACATAGGGAGACAGTCCTAGACTACTCTCTGTAGGAGCATTTGTTCAGATGGGACCATCAGGGGTCTAATACCTGCACATCTTGGTTTGTGAATTCCACTTGCCAAGGGTGATGTGGCTGGTGGAGGTATGCTTCACCTTATTGCCTATGGGAGAGCCCACCTCACTGGAGGTGAGGAGTACAATAATGACAAGCCACCGCAAAGGATTTCTTCGGCTAGGAGCGATGCATCCCTGTTTCCAGACCCCATGCCTAACAATGTTACCCGACGAGGAAGGGGGTGGCGGATGAGGTTGAGCAGGGGAAAGATGCAAACTGCCCTGCTAGTGTGTGCCCATGCAGAAAGCCACATTTGAACATGGCGGAAACATACACTTTGGACAGAAAAAGGGCATTACGCTGACTCATTCGGCCAGCTAAAAGGTCAAAAACCCAGTAAATGATGACTCACCTGAAAGCAAACGAAAAGGCATCATACTCAGAATCCACAACAGTAGCCGAGCACGTCAGGCTGTCACTCGGGCTGAATGCACCCAGTAGCTCCATGATGTTTATTCACATTTGTAAATTGTGGCAATAGTTCCACTCTCTAAACTATTAATGTTTGATTGCGACTAGAAACAGTTTTTAGGTTTGTTTCGGGGAGTAATCTCAGCACTGAAGTAGTATAAATACACTCCCGATAGAGGGAGATAGGGGTTGGTTGGGAAAATTTTAAGCGCTGAGGCTCTCCATTGTAATTAGTCTTTGATTTCCGTGTTATGAATAAATTTGCAGGGGAAGGATTGTCTTTCAAGGCAGAGATTCCTGTGTCATTGCACGGGGTCTTCACTCACTAAACCATGTCATATCACCTTCATTCATGGGATATTAAGTAAGTATTTATAATTACTCACAAAATCCTTTTGTTGAGCCCTCTTCCCAATACTTATTTCCAATTAAAAAAATCTTATTTTTATGGTATATTTCTTTTTTTTCATAAAAACCCCTTTTATGGACCCCAATACCTATAAACACCTCATATCCTATTCCACGCCTCCCAATACCTACAATATATTGCCCTTATTTTTCACAATTAAAAACCTCCCTTTATGAATGAACGTGATAAGAAATTGCTCACCAAGGTGAATCCTAGGGATGATTTTAAGGAACCATACTTATTTAAAAGTGTATAAATGTTGGCGGATCTTAGCAATTCTTAAAACGTCAACTATAAAATGTTTGGCGATATTTTTCAAAAAATATTTTAATTTCCGAGGATTTTATATCATTTATATAATAATTTGGTGATTTTTAGGGTGAAAAAATTTTATCCGATCAAAATTGGGCAAAACAGGGCTTCAAAAAATGCAAAATGGCGAATCTTTTTTTGGAGAAAAACCCCTAGAAATATCCCATGGGCTAAATTTCGCCCCTAAAATTATCCCTGGTGAATCCCCCGTGTGTCGTTGCTTCTTTCAATATGTAATTTCTTTACGTGAAATGTTCATCTCGTTTTCATTCCAGTTTGTTAATTTCTTTCATGTCTGAAATGAATGTACGACAGTTTGGAATTCATACATGCTATGCTCCGTCTGTTGTTTCAGCTATTCATTTAAGTTTTCTTCTAAAGTTATGTAGAATTCATCTTGTTGGTGCTCTGCGTGATGGATTGTTCCCTCTCATCTACTGATCACCCGTTGTATATCTCCTGATTGCAAGATCGACGGCAGTAAGAGTAGAAGGAGTAGGAGGGGAAGGGAGAGGGAGGATAAAAGTAGGCCCAGCACCGCACCATTTCTCACCTCCCTTTGAACCACGAGCAGTATAATGATCAATTCCAGGATAATTCCCAGGAGCAGTTCCATCATCAGTTCCAAGAGCATTGTTTGCTTCTATTTGTAAATATATGCCATTCTTTACCTCCTGCAATATGTTCCCTACCCGGACCTCCGACTCCATTGCCCAATGGTTCCTTACTTTGATAGTCCCACCTACATCTTACATTAACTCACCCGCCCCATTCAGGAGTCTAGCCTCCTGACCATTCGTGATTGAATATCCTACGTGAAGTTAACCTGAAAACAAGCGAGAGATCCCTCTCTGATTGTGCAGGTCCAAAGGCGTAGTCTGAAGCGGTTCTGCTGTTGCCCGGGAGAGAACCCTTTTCTGCCCAACCTATGGGCTCAATCTCGGCGCTAACACAAGTATTATGAGGGGTTTTCTATGTGGTTTTGTTTGAGTGTTCTAAGGGTGGTTCAATCAAGGTTTTTTTATAAAGTATCATGTTAACATATTTTGTTGATGGATTCCAATATTCAAAATGGATTGCAAGTTCATAACATATATGTTGCACAATTTACAGCTAATGAGAAACACAAAATGCAATGTAATACAAACCTTCAATATGGGAGAGTGGTTCGAGTACACTAATTATGGAAAGTGTACGTTTACATGGTGATGCAAGCAAGGGCCAATCCATAGCACTCTCTTTATCTAGAACACATAACTCTAACAAAGACAAACAAGTTTTACGTAGGTATCCAATAATTCCAACACAACAAGTTAAATACCACCTTGCTACATACATAGGATCCTACCAATGTGTAAAAATAACACATTAAGAACATTGATTCTCTATTCTAAACAAAAGAACTACACTTTTACATTTTCAGGGTGACACAACACTACTACACAAACTCTACTAATGGCATGGAAGGCACAAGATTGGCATTCAATGAATTTACCATGCACAACTCCTCTTTAAGTGTTTCCTTTTACAAATGCTCCTCTAAGCATATCTACATTTCCCATGATTCTCCTTGCCTCATGATATTTGATCATTTTCTATAGAGATGTGATATTAAAGAATGGAAAGAATGGATGCAATGGGGTTCCACTTGTAATACTCAAGTTTAACACTTAGTGCTTACATTGTGGTGGTCATGTCTCCACTAGAAAGGAGTGAAATTCAAGGCCTTGATTATGGCCATGTTGAAGGGCCACTTGAACCTATCATAATCCTTCTCAAAATCTATAATAATGAAAAGGACATTAAGCACTAGGCATTTGGTCAACTGATACCTTCTCAAATTGGAATGAAATTGTCTAGAATGAATCTTCCCCTATTGAAGGCTATCTATTTTGAATGTTTAACCTTGGGTAGAATATGTTTACATCAAAATTTGGTGCCTTCTCAAAAGGGACATTTAGGTTCATTTCTTAATTATTCTAAAATTATTCAGGTGAATGTAAACCATAATGGCCTCTACCATTCAGTTAGTTTAAACCTACAATTAAATAAATGTAACACTACAATACCCATCTTATAGTCACATCAAAATCTTCTTAAAATATTCGTAGCAATTAGGCAATCCAATGGTCAATTATTTCCTAACTGCTTTCCATTAATATATTCAAATTCCTTTCATCTACAAGAAGCCATTATAAAAATAGCAAAGCTAATCTTTCTGTACTACACAAACCCATCGATAATTGCCTTGTAAGAAAGTATGTCAACCATAAAATCCTTTCCCCAGATATCATCTAAAAGTCAACATAATAAAGTACCTACTTAGACCCCATAAAAAAAAGTGTAAGGAGTTCTATCAGCCATACATGATTCTTGTAATACCCCAGTTTGATCCCCAAAAAGGAAATGGAAATGTATAAATTATGAAAGCTAAGAGACAAACAATGTAATATGTAAATGTACATGAAAGAATAATAAAACAAATCACAAATTTCAGACCTAGAATGATGACAAACATGGGAGCTATAATTCCAAAATAAAAGAAAGAAAGCAGGCATAGGGGATGGGGCCAAAGAGAGAGAATGTTCTTTTCTTGTAAGCCTAATTCATTTGCCTCATATTATCCTAAGTAATATCAACCTTGGAGTTAATGGGGGAAGTGAGAAATGTGGGATTCTTAGGAAGACACATAGTGAGTTGTGAGCATGCAAATAGAATATGGTACTTTTGGTTGTCATTAGAGTTATCCATCATTCTTCCAGAGGTTGTATGAGAGCCTATGTTGTCATACTATCATTGTAATATAATGAGGGCTATAGATGTTATGAAACAGTGTGGGAATAATGCCCATGTGCATGAGGAAATCACTATCCTTGAGTCAACTCCATTATAGTTGAGAATTTATGGGGTTCCCAAAAAATTCTATATACATCATTCCCACACTACCTTCTATTTAGCCTTTAAGATGATAATATTCTTTTCTTTATCAAATTCCAAGCAACATGGCCACTAAATAGGATAAAACCTACATTGCCCCTATTTAATCGTATTTTAATTTTAAATGGTGGCAATACACTTACATAAACTACA
Source organism: Pseudotsuga menziesii (assembly GCA_001517045.1). Classification (NCBI taxonomy): domain Eukaryota; kingdom Viridiplantae; phylum Streptophyta; class Pinopsida; order Pinales; family Pinaceae; genus Pseudotsuga; species Pseudotsuga menziesii. The sequence continues at coordinate 53,804 of LPNX010121130.1, forward strand.
TGATAGAGAAAAAAAAATATATTCCACAAAACATAATTACAAAATAATCCACAAAACATAATCCCGACACTTGCCTTTCATGGCCGATGCATATGGCTACATGAAAATATTCATCACCAACCCATCCACCATGAAATTCTTCACTCTTGAAATGAATTTATTTATAGTGATCAATCATTTTTGTAGCGACCCCAAACGTTCATTAGGTTTCCCTAGCCAAAGAAACAAAGCACTCTTCCACCATTCATTACATTAACCAGTTTAACAACTATAATTATTTTGTTTGTCAACATTTTCCAAGAATTCAAGCAATCAAGTATTGGAAAGTACAATTTTTTTTACAATAAAAATAAAATTATATATTGTTTAATTGTTTGAAAACCTACTCCTAAATGTGCTTTGCAAGATTCATTAGAATAGCTAAGGTAGACATATAGAAATCATATCTTTGTAAAAAAGCATCAGTGTTAAAAGGCATTTTATGGAAAGGTATCCTTGTAAAATTTTGTAACTTCATAGTCAATATTGATCATTCATCATTAGGTTACATATCCGATGGTAGAGATCGTGTTTGTGTATTTTTTTTGTAGAAGGTAACCCTCTATTAGAGAGGGAATTATATAAAGGATATGGCGAATTTTGAGAGAGATTGTGAGAGATTGAAGAGGAGGTTACAACGGATGTGTTGCAGGTTGTATCTTTTCATTTTGTTGGACAAAATAAAATGAAGGGTTGGTTATTTCTCAGTGTATGTATCCCATATCGAGTGAGCCACATATATTGTTGTCTCTCTTGCAAAGGTAGTTACAATGAACAAAACAAGCAGATCCTAATATGAGCTTCTAGAAATTGTTGCTAGATAAACAAGAGCACATAATATCGGAAGTCTTCATTTGTTTCAATAAGCATAAGAGAGAATGTGTCGTTTCTTGGAATTGTTAACTAAAACACAAAATATAGTTTCTAGATCCAAGTCTAAGGATACCATCAAGGACCAAGAACAATATCTTTGGTTGCCACTGGCCCATTGATTTGATAATGTCTTTCTTACCTCATATTATGTGTCTATATCCGCTAAGAATGAGATCTCATGGGAACCCCTTGTATTCCCTAAAATATCCAGATGGAGGGCCACTCAACAACCCACCACAATAGGGAGTAGTATCCTTAAGGGAGCCAATTGAAGTTGGACCTCTGAACTATGGCCCACCTATCAACAATATTCCTTTGGTAGATGGTTCAGTTAATTGAGCCAACCCTTGTTCTTTTAATTTGGTGGGGTGTTTATAGTCGTGGAGAAACACACTTAGTGTACATGGAGTCCAAATAGTTCTATTGGTATCAATTACTAAGATAGTGGATCTAGATAAGAGTTGTGCACATTACTCATGCTCTTAGCCCCATCCTTGTGAAATCTCTTTGATATGTCTATGATTTCCATGTAACTAAAGTTATTCCCTAGAGAAAGTCAAAGCTAACCATAGGCCCTATGTAATGTCCTTTTAACCCTAAATAGACTCTAACATATTAACATAAGTTGATTTGGTAGCCAACATGTTCCTAATAAATGGGTGGGTGCTAGGCACTGAGACAATATATTTGCATGAGAATTTTGTACAAAAATCACACTCTTACCCCCATCATTATCTAATTTTTCTAAGGCATCTACGATTTCCATGTAAATACAGTCATAGTACATATGGATCGTTCATCAGTAGGTTACATATCTAATAGTAGAGGTTATGTTTGTGTCTTTTTTCCCTAGGAGGTAACCCTCTTTTAGAGAAGGAATTATATTAAGGCTGAGTGGAGTTTGAGAGAGACTTTTGAGAGATTGAAGAGGAGGTTGCAACATATGTGTTGCAAGTTGTATCTCTTCGTTTTTTTGGACATAAGTAAAAAAAAAGGATTGGTTGTTTCTCTGTGGATGTATCCCATATCGAGTGAACCATGCATGTGGGTGTATCTCTTGTGTTGTTCTGTTGTTTGTTTTACTTCTACTTTTGTTTTATTGTATTGCTTTGTTATCCTATTGCTATCATAGAATATTCCTAGCAAAGGTAGTTACAATGATTAAAACAAGCAATATCAAATATGAGCTTCTATAAATTGGTGCTAGATTAACAAGAACACATGATATGAAGTCTTTAATCTTTTCAATAAGCATCCTAGTGAAACACAAAAGATATTTTCTTGATCCAAGTCTAAGGATACCATAAGGGACAAAGGACAATATATTTGGTTTCCATTGGCCCACTGATTTGATAATGTCTTTCTTACCTCATATTATGTGTCTATCTCAGGTAAGAATGATATCTTCAATCACACTTGGTCCATTAGTTTGAATATCTCCTTATTTTATAACAAAAATCTCATGGGATCCCCTTGTATTCCCTAAAATATCCGGATGGAGGGCCTCTCAACAACCCACCATAATAGTGAGTAGTATCCTTGAGGGAGCCAATTGAAGTTGGAACTCTGAACTATGGCTTACCTATCAACAATATGACTTTGGTAGATGGTTCAATTGATTGATCCATCCCTTGTTATTATAATTTATTTGGGTGTTTATAGTCATCGAGAAACACACTTAATGGACAGAGAGTCCAAATAGTTCTATTGGTATCAATTACTAAGATACAGGGATGATTTTAAGGAACCATACTTATTTAAAAGTGTAAAAATGTTGGCGAATCTTACCAATTCTTAAAATACCAACTATAAAAAATTTGGCGATATTTTTCAAAAAATATTTTAATTTCCAAGGATTTTATATTGTTTATATAATAATTTGGAAATTTTTAGGGTGAAAAAAGTTTACCCCATCAAAATTGGGCGAAACACGACTTCAAAAATTGCAAAATGGAGAATCCTTTTTCGAAAACCCCCCCTAAAAATAGCCCATGGGTTAAATTTCACCCCTAAAATTATCCTTGCTAAGATAGTGGATTTGGATAAGAGTTGTGTACATGACTCATGCTCTTATCCCCATATTTGTCAAACCTCTTTGATATGTCTATGATTTCCTTATAACTAAAGTTCTTCCCTAGAGCAAGTCAAAGCTAACCAATGATTCTAATATCTTGGGTGAGTGTCATGAATAACTGAATTAATCTTTAGTGAATTCACAGTTCCATTTCATACATATGGAATTGACATAAAGGATGAATTTTAACTCATTAGACAACCTCAAAGAGGAAGAAACCTTGCCTTAAGAGAGAGTTAAGGAAGAACTACAAAAAAATTTAGTTGTAGGATGAATTTATCCAATTTCTAATAGTGAATGGGTCTCACCTATTGTCATTGATCCTAATCAAAATGGAAAATGGATAGTGTGTGAGAATTACAGAGAACTCAACAAATCCTCAATGAAAGACCACTTCCATTTACCCTTCATTGACCAAGTACTATATTTCCTAGCAGGAGAAAAGTACTTTTCATTCGTGGATTGGTTTAGTGGATACAACCAAATATAAATCAAACCTGAAAATCAAGATAAGATCATTTTTCAAGGATCCATAATTATATTAAAGTAGAAACCTTGGTAAATCCCACAAATTCTTAAATTTCCAACCATTAACTATTTGGTGATATTTTTGTAAATATATTTAAATTTCTAATGTTTTATGACAATTTTGGTGATGTTTAAAGTAAAATATTTTAATCTTGTGGAACATGGCTGAATCATTTAAAAAAAAGAATGGAAATTGGTGAATCCTTTCTTGGATGAAACATCCAAAATTATATCATGGGATAAATTTTCCCCCTAAAATCCCCCCCATAAACAACCAAATGGAAAAGGACCATGGATACTACACATCCCCGTACATTTTCCTTCCATGCATTTGCCTCCTTCCTCCATACCTTCCTTGTAATATATCGACAAAATTAATGAATGTAGAAAGATGGAGCTCCATGCACATAAGCGTCATACTTGATATACATGTGATATTAATCTCACCAAATCTTCCTTTAAATTGATTCTCCATTTTCATCTCTATGCACCAATTTAAACACTTAATGGTTGTATTTAGGTAGCTATCAAATATGCATGTCATAGAACTTAACAACTGGGTATTCCATGTGTTTTGAGGTATAACAATAAACATGTATTATTTCCAACTATATGGACATTTTTTGGGGTTTTCTAATCCTAGGTACATTATCATTTCATTGAATATCGATAAGCCAACCACTTCTAAATAATAGGTTGTTGCAGACGTAGTAGTTTGGAAGTTTTCATTGCACTTTGCCTACAGTGTTAGACACCTTTGAACATAGAAATTGGGTTTTAGTTAAATTGTTTAATATTGAAACCATTAGCACTAATTCATGCCCGACTTCATGATACTTTCAATTTTACTGCATAAGGGTGACAATTCTCTGTTTTTATCTGGTGACTTTGAAAAGGCCTAAAAAATTATTGTTTTCACACAAAATCACAATAATATTTGCTTACTCTCTGGCCACTTAACATACATAAGCAATACTCTACTAAAATAGGTGTTTGTTTCTTTAAAAATTTATGGTATATAATATTTTGAAAAATCAACTCCATATATCCATATATACTTCATATTTTCACACAAAGACCAAAGTTGTAGCATTTGTTTGGATTAAATCCAGTGGAAAATGAGAAACAATAAAAAGGAAAGATCATACCTCAAGATTTGAAAAAGAAATAATCCATCTCAAACCATCATTGATGCTAGGGTTTCATCAGTGTAACCACGATGAAGCCTCCTAATCGACAAATTGTATGATATTAATGGGTTGTTGCATGTTGGATGCTAATCGCCATTTAAATGCCTCATGTCGAAATTTGAAGTTGTTCTCTCAAGTAGCTCATACAAAGACATAAATACCCTCCGCACATGAGCGTAAAAATCTTGTTTCGAGCGTGCTCAAGGCCCTCTATAGCACAATGATGAACACTACTTCAAAACAAAGCGCAGCCTCAACCCATCCAAGGGTTTTTGTATGTGATTTGATTGCTACAGTATCATGTTTTGATCGTCAACCGTTGATTTCATCCTGATTTTTTGGATCACTCCTTCAGAGAGCTCTACTGCACCCTTTTCTCATGTGCTCAAAACAATGATTTTAGCCTCTATCATGTCAGCAAGGATCGAGTCAAGGTTTGGGATTTTTTGCTCCATGTGCAGAGCCTAGGAGATGCACGTTTAATTACTTATTAAGCTACCTTTTTACTATCGTTTCTTTTTGTCGACGGTATACCTAACCCATTTTTGTTGGGGATCGACAATATACTTAGCGCATTGACATGACTTATCCACTCACATTAATGGTGGCTCAGTCGAGCTCACATGGGAGCTCACCTCGGCTGGGTCAGTCTCTCGTTGTATTATGAACTCTCACGTGCAATGTGCCTCCCAGGCTCCGATAAATTAGGGATTTTACTTGAGGGATGTTGTGCATAAATTCTAAGTCCCTATAATCATAGCTTGGGGTGTCTCGAGAGTGTAGACCTTAAATGGGCCTCTTCTTCCAACCTACAACACACTACAATGGGGGATCTATCTTATTAAAGACGAAACAAATTGTGAATAATATAGGGCTATAACATCAGAGAATCAGTTGGGGTTTAAAAACCTTAGATTTTGTATTGTGAAACAAACCACGAAAACAAAAACGCACAATGATATGATTGTTTATAACTTTTTGCCTACGTGTTCTCCTTCCATTAAGATAGCGATCAAGGAAATTCTTCCCCAATGGTAGCAGTCATTTCAACATTACCAAAAATTCTAGCAGGGAACTAAATCTTAAACTCAATGGTTTGATTGTTCATGATGCCATGGTAGGACTCCATTCATAGTAAATCAGTATTTTCTACCTTTTACTGGAAGAGATAGAGATTATGGTGATATTATTTTCTTCACGAGCAGTCAAGAAACTGGGAATCCGTAACATGCGCTATAGATTATTAAAATTAGGATGTATTTCTTTGTGTGAGGGTTTTGGGCCTACTATTAGCCCATTATTTACATCTATTTGATGGTAGCATAATGTGGTATTACCGTTTCATGGTAACTCATGGTTTACATCATGTGTCGGACCTGTGGCCACTATTGTTGATAGCAATGGGAAAAATATTGAACCATAGAGCAAGAGATGGATCACGAGATGAGTCCAGGGATGCTGATTTATGCCATGTGGTTTTCTGGGAACAAGAAAACCACCATCCTTGTACCCAGTGAAGTTCTGAATTAAATTTGGAGTTCTCTTGCACGAATGTCCATGTATATCCCTGTGATAGCATGCTATGAAACCATAAAAGTCCATGGCACAAACATGCCCACGATTGAGTGGGGGTTGCACCTTCTCAACTCTAAGAAATCTATCCATGATCGCACGAACTCTTCATTCACTTCTTCTTTCGCTTCATGGATTAATTCCATAGCAGAACTGAGTGGGTTGTTTTCCAACTCTCCCGTAGTCGTCACAACCCATGCCTTGACAAGTGGATTGCCATAGAAGCCCTCAGGAAGTGAAGGCTTGAATCTAGTGCAGAAATCCACTACAAATATAACTTCCTGCTCAATGGGAAATTGGAGAGCCCTCGTTCTTGAATGCCACAGGCATGCGGATAGAACCTCAAACAAATGTTGGGCAGTACTTCATTTCTTGGCCTACTACTATTGCTTTCCTCTTTAGCGAATCGATCTCCTTCGACCCAAAAAAGAATGATCTGAAGCCCATTTCATGCATAGACACCATCTAGACATTATTGTCATCGATTTGATCGAATTCGTTGAAATCGTAATGGGAAAATTTCACTGTGGGATTCTTTCGTGGTCGCAGGATCTCTCTTTCCCAAACTGGAAGAACCAAAGGGATGGCCTGTTCCTTCGCCATTTCTCCTAGGGCCTTCATGAACTGGCACAATCCAGGAGCCTCGCTGATAGTGTGATTCTGCGGCAGGGTAAATGTAAATTCATTGTATTTAATCGGTTTACATGCAAGTTCATCATAAGCAGTACGTTCGAAAAGATACAGTATCCAGTCAGCGGTTAAATCATCATGAAATAAGTAGTAGTATCTCAAAAAAAAAAATCGAGTTAATAAAAAACTTTAAAAGAAGAAACTGAATGGGAACAAGAGGAGGATTTGTGACAGTTTGTGAGCCTGGAACATCCTGCGGCAGATTATCACTATGAGCAAAGTTGGATTGTTCGTGGTCTGTGATTTCCTCGAGAGCAACATCCCTGGCGAGGCAAGTCACCACCAGACCTGCGAGTCTGATTCTGGACAACACTTTAGTGTGTGGTTTATTTCTTCGTGGCATATCATGAAAGCTTATGAACACACAAACCTTAGGGGAACCTTCTGAACATGCAACCACAGAAATAGAATAGTGGCATATTTTGATTGGGGGAAGAAGGATACGTGGTGAATTCTGATTGGATGTAAAGACGACGAAGTGAACAATGTTTACAAAGCGAACCTCATAAATAAAAACGACTACAACATAAAAATAAAATCTAAGTGAAAGATATAACACTCCATCTCATCAACATCAATACTCTAAACTAAGCCAAGCCAAGTTCACACCTATCACATATATTTTATCCCATTAAAACAAATATTTAAAATATGAATTATGGTATGTTGACAACTATCACATAAACTTTTATCCATTTAAACAAATATTTTGAAATATCAATTATCATTTGCATTAATGCTATGTAGGATGATTCCATCATCGCTCCATTTATCAATATACAACACAAACAACTTGTGTAGTGTGTTTCACAAATAAGGTGAAGGAACTGCATGACCACTTGGAAAGCATACACTGCATTGTATGAGAGTCTAACTTATGCTGACCGATAACCAAATCAAGCTCCCTAAGCAGCAGGAAAAAGGGACAACAAAGGGTTCGGTCAAGGAATGGAGTTGTTACCCATTTGTTGCAGCTCATATGGGGTCTCTGCATCTGGAATCAGGTCAATCGATTTGAAGTCCAAGTTAGATATCCCACCACTTCTTTACCAACATCTTTATATCCTCCCTCTCCATGTTGTCTTCCTTCCCTATGTACCTCCAGGGCTTCGATCCCTGCACCACCATCACTGAGTATATTTGAGATCTGGATTATAGTTTTCCAAAGAACTGGGACATATTGAAAGCAAATCGAGGCGGGATAAAAATACTTACAACAGCGCAGTAATGGACGACTTTTACTTTGTCCAAATCCATGTTCTCCAGGTGGCGCCACAGCATGGCCAATACCAAATTGTAGGCCAAGGGAATAGGGTTGTACATCTTGCCAAAGAACAAGTTCAATAAGTCCTGCTCCGCAAAGGGCCTGGGCGAGGTGTTTCTCAGGAATTGAAGGAGCTTATTGTAGGTCAGTTTGTTGGGCTAGTACAACTGAGCTTATTCAACATGTACATGTACGTTGGATTCAACATGTACTTTATTTCTCGTTAAGTCATGGCATGTATCCAATCCCCATTCCCGATGATGGATAGCCCCATTCCCGATGATCGGTGTTTAGAAAAAATGGTATCTTCCAGCCGGTGTCAATACCTTCAAGTAGACGTCGTTTAGTCCACGTTGTTTACCAATGAATCCACCAAGTCTATGTATTAGCGTTGGCAGCCTCCCATCATTATAGCGATGGGACGGTGTCTTTAATGAGGGTTCTACGTGAGAAATTCAAATTCAAATGTTTGAAATGATACACTTACCTCCAACCCTGTTTACAAAAAAACCTATGGTGTTAGTCACATTTCTCTGGTATTTGTGGGTGTCATTAGCTATGTGGTATAGCGGTTCTCTAGTTGCCCAAAGGCACTGCTACCTAGGTGAGGACAAAAAGCATCACGGAGGACTAGAAATAAATGTTAGCCAAAACCAAGCCGACTAAACTTGAGTTTACCGCTCAGTTAATATTAAAATTTAATTTTCACTTTTTCATGCCGACCTCTTTTTCTTTTTCACTTGTCAGGTGAAACTTGTCTATCTCCCGACTAGACAAGTCTATCAACTTTGGTTGGCCTTTCCACCCGATTGATTTACTTCGACTTACTTGTCAGTTCTACCGACTGATTTTACCTCGACTACTTGTCACTTGACCTCTAAGTCGGCTCACCTCTTCGACCACTCAAGTCGGTTCACCTCTTCGACCTCTCAAGTCGAGGACCTCAGTCGGCTGACTCAACCGACCTTGTTGGTTCATTTTGGTCAAAATCTACAGAGTATTTTTCTTAGTCTAAGAGACTTAAGAAATTACAAATACTTTTCACATGTGAGTAAGACAGAGTAGAAATGGACACATTAACAAATCCAAATAAATTATAAAACATATGCCCAAATATGTAGGAAGGCTTGAGTCAACCAATGTGTCGTAAAACCCTGGAACTTTCACGCGGCGAGAAATTTATGGGTTATTGTTCTTTCACTCAACCGTAATAGGAAAAGGCATTTACACAAGTAAATATGGAAATATTGTGCGGCCAAATAAACACATTCAACCATAAACTATTTCATATATATAACTTATGCGGAAATAACAAAGTATTACAAACTTGTCAGTCCAGACTTGTCGGCTCAGACTTGTCATTTTACAGAGCTTCGACTCTTCGACTGAATCACTTACACAGAAGCTTGAGCTTCAACTTCTCTTTCTCACCCTGAGTTCCTTTGTCTCTCTATTGTGTCTGTGTTTGTCTCTAACCTAATTTACAATTTGCTTCTTCTATTTATAGGCAACCTAAAGATTTCTTCTACATGGGTCGATTGACTCACCATTAAAGACTGTAATAACTATCTACCAAACAACTTAGCTTCAGAAATAAATTTGACTGGTTTACATTGCCTAATTGTGGGCTCTTCCCTCTTGTCAGACTGACCGACAAGATCTTGACTGGTATAGACTCTGACAAAGTCGGCTGAGAGTCAGGTACGAATCTGCGAGTAATTACATTTTCCAACACCCCCCCTTAATTATAAGCAGATGGGGATTTTTAAAAAACAAAATTTACAAAATGTTTCAGAGCTTAGACATGATCTGTTTCTGACAAAGTTCACTGTGGAGAACTTGTCATTCCAAGATAACTATGCAGATACTGGAATGTGTCCTTTGCCAATGGTTTCGTAAAGATGTCTGCAAGTTGGTCTTCAGACCTACAAAATTCCAAACAAATTTCCTTATCGTTCACCAACTCTCTTATAAAACGAAACCTTGTGTCGATGTGCTTGGTTCTCTTGTGAAACACATGATTCTTTGATAATGCTATGGCTGAATTGTTGTCGGTTCTTGATGGTTCTGTGACAAGTATTTTAAGACTCTTCTCATCTAGACAGCTTGACATGCAGTACTTGTTGCTGCAACATACTCTGCTTCAACTGAAGACAAAGTTACAATGGGTTGTTTCTTTGAATCCCATGAAACAACACTTGTACCAAAATGAAATGGGTACCGAGATGTGATTTTCTTGTCATCTATGCTGCCTCTATTGTCACTGTCTGTATAGCCAATGAGTTTAAAATTTTCTGAGGTTGAATACATAATACCAAGGTCTTTTGTGCCACTCACATACCTCAGAATTCTTTTACCTGCTTTCCAATGTGAGTCCTTTGGTGACTCCATGAACCTTGAGATCAGACTTACACCATACATAATGTCTGTCAAATACATAAGGCTGCCAACAAGCCTTTTGAACAGCGTAGGATCGACAGTGGATCCTTCATCATCCTTGCTCAATTTTAAACCTGTTATTACTGGTGTTGGTGATGTCTTGCAATTAGACATGTTAAATCTTTTTAAAACTTCACTTGCATACTTAGACTGTGATATAAAAATACCACTTTCAGACTGCTGAACTTCAATGCCCAGAAAAAATTCATAAACCCTAGATCAGTCATATCAAATTCACTTTCCATGACTAATTTAAAATCTGCTATGCTGAAATCACCAATAAGCATTAAATCATCTACATATAGGCAGACAATTAACATCTTACCTTGCTCATTGAATTTGGTGTACAAAGTCGGTTCACTTTCACTTTTGTGAAATCCATTTTCAGTGAGATAGGAATCAATTTGACTGTACCAATCTCTAGGAGCTTGCTTCAAACCATATAATTCCTTTTTCATCCTGTACACTTTATGCTCTTAACCTGGAACTTCATACCCTTGTGGTTGTTCCACATATACTTCCTCTTCTGGATAACCATTTAAGAATGCCGACTTGACATCCATTTGATGAACATGCCATTTTTTTTGTGCAGCAATGGCCAAAACTGTTCTGATTGTATCCATGCATGCAACAGGTGCAAACATTTCATTGAAGTCTATGCTGGGTTGATGTGTGAACCCTCTTGCTACCATTCTTGCCTTGTGCTTCTACACATTCCCATCAACATATTGCTTTGTCTTGTAAATCCATTTGACACTGATTACATCTTTGTCTGTTGGTACATCAACCAGTCCCCATGTTTGGTTCTTCTCAATGCATTCTATTTCTTCATCCATGGCTTGTGCCCATACTTCTTATTCAACAGCTTCTTCGAATGTTAGTGGATCATATATAGGGGAAAATAATGCAAAGAGAGAGAATGAATTTGGTGTACCAGCTTCATATATCTCTCGCAGACTTCTTGTCTTCATCGGTTCTGTCGATGTCGACCTTGACGAAATGTTTGACGAAGTCTACTGTCTTCTTGGTGTGCTTGTTGGTGTAGCTTGAGCTGCTACTTGTGTCGATGGTCCTTGTGCTGAACCATGTCGTGGTGTCATGGGAGTCGACGGTGCTACGACCGGTTGACTTGCATGTGGTGTTTGAACCACTTCCTCTTCAATATCATCATTGTCGACATTCGACACAATGTTGACATTTATGTCGAAAGTTCCATCCCATGATTCGTTCTTGACAAATTGAACATCTCGACTGATAATCACTTTCCTTGCGATAGGATCATACAACTTGTATGATTTTGTGTCTTCAGAATAGCCGACAAAAATATATTTCTGTCCCTTCTTGTCTAGCTTCCTTCTCAGCTCATCTGGAACATGAGCATATGCAACACAACCAAAAACTTTTAAATGTGAACCACTATGATTCATACCTGTCCATGCTTCTTGGGAAAAAAATTTCTTCACACTCTTTGTCGGACACCGGTTCATAATGTAAACGCCAGTTGCAACTGCTTCACCCCAATACTCATTTGGCAAATGCTTGGTTGCCAACATGCTGTGTTCCATCTCCATGATGGTTCTGTTCTTTCTTTCGACTATACCGTTCTGCTGAGGTGTATACCGTGCAGTGAATTGTTTTTGTATGCCATGGGTTTTGAAAAAATTCAGAAATTCATTTGAAACATATTCACCTCCTCTGTCGGTCCTTAAGATATTGATGCGATGTCCACTTTGGTTCTCCACGAGTGCCTTGAACTACTGAAAATAACTAAATGCATCAGATTTACGTTTCAAGAAATATACCCATGTTTTTCTTGAGTAGTCATCAATAAAAGTTAGAAAATACTTGCAGCCACCAATGGATGATGTCTGCATTGGACCACAAATGTCAGAGTGCACAATTTCAAGTGGTGTGCGTGCTCTATAGGACTTTCCAACTGGAAAATTCTCTCTGTGCTGCTTGCCAAAAATGCAACCTTCACAAACCCTCTCTGTTCTATTGATCAATGGTAATCCCTTCACCATATTCTTTGTGTGCAGTAGCTTCAGCCCACCAAAATTCAGATGTCCAAATCTGAAATGCCACAACCAGGATTCATCCTGAACTTCTGTCTGAAATGCAGCTTGCAAATTAGTGTTGCAATTTTCTCTCTTGTCGAGGAGCTCGATTGTTTCTTCACTTTCTACCTTGAATGCAACTCCCGAGTTTGTCTTCCCTTTCATGTCGGGAACTATCCTCAATGGAAACAAGCGGTTGCTTGTCATTGGTACTTTTGCTATCAGCTGGTTGCTTGGACGCTTGTCTTTGATCACACAGTGATCATCTTCCATGTAGATTCTGTACCCTTTTTGTAACAACTATCCAATGCTTAACAAATTATGTTTCAGACCTTCGACATGATAGACATCAGGGATATACTTACTCTCCCCCTGTTTGGTTAGAATATCAACAGTGCATTTTCCTAAGACAATAACTTCGACATTGTTTCCAAGTGTAACATCAGTTTTAACTGAATTGTTTAGACTAGAAAACAAATTTAAGTTACTAGTCATGTGGTTGCTGCATCCTGAATCCAAGTACCATATGTCATGTGGACTTTCTTGAACAACATTGCATTTGACTGGAGATGTCGATGCCATTAACATTACACTTGTCGAAGTGCTGGTGTTGGTCGACTGATTTGGGCTTTGCCTTCCTTGGTCATATTGCTTCTTTCTGCATTCATATGCATAATGACCAAATTTCTTACAGTAATGACATTGAATTTTTTATTTATCAAACCTCTGGCCACTTGGATGACTTGGGTTTTGATTATCTCCTCTACCACTGACATTTGCGGGACTTCTGCCTTGTCCTCCTCTTGAAGAACTTCTTCCTCTGCCTCTGAAGTTGTTTCTCCCCCTGCCTCTACCATGGCTTATGGATGATTGTGCTGTGAATGCACCTTTCAATGATGTTTGTGTTCTCCTGAGTCGGTGTTCATGATTGATGAGTGAAGCTTGCAACTCATCAATGGTAAATGTCGTTATATCTGTGTGTTCTTCTAAGGTCACAACCAAGTTTTCAAATCTTGGGGGAAGACTTAGAATTTTTTCAACAACCCTTCGGTGTTCTATGGCTTCTCCATGAGATTTCAGTTGGTTTATCAACCCAACAACTCTGGTGTAGAATGTGTCTACATTCTCTAAATCTTTCATGGACAGAGATTCAAAATCTCTTCTCAGAATCTGCAACTTGGATGTCTTTACCTTATCCAGACCTTGATAGGAAGTCTCCAATGTATCCCATGCTTGCTTAGCATTAGTTTTTGCTGCTATTCTTGAGAGTATGCTCTCATGCATAGCTTGATGTATGTAGAACATAGCTTTTCCATCTTTCTTCCTCTATTCTCTCAAGACATCTTTCTCAGCCTGTGTGAGATTGTTATATGTTGTCATGTCTACTGATTCTACATAACCATGTTGGACTATCTCCCAAACATCTTGACCTCTGAATAAAGCCTTCATAGTTAAAGACCAATATTCATAATTCTTTCCTGTAAAAATTGGAGTTTGCAATGAACCAGAAGTGGAAGCCATTTTAATTTTTTTAATTACTTTTCATTAGAAAATTAAATTTCCACCTTTTAAGACAAGATTTTTTTCCTAAATCTTGGGCTGATATAAACCTTGCTCTGACCAGTTAGCTAAAAACAAGCCGACTAAACTTGAGTTTACCGCTCAGTTAATATTAAAATTTAATTTTCACTTTTTCACGTCGACCTCTTTTTCTTTTTCATTTGTCGGGTGAAACTTGTCTATCTCCCGACTAGACAAGTCTATCAACTTTGGTCGGCCTTTCCACCCGACTGATTTACTTCGACTTACTTGTCGGTTCTACTGACTGGTTTTACCTCAACCACTTGTCACTTGACCTCTAAGTCCGCTTACCTCTTTGACCACTCAAGCTGACCTCTTCGACCTCTCAAGTCGACCTCAGTCGACTGACTCAACCGACCTTGTTGGTTCATTTGGTCAAAATCTACAGAGTATTTTTCTTAGTCTAAGAGACTTAAGAAATTACAAATACTTTTCACCTGTGAGTAAGATAGAGTAAAAATGGACACATTAACAAATCCAAATAACTTATAAAACATATGCCCAAATATGTAGGAAGACTTGAGTCAACCAATGTGCCGTAAAACCTGGAACTTTCACGCGGTGAGAAATTTATGGGTTCTTGTTCTTTCACTCAACCGTAATGGTAAAAGACATCTACACAAATAAATCTGGAAATATTGTGCAGCGAAATAAACACATTCAACCATAAACTATTTCATATATATGACTTATGCGGAAATAACGAAGTATTACAAACTTGTCGGTCCAGACTTGTCTCTAACCTAATTTACAATTTGCTTCTTCTATTTATCGACAACCTAAAGATTGCTTCTACATGGGTCGTTTGACTCACCATTGAAGACTGTAATAACTATCTACCTAACAACTTAGCTTCAGAAATAAATTCGACTGGTTTACATTGCCTAATCGTGGACTCTTCCTTCTTGTCAGACTGACCAACAAGATCTCGACTGGTACAGACTCTTCGGATGAGAGTCAGGTACGGATTTGGGAGTAATTACATTTTCCAACACTAAAAGGTTTGTTGGCCAGAGGCCCAGAGAGATTAGTAGTGACTGAGAGCGTTATCTATTTGGAGTAATCAATGGGAGCGAGGGCAGCAATGAGCACAAGGTGGTTAAAAATTGCTCCGCCGCAGAGATTTTGTTCACAGACTCGGCGGAATGGTTTGAGCAGAAGGCAGCTGGAAACAATTGTGGAGGAGCGCACTCTGAGCAACGAGGAGCTCGTGGCGGGCCTTCGATCTGTTTTCGATAATGTCTGCAAACTTGAGTTAATGGAGGATAAGAATGGAAAGAATACACTGGGAGGGCATTAATTTTCTCATTGAATTCTGATCTGTTTTTTATTTAGCCTTGTAAATCACTCAAAGCAGATTTGTCAGTTTATGGACAAATCATGTAAAATATTCCTAATACAATTTCAATCTTGTTTAACAAACCTTTTCTCAGGTTTTATATCTTTTTCTTTTAAATCCTTAAATCTCTCTTGGTTTATGCCGTAATACAATTGCAATCTTGTTTCACAAACCTTTTCTCAGGTTTTATATCTTTTTCTTCTTCCTTAAATCTCTCTTGGTTTATGCCGTTTTGCCTCAGTAGAATCTTTGAACCCCCAAAAAATTTTGGGAAAATTGTCAAGCTCTAACTTCAGAACCTGGCAGAGGCACTGGCCAAACAAACCCAACCCGAAATTGAGCAAATGTAAGCAAGCTTTTCTTCGCAATTATTTACATTAAATATTATCTTAGCGATTGAGGAACAGTGGCTGCAATGGATGAGAAAGGTTGGAGACCTTTTTTAGTGTTCTGCGATAAAACAAACAACATTCACTCGCATGTTAGCAGCCATTGTCGTTCAGAACGTCCAGTTAGATTTATTTTTTGTTTTCTGGTTTATCATATTTTTGTTTTGTTGTTTTATAAATAATGTATGGCGCAACAAAAGAGGAGGCCCACAGGAAATATCCAAAAGACTTAATCGATTCTTGATTAATGAAGTCCTGCTAAATCAAAACCTAATCATAAAATCCTCAGTGGAAACAGGAGGAAGTTCGGATCACAGACCAATCTCTTTATTAATTACTCCTCCTGAGAAGAAGCCTCTAGTCCCTTTCAAATTTAATCCACAATGTTTGGAAGATGAACAGTACAAAGATCAGATCTTAGACGCATGGAAGCCTATAAGACATTCTCCAAACTACAATGCAATGCAACAGTTTGCAGATAATCTAGCTAACACAAAGAAGATCTCAAAAGAGTGGGAAAAAACATACAAGGCCTCTCTTCAGAAAGATTTGAAAGAAACAAAGGAAAAAATAGGGGATATGTATCTAAAGGATGAGGAGGGGGTGTTCAGCAGGAAGGAAATCGAAAATTTGAAAACATTGGAGGAAAAAAGGATAGATTGTTGGAAAATTAAGAAAAACTCCTAAGGATTAAAAATAGAGCCCTATGGCTTGAAGCAGGGGACAAAAACTCAAATTTCTTTCACAACTATGTATCACACAGGAGGAACATAAATACAATTTGTGAGATACAAAATCAAGAAGGAAATCTAGTATGGTCCTTTGAGGAAAAAGCTACAGCAGGAGTGAGCTTTTTTCAAAACATTTTTAAAGAGTCGGAGGGGTGCCCTATTCAGGATATTCTTGATGTCCTGGGTTTATTCCCGAGAATGATTACGGATTAAATGAATGAAGAGCTGACTAAGGAAATCTCGGAAGAGGAAATCAGGCACACCCTTCAGACTTTCCAAAAAGGCAAAAGCCCAAGACCTAATGGATTTATAGCGGAATTCTATCTAGGGTTTTATGATATGCTAAAAAAGGATATACTAGAAGTGGTGAGAGAATCCCAAGGATCAAGGAAAGTCCTGGGGAGATTTAACTCCAGTCTTTCGACCTTGATACCAAAAAAGAAAAAGCCTACCCCCTTTGATGAATTCAGACCCATATCCTGCTGCAATATGATTTATAAAATTATGGCAAAGGTTCTAGCTTTAAGATTCAAACCAATAGTTAGTGATCCAGTTATGATTTCATGGCAATTTGGCCGTTTCTTAAACAACAGGCAGATTCACAATGTTGTCTCCCTGGCTCAGGAGACAATTCATACTATTAAGACGGAAAAAAGAAGAGCCTTTGCCTTGAAGATAGATTTATCAAAAGCATATGATAGGGTGGGATAAACCTTTGTAAGACTCTTGCTGATAAAAAATGGTATAGCAATGGATGTCGTTGAATGGATAATGGGATGTTTACAATCTACTTCATTTTTAGTTATGATCAATGGATCGCCATCCAATTTTTTCATACCAACCAAAGGCTTAAGGCAGGGATGCCCTTTATCCCCCTTCATTTTTTTGCTGGTAGCAAAGGCTTTGAGCAAGATCATCCTCAAGGCCAAAGCAGAAGGAACAATAAAAGGCATTAAGGTCTCAGGGACAGAGGAAGTCACCCATACACTCTTCGTGGATGATGTGCTATTGTTCGGAGAAGGGACCATCAGCAACCTAGAGACCTTGATAACATTGATAGAAAAATACACAAAAGCCACAGGGATGGTGGTAAATATCAACAAATCCAATCTCATCCACAATGAGATCCCTGCAGAAATAATCCAGAGGTCAAGAGAGCTAATACAATACCAAATAACTCCAGTGGAAGAAGGGTTCAAATATCTAGGTTTCACTTTGAAGCCAAACTGTTAGTCCTTTCAAGACTGGGTATGGCTTGTAAAAAAAATGAAAACAAGATTAACTTATGGGCAAATCAATTCTTATCTCGAGGAGGAAGACTAATTCTTTTGAAAGCAATTCTTCATAGTATCCCAGTATATTGGGCATCAATTGCATACGTTCCAAAGGGCATTTTAACAAAAATTAGAAAGATGTGCTTCTCCTTTTTATGGACAGCAAGCAAGAAATCAGAAGGCATCCCATTGGCAAAGTGGAAGATGATAGCATGGCCAAAAGAGTTAGGGGGATGGGGCATAAAAAATTTAGAACATTTCAGCAAAGCTTTAGCTGCTAAGACAACGTGGAGATGCATTCAAAACCCAGAATCCCTTTGGGTCAGGGTAATTCTATCCAAATATTTCCCTGGAAACAGTATAACTGAATGGATGAGAAGCCCCGAAAAAACTTACAAAAATGGTTAAATAGGGTGGAAGGCAATGACATTGGCTTACCCTCTGATCGGACAGTGGACAAGGTGAAAAATTGGAAACGGAAGCCAATTCCGAGTGGGTGAAGATCCGTGGTCTGGTGTTGGCGAAAACTATAGGCTCTCACCTCAATCAGTCCAACATCTCAGATCTCGGCGAATCCTAACTATAGCTGATGCATGTTGTAACCCAGACACAAGAGGACGAAGGCAATGGAAAACTTCACATGACCTGGGACTAACAGATGAACTAGTATAAGAATGGAATACATACATCAATCTGTTAGTAATCAATTTTATCATCTAGGGACAGAACCGGATAAAGTGGTATGGATGAGAAACCCAAATTCTGGACAATACACAGCAAAACTCGGTTATCGGGCATCTTTTGAAGAGCAATCAGGGGAAGAGAAGAAGTGGTGGTGGAAAAGACTTTGGCACATACAAAGTCCCATAAAAAATTTGATCACATCGTGGCTAGCCCTCTCAAACAAATTGCTGACTTGGGAAATGCTACAAAAAATAGGATTTGAAGGACTGAGTTTATGTTCTTTATGCAGATCAATTGCTGAAACCACCTCACATTTGTTTGAACTCTGTCCATATGCAGGCAACGTGTGGAAAGGAGTAGTGGACAAGTTAAATGCAAACCAAGCACACGAAAGAACAGTTACAACTTTAGAGGAAAGAACCAAAGATTGGTGGCATGACCAAAGGGTAGGTGCCTATGAAGCATTTCCAGTTCTTTGTGTTTTCAGTATTTGGGAGGTAAGGAATAGAGCTATTTTCAACAACTCCTGGACACCTCCTGATATAACTATCTCCCTGTTAATGAGTAAGTAACAAGAACACAAAAGGGACGTGGCCATTACCAAAACAAGAATAATTAGAGACCCAGACATAAACAGAGAAATCCCTTGGGCCTTCTTCGATGGGGCCAGTCAAGGAGAACCTCCATTAGGAAGGGCTGGAGCAGTCATCCATGTCACAACAAAGAGAAAGATAATGATAAAATATACAATGGGTCAGACAACTAATAGAGATGATAACTTTTTTTTGTTTGAATATTGGATGATATATAAGTAAAGTAGAGATGATAATTAAATTTAATAATTTCAATTACTTTAATTTTGTGTAAAATAATATTAATAATAATTTAGAAGAAGTTACTTTATACTATTAGTTTGGAGTCAATTTTCATTAAAAGTTTAACTCAAACTATAACGTTGATAAAATATTTAATTGAGGGTGGTAAACAATTGGTTCATGGTTAATTGAGGGTGGTAAACAATTGGTTCATGGTGGAAAGCCTTATTTGATGTTGAAAACTATTTTAAATTAATGTATTTTATATTTTGGGAGTCAATTTTCTTCACAAACTTAACTCAAAGTATAACATTGATAAAATAATTAATTGAGGGTGGAAAACCTATTTTGATGTTGAAAACAATTTTAAATTAGTGCATTTTATATTTTCTAGTCAACATTTATCAGAAGCTTAACTCAAAGTATAACATTAAGAAAATAACTATTTGAGGGAAGAAAGCCTATTTTGATGTTATCATATATGGATGGGAAGTTTTGGGCTGCAACATCTCTAGAGTTTAGATATTCATGGAGAATGGTTGAACAAATCCAAAAGTGTTTTATAAACTTACAATTAAAAGCATTACATCATTTCTTATCTTCAAGGAAGTTAATATTTGCTCCATTGGAAATAAGTTATGACTAGGTACCTTTGTACAAGTATAGTATAACTAACATGAAAGATGAGGTTTTCTAAGATTGCTTCAAACTCCATTCAAAGCCACTTGCAACAGCTTGTCAACGGAGGAGGTCACTTAGGTCACTTGGTAGAATATTGATAGCATTAATACTATTACATTTGAATTTAAGAAGAAAGTGTGATGCAGCACATTATGAAAATTAAGATACCATAAAGAGGTTACTAACCATAATCTAGAAGATCAATTTTATTTTTCATTATAAAAAGTGTAAAGAAAAAAATTAATATTACTAAAATAATAACGAATTCTTACAAACTCTATAATGAAACAAGGTGGTGAATAACTCTTAAAAGATTGTGGAATGAAGGAATGTGTCTTTTTTGTGATACTAAGAGGGTGAAGGAACAAAAACACTTTCTCTTAAAATGTCTTGCATATGCCTACACTAAACCTCAACTTCGAAATATTTGAAACAATATTAGCCTTCCTACCTTTAACCCATTAAAACTATAAAAATTTAAAACAACTTTCTAAATTTTACCAAGATAGAAATACAATTATAAACTAAAACAATTAATTCATTATTATTTCTTTTCTTACAGTTCAATAATTTAATAAAACAACATTAATTTTATTAAAAAGTTAACAATAATTTCAATTCACAAATTTAATAAAAATTAAAATTAAAATTTCATACATTAAAATTTATTTTCTAAACACAGTGGTCAAAAGAGAGTAAATCGATTTCCGACACACTGATAGCATAAATTGACCCATACTTCTTAAATGTAGAGGTATGTAATGGTGGCTTAAACATAAAGGTATAAAAGAACCTTGGAGAGATAATGGAAGATAACAATGAACACTTATGTGAGTAGTTTTTTCAATTCATTGCACTATTTATATTTTATATTATTAGTATTTTTTAAATGGGTTTAGATGATTTTTTTTAATAAAGTTAATGTGTATTTTAAGAGTGATTTTTAATGATTTTAATATAAAATCAAAATTTATATAAAATTAAAGATTTTAAAATTTGAATAAAAAAATATTTGAATGTATTTAGATATCAATGCCAACATTGAAAATAGAGATTTGAAAACCTCATGCAACCAAGAAAACTATTTTTGTATTGGATGTTTCTCTTTATGTTTTTCTTATATATTTTATACATTTAGAACCTATATCAATATTGTCAAATGAAGACTAAATGTTGATATTGCAATTGAAATTTGAAGTATTATACATATGCGCTACATGTGTACAATTTATTTTTTAGGGAAGTGCACTATATTGTAATTGAAATTTGAAATATTATATCTAGATATACATCACATGTGTACAATTTAGTGGCTAGGGGAGTGCATTTTTATCTCAATAAAACAAGCAGAAGTATTTTTCTCAATCCACAAAGATCTCTGAGCTAGGAAATAACTCTAGGTTCAGGGTGTGTGCAAGCTAATGAGAGTCTCTTTTGATACGTTAGATGTAATAGAAAACTGAAAAAGCAGGTATCCCTCAACTTGCATGGATATTTTGAGACACATATACAGTGAATCTTGTGATGACTTAAAAAAATGAAATGTAGGAAATTCAATGAAGTTTCTAAATATATAATTTTCTTATTAAAAATGTTTTTAGTTGCTTAAAGTTTAATAATTTTTAATAAAATAAATTTTTTGAAACAAATTATAAAATATATGTATTTGTGGGTGTACCTTTTGAAAACAAAAACCTTAATGTAATTATTTCAGAACAGACTTAAAAATATTTCCTATTTTTATATATTATAATATTATATGTTATGAAAAACTTGATTTTTATTACAATATTCTTACATATTAGTTAACTTATATTTTTATTTAAAATGATTGTCATAAATAGTTTTGACATAATCTGCAAATAAAGAATATGAGTTAACTTATATTTTTATTTAAAATAATTGTCATAATTAGTTTTGACATAATATGCAAACAAAGGTTAAAGAATTTAACATCATTTGAAATTTTAAAAAAAACGACATAGTTTATTTGACATAGTTTCGATACATGTACATATCATATTCAAAATTAAAAGCATTATACATGAAATCATTGTCTTAACAATTTTGTTGGATCGCCTTTCATGCCAACCGTTGTATGCAACAACGCCAAGGGTATCTCTTATTTTGTGCGCTACAACGAACACCCACAATTTGGCTTTCTAGTTTTGTGGGCAATTGCCTAACTAGAACTTTGGATTAAATTCCCTGAACCTCCATTATATTTCCTCTTCAGCAAATAAAATAGATATTTCCAGCAAATAAAAAAAATATTTAATAACTCCATTGTTCCTTGCATTTTTGCAATAGTGTAATTTTGGGAGGATCACAGAGGTGAAGGTAACTTTGCCTATCCATTAGATTTGTTAAATTTAATATAAATAAAACATTGATAAAAAAAATTGAACAATTTTTTAATTTTGCTATATTTCTCAGCATTTACATAAAAAAAAATATAAATCCTGGCATTAGTGTATATCAACTAAGAAATTTTGCATTATAAATAAGAGTTTAACTAGGCCATTAGATAAGGTTGTGACAACAAACCACCATTAAATACCATACTCCAAAAACTTGTTCATAACAAGAAAGTTTTACATTAATTATAAAACAACAAAACCAAAATATGATAAACGAGAAAACAAAAAATAAATCTTAACGGCACGTTCTGGATGACAATGGCTACTAACATGAGAGTGAATGTGGTTTGTTTTATCACAGAACACTAAAAAAATCTCCAACCTTTCTCATCCATTGTAGTTGTCACCTAAAACAGTTTTGCAACTTTTGGCATCTTTTAAAAATCTCAGCCCCACAAGCTAGTTGTCCGCTCGGATTCAAAATTGCAAGGATTCAAATTTTCCCGCTCATTAGATTTGAATTTTCCTTATTGTTCCCAACGTTGCATTAACTCGAATGGACAGCTACAACAATGCGCGACGAGATAGCGTGAGGTGCAGTAGGGGAGTTCTCTAAATGTACGACCATTTCCCCCGGAGTTTAACTTCTTCGACGATCGTCCCTTAGACACTCCTTTTGCGAGATTCCGCTTGTGAATTGGTTCCTGACACACGTACAAGGTCGAAGACACATGTACAAGGTCCAAGGCGAGCTTTATTCACTAGACAACATTTATCAGCTCAGGCAACCTGTTGGTCTGGGAAAGGAACACAAGGAAGAATCTCGCACGTGCAAGTAAAGAAGATGTGCCGCGCACGCGACAGAAACAAAAGAAGACCGCGAAGGAAGCAAAGGACTTGCGCAGGAAGAATAGAGAGGTGCACAGCGAATCTTCCTGTTGCTCGAGCTCCTGCACTCTGTCATTGCTAGGGTGATCCAATGAGGTATTGGCTAGTGCTTGAGTGAACTTGTGGATTCGCTGCTGGACAGGATGAATTAACCCTGTCATCCTTTCAGCTTCGGCATGTTGCTCAGCCGTCTCCTTGTTGCACATGCTTTCCTGGTCGCGCAGAGCTCTTTCCTTGTCCAAGAGCTGCTTAAGCTCAGTACCTTTGGCGATTTTATACTTAGTTGGAATCTTCTTAATCTGTGCCTTTACTGCCAATATCTGTAGGTCTGCTTGCCATGCTTGCTTGGCAAGCTGTTCTACAATTTCATCGTCAATGAGTTGTTCCCATGTCGTGGAAATTTCTTCCATTGCTTATGCACAGATGTTCTCAGCTTCCCTAAGTCGGGCAACATCTTGATTTGTCAATTGTTGCCTTTGCTGTAGCACTTCAGGGGGCGTGCTTGGCTGTTGGTTGGTTGTCATCTTTTGGACCTGTTTCTTTAGGTCTGCAGCCAGTTTGGATAGCTACCTCAGCTGGTGCAAAGGTTCTGCCTCGACTTCTTTCTCCTCTTCCGACAGTTGCACGGCTGCCTCCTTTATAGCTTGTTCCAATGAAGCCTGCTTTTGGGCTTGGGATTCTAGGTCTTCCTACTGGCACTTGATAACTTGCTTGCGCTCCTTTACTTTCCTAGTTGCCTTGGTTGCCTGATATGCAACCGCATTTTCCCGGATTCTGAAATCTATGGCAATGGCATGCTAAATAAAATATATCTACGACAACGTTAGCTTAGAGAAATCCAAAATCAATGTGTCCAAGCGATGGACACTTACCTCTTTTTCTGCTTCTTCTGTAGAAAATGCCTGCACGGGAGTAGCACTGGCGTCGCCAAAGTGTCTGTTGGGTCTACACCATAGGTTTCAACTTGCATGGTGTCGCGCACTTCTATGACGGTCTTGGCTAGCTGGTTAACTTTCATAGTGATGGAAGCTGTCTAGCTGGTTTTCCTGCTTGTGAGGTTACCCAAAGCTTTCTTGGCTACTTTGGCAACTGCCTTAGTGAGAAGGTTCATATCCTCATCTGCGATGCCCATTACTCGGGATCGGTTAGCCTTGTGCTTCTTCCTATGTGAGATGGCCAAGGCCTCTTCATCTTCCTCCATGGGTTGTTTACCCTTCCTTTTTCTGGTCCTTTCAGCGCTCACCTCTTCATCAGTAGGAGGGTTTCCGTCGTCGACACTGAGCGATTTGCAGTCCTCTTCTTCTACTTCTTCTTCTTGGGAGCCATCCTGATGCTCCTGGGTACTGGTATTGGCATGGTCCTGGTTTGGTTGCTCTTGTGGATCCCCGTGCGGCACTTGCTGCCCTGCATGCACCTCCTCATGAGGGCTAAGCCATTCTTTAGGCCAGTCTTTTATTTCCCGCTCGATATCCGCATCTCGAAGGATGAAGAATGTCGGGAGTGCCTGCTTCTTGGGGTCCTTACGTGGATGCAAGATGATGTTGTGCGACACTGCATGGAATTGAATGAATGGATACTTGGTCACCATCGCAGGATTCAGGCGATACTACCTGCTCACAACTTGCCTAATCCTTTCTCCTTGCCAAAAGAATGTAAGCCTGGCATCAGTCTTGCGCTTATTGTCCTTGTGGTCCCAAAGATTTTGGTATGGCATGCCGAAGAGCTCTACTGGGATATCCATGGATTGATAATCCGATGGCGGAGCCCATACCGCAAATGAGATTAGAATTAAAATCCACGAGAAGTGAAACTTCGTCATAGGTTGTTCCTACGCTTCGCGTGCATCGTCCATCAGTTCGTTCAGGAGGAACTAGGACCAGTTAATGTGTACTTCTTGCGCACACTTTTCTGCTAGCTCTACTGTTGTAGCGGTGCACTCAGTAGGCCTCATCTTGCGTAGGACCTTACTGCACAATATTTTTGCTATAGCTCGTACAACATTGTCATCGATGGAGCTAAGGAGAAAGCCCTTTCCGCCATGGAGAAGCTGGTACTTGGTCTTCATGTCGTTTTTGTCGAGCTTTTCCCCCTCCTTGTGCAGGTATGGGGTCGGGTCAAGACCTTGCCGTGGAAGACCTGTAATGGCCGAGATCAGGGCCACCGTTACCTCATACGGTTTGTTCAGCCAGAGGGAGCCTCCATGGAAGCATACCAGCAGCTACTTGACATACATTCCGATTGGGCCAGAGCGGCCAAAATGGGGCATAAGGAGCAGGTTTAGGATATTTGACTACTCCAATCCATGCACATACTCCATTGCAGAGACAACGTCTGCATTCGACGGTACACCGACCTTCATGACCATGAATTGATCTTTGGACATGTCTTGTTTCCTGGTGTCGTAGTCCTCAAACTTTAATTCCCAGAGTTTGGGAGCAATGAAATCCTGCGCCTGTGTGAAACCCTCTGGAATAATGGGTTCTTCTAATAGTTCTGGTATGTCCACCGTTACCATTACGGCACCTGGCTTCCTTGGTGATACATATGGAGGGAGCAAGTTCTTTTCTTCATCTGTCCGCTCTACTTTTGGAGGTGATGGTGGTGGCGAAACCGGATCATCTCAGCGGGCCTTTGGTATCTTTGCTACGGGGCTAGAGGAAGTGGGGCGGTCTGCACTCGATGGGGCTCTGGCTATAAATATTTGGGCTCTGACCGACTGTAGTGGTGGCGAGGTTGCAAGAATCTGCATAAGTTGGCCCCTTGGTGGTGGTGGGTGCGGTGACCTCTGCAGTGGTTTCTGCACTATCTTCGGCTTCAGAGGTACCTTCTACTTAGTCTAACTTCTCTTCATCTTGTTGGCCGACCGAGTTGGTTCACGGACGTATGGTACTTCCAGAATCGGGTGGGGTGAGGTTAATGAAACAGTGGAATCCTCACTATCAATGGAGGATGAGCTTTGGCTCTGGAGGATGGCTTAGGTTCACTCAGTATGCTTGGCTCTCTGGTTTCTTAGCTCAACAAGGCAATGCAAAGGTTACAATGACAAGGGTTAACTACTATTTATAGGCGACAGGCCCCCGAGCTGATTGGTCATAATGATGGATCCTTTGACGGAGGACATGGGCTCATCCTTTGTCGCCTTTACTAGCACATTGGGGTTCCATCATGCACTTGTTAGGGCAGTTAAGGGTAATATGGCGGATGGGACCGAAAAGCCTGCCGCCCTTCTCCTCGGATTTTCCAACTTAATGCTACTGAAGTTTTACTGGCAACAAATCTTTTGCAAAATTATCATGCATTTAATGGGTCTTTAGTGTCTACTAGCTATCTAACACCTCTTGCCAGCTGTCTCTTAGCTGGTTAGTGGAGTTATAGCGCATAATTTTTTATTATTATTTTTATTGCATGCCTCGGCCTTATGGGGTCGTGCCGCAGTCGTCATGGTATGGTTTTAATCAGCTTCCGTTGATCATACCTGCAACCGATGTTCCATCCAGCTTATGTAGTTTTACCACGCCTACTTCAGTAATGTGTGCTACCACGTATGGACCTATCCAGTGTGTTTTGAGCTTACCTGGGTGCTTAAGAAATTCGCTGTCATATAGAAGAATGAGTCTGCCCACCTTGAACTCCTCTTTCTTGATGTGGCGGTCATGCCATGCTTTTTGCCGTTGTTTTTATACGTTTTTATGGAAGCCCACAATGAAGCATTCTTCCTCCAATTGAATCAGTTGTTCCAGTCTTTCTTCTACGACATTAGTGTCTGTCATCTCTATGAGTGTAGCGATTTGTAGGCTCAGCACAATGTACTCCATGGGTACAACTGCTTCTTGTCCATAGACTAAACGGAAAGGGGTGTATCCAGTTAATTGTTTGCATGTTGTTCTATAGGCCCATAATACTGCTAAGACTTTTTGTTCCCAGTTATCTCTGTGCACATTACAGACCTTAATCGAAGCATTCTCTAGTATCTTGTTGAAGGCCTCCACAGTTCCATTTGCTTGAGAATTGTAGGGTGTTGTCTTCTTGTGCTGGATTTGGAATTATGCAGTCAGTTCAACAATTAACTTATTTACAAAATGCGTACGTTGGTCGCTGATAAGGATTTTCTAGTAACCAAACCTTGTGACTACATTTTCAGAAAGGAACCTTGCCGCAGTTGCGGGGGTACAATCTTTCACAAGTGTTGCTTCTGCCCATCTTATTAAGTAATCTGTAGTAGTTATAATATAGCTCGCACCAGTCTGTTTCCCTGGTGGACTGCCAGGGCCGACAAAATCCACTGCCCATTCAACAAAGGCCTGCAGTGTAATTTGTAGCGCAAGTGGCATTTCATCACGTCGTGATGGTTTCCCCGTTCTTTGACACTTATCACAGTCGCGACAGTATTTTCTTGTATCCCCATGTATCGTTGGCCACCAGAGTCCTACTTGCAAAATCTTACGTACCGTTGCCTTCCCAGCGTAGTGTCCTCCTGAAACACCCGCATGCGCTTCAGCCATTACCCACTGCCTTTCATGATCAAAGACGCATCTACGCAATATTTCATCTGGTCCCAACTTATATAGTTGTCTCGCAATCAGCGTGTAGTCTGAAGCCTTGACAACTAGTTGTTTCTTTTTCCATGTTAAATAACCTTCAGGTGCATAGACCGTATTCAATAAGTGTATAATAGCATCAAATTCTTTATCGACAACATCGATAGCAAACAGCTGTGCATCCGGTAGATTATCCTCTAGGATGGTGGGTTCCTCCCAACTTTCAATGCGCGATAAGTGGTCATGTCCAACATTCAGCTGGCCTGGCTTCACAATAACTTCAAAGTCAAATTCTTGGAATAGGAGGAGCCATCGGCAGATCTTCCCCCCCAACATTGGTTTATTGACCAGGTACTTCAGCGCAGAATGGTCAGTGAACATTTTGAAGTGTCCACCCAGTAGATAATGTCTGAACTTTTGTAGTGCGTAGACCATTGCAAGCCCTTCTCTTTCAGTTGTAGTATAGTTTTCTCTGTTGTGGATAGTTTCCTGCTTACGAATGAAATCAGATGGTCAATTGTGCCATCTCCTGGTTGGGTTAATACGATACCTAGTGCAATTGATGATGCATCAATGTGCAGATGGAATTCCTTTTTCCAGTCTGGGAATATTAATATTTACGTGGTAGCCATTTTTTTCTTTAGCTTATCCAGACTCGCCTGACAGTTTTCGTTCCACTCTAATTTGGCATCCTTTTTCAGTAGCTTCTCCATTGGAGCAATTATCTCTGCGTATCCTCTGATAAATTTTCGATAATATCCGGTATGTCCCAATGTGGACCTGAGTTGTGTGACCAATGTGGGTGGGGGTAGATCCATAATAATTGCCTCATTCCCGGGATCGACCAGGATCCCATCACGACATACTACATGGCCCAGCAGTACACCAAATGGTGCACAGAATATACATTTTCTCAAATTCAACGCAATTTGACACTGGCAGTACCTTTCTAAAATCCTCTGCAGATTCTCAATATGGTCTCTTACCAGACCAAAGACCATCCAGTCATCAAAGTATACGTCAAGAAACTTATGAATGAAATCTTTAAAAGCAGAAACTTCTATTCTAGAAAAAATAGCAGGGGTGTTTGTAAGGCCAAAGGGAATTACCGTGTATTGATAGCATCCCCATTCTGTTACAAAGGTTGTCTTATGACGATCCTCTGCTGCAATCCGGACTTGATGGTATCTTGAGAATCTGTATGTGAATGAGTACATTTCTTGTCTGCCGACGCTTTCCAAGACTTCATCTGTAAATGGCGTTGGGAATGGATCATGTAATTAGGCATCATTGAGCTTCCTAAGGTCAAAACAAATCCTGACCTCACCTGTCACCTTCTTGTCTTGTATCACAATAGGGCTTATCCACTCTGATTCTTCGACAGGTTCAATGATACCCGCTTCCAACATATGATCTAGTTCCGCTTTCACTTTTTCCTTATAGCACAGATTTAGTATGTATGGGCGTTGTTTTACTGGTCTTGCATCGGGTTTGAGTGAAATTTTCATTTCACCCAAATCCCCTACTATCCCCTTCATTTCCCTGAATTTTGTCAGGAATAGGTCCTAGAATTCATGTAATATATCAGTGATTTTGGCTACTGTCTCTTCATCCCAATAGTCTCCAATGTTGGCAAATTTTGGATTGTCCTCTGACCCAATGTTAACCTTCTTGATTTTTAGCGGCTTAACAAACTGCTCACTGGAAATGATGCTTCCTTCTACGGTGCGTGAGCCTTCTGATTTTGGAATATTGGTGTTATTCTGATAATCCTCTGGGTCTCCAGAGAGGTTATAGCATGTCATCCAGTGTTGAACTGTCTCACAACATTAGTGGGAATGCGCAGTGCAAGTTTGAGAATACACAATCTCCAGTGGGATCTCAGCAAATATCTTCTCCTTAATTGTCTTCAGCGCAATATCAACTGTCGGTTGCTCATCTGCGAACTGGAATGTGTAAGTGAAATTATGCGCGATCTTTTCCCATTCCCTTGTTTCCCGACGCAACTCCATGGATGCATACCAGCCTCTAGGTTCCATTTCAAAGCTTACCGGGAGAGAGAATGGCTTACTCCCATTGTGGCTCAATTCCAACAAAAGGTTGGAAGTGCAGAACAGCCTGCGTCGAAAGATGCAGCCGAGGCTGTGAACGTACAAGAAAGAAAGGAAGAGAAAAGAGACTAAGAGGAAAACGAAGACAACAGCGGGCATGAGGATGAAGCAGAGCAACAAGAATGCCATCAAGAAGGCCCGGACCATATGCAGGAAAAACTTATGGACATAGACTTCATAGAAGAAGCTGAAGAAGAAATTGTATAACCCCAAGCCTTGGTATCGAAAAAAAAGGGACGAAATTGCGCAAGCTAGGAGAGAGAAGAAGCTACAAAAAAAAATTGCAAAAGCTACCGCACAGATCGCGCCTCCTCATATGTCCCTTGCTTCGTGGCTCGGAACAAGCCACATGTGAGTGTTGGGGGCCTATTGGCCTGGAAAGGGAGCACAAGGAAGAAGCTCGCGCACGCAAGTAAAGAAGATGCACCGCGTGTGCAACAGAAATAAAAGAATATCGCAAAGGAAGTAAAGGACTTGTGTAGGCAGAATAGAGAGGTGCACGACAAAGGAAAGACAAACGCAGGAGCGTGCAAGCGATAATTTCCTGAAAGCGACAGGTGCAGAATCCAGATCATGGTTGTTTATGGCGGTGTAAGCTTGCAGCTACGCATGTATGAGGGGATATTTGTAAGTCAGGCCGATAGTGCCTCATGTCAAGTCATGATCGCCACAGCTGTAGCCTGAGGGGCGGCTGATAGTGACACTTAACAGATTGCTGGTATACACTTAACAGATTGCTGGTATGCAGTCGGCCCTACGTGATCATGTAAAATAGTATAAATAGGAGGGATGCAATAGTTAGAAGGTTGGCTTTTAGTGGCTTTTAGTTGCTTATTATTGATTGTGATTATGTTTAGTTGCAGTGATAGGAGGTTGTTGAGCCATGGATCTGGCTGCTGTGTGCGCAGACCGCTAGGAGTAGATGTAGGGTAGAAGAGAAAACCAGCGAGCATGAGAACCATAAGTCTGAGTCTTAAAGACATATCTTAAGATCAATTTGCATCCCGCAGACTACAAGGTGTTGTATCCTTTTCTCATGCCAGATGAAGAGCACCTTGGTGGTTTTTCCCAGATGGGTTTCCACGTTATCTCTCACGTTTGAATGAATGATTGATGTGGTGAATGTTTATGTGAATGGTTGTTATTTGCTTTTTGTTTAATGCTAAATGTTGCTTAAATCCTTGATGTTATCCTGTAATTAGCAGATGAATGAATGGAAAGGCGTCATTGAACTGAACATGTATATATCGGCCTATATGCTTCTGTCTTGAGTCAGGACTTGAGTCGTAGGTCCATTGGTATGAGTTAGCTGCGTCGCAAAAGTTGCACCAGTTGCAAGGCGGAAAGAAAGGGCTAGTCGCACATGATGACATATATTTGTGCTCGGTCGCGCAAGACTGACTCCTCTGTCCAGCCATCCTGTTGCCTTCATTGAGCTCCTTGGCTGCGAGCCAAGGGACTATAATCCCTCGACAATCGCGGAAACATGGTTCCGACGGTTACGCATCAAAGAGATATCTTGGGTGAGACTATGCCTGCTTCGCAGGTGTTGTCGACAGGGCTTTTTCTGACAGGCCAGTATCTCGGGTATTTGTTGGGTTAACGGGCTGTGCAAAACCTGGGTCGCGCGAGTTAGGAAAAGTAGCCAACACAACTGGAAAGTCGGATGTGTTTGAGACCTCCCTCCATAAATGTATCATTTCAAACATTTGAATTTGAATTTCTAACGCAGAACGCTTATCAAAGACACCGTCCCATCGCTATAATGATGGGAGGCTGCCAACAGCAAAACACATACCCTCTGCACATGATATTAAAATGCACGCTTTGAGCGCGCTCGAGACCTGTCTAAGCGCTATGATGAGGACTTCACCTCAAAACAAAGCGTAGCCTTAGCCCAGATAAGGCTTTCTGACAGCTACCTGTCATTTCATTACTAAACTGTACTTTGATTTGATGTAACTTGATCTTTTATCGTTCATTTTATCTTAAATTAACAGATCATCGTTCAATTTTCAAATTTTTCTTGACAATCCTGCATAGCCCCGAGTACTATAGTTTATCTCATGTGCGCAAACATGTGATTTTAGCCCATATGAGGTCAACCGTCTTAAAGCCCAAGGTCGGGTTTTTTTCGCTCCATGTGCGGAGCCTAACATACATGGTGGATTCACTGGTAAACGACGTGGACTAAACGATGTCGACTTGAAGGTATTGACACTTGCCCGAAGATAAATTTCCCAATACCATTTTTTCTAAACACCGATCATCGAGAATGGGGCTATCCATGATCGGGAATGGGGATTGGATGCATGCCATGGCTTGAATGTACATGCTCGATAAAGCGGAGGAAGGCGGCTTCCCTAATTCCTTTGGCCACTACACCTTCTCTGGGCACTGTTGTCAGTAACCAATCTTGTACTGCGGAGTGTGGCTCCAGGTATGCTCGCGAAAGCAATCCATTGTTGCATAAAAATGGTCGTTCGAGAGATCGAAGAGGTGATCGATGTTGTCATACACTTGGATGTTAGCATCCAAATAAATGAGTTTGTTGTATTCTTCTAACTGCACCATCACAAACAGGACATAAGACAAGTTTCAGATATTTAATAGTCAAATAAATGTAAGAATCATTTTCATTTCTGCCATGGTAACAGAAGCAATAATACATTAAAGATTCAAGGAAAGTGAATGGGAATGGTAATACATTAAAGATCCAAGAAAAGGTAAAGGGAATGGTAAAATATTAAAGATCCAAGAAAAGACATTTAATAGACAGATAAATGCAAGAATCCTTTTAATTTCTGCTATGGCAACATAAGCAACAATACATTAAAGATCCAAGAAAAGAGAATGGGAATTGCCATAGCAACAATACATTAAAGATCCACGAAAAGATAATGGGAATAGTAGTTCACAGTAAAGAAACGGGAAAGGGAATGGTAATACATTAAAGATCCAAGAAAAGACATTTAATAGCCAGATAAATGCAAGAATCCTTTTCATTTCTTCCATGGCAACATAGGTAGCAATACATTAAAGATCCAAGAAAAGAAAACAGGAATGGTAATTCACATTAAAGATTCAAGAAAAGGGAATGGGAATGGTAACAAATTAAAGATTCAGGAAAAGGGAAATAGGAATGGGAATGGAAATGGAAATGGCGTTAGATATAATTATACCTCCCATATTCGAAACTTGGAATGATTGATGACATAATAAGCCATGGCGAACTGGATATGATTCTCCGGAGGATTGATTGGCTAAATTTCACGAACAATGTAACCCTGACTACTCAAAATCCGGCTGTGTTCCTCCGTCAAAATCCGGCTGTGTTCCTCGGGGACTTAAGAACATCACGTACGCTCTCTTCGAGTATCCTCTGCGCAAGCCGCTTACGGCCACTGGCTTACCCCCGGCGATGTTGTTCAACACTTCAGCACTCGCCTCAGGAGCCATCCGAACCTAAATGAACGTTCCCACTTGGAACCTGGTTACTGCAAAATTGAAGAAAATCAACGCAGATGCAGAGTTAATCGCATAAATAGACAACTGGAAGAAACGTCAAGGCAGGCTAGACCAAGTGTAGATGTAACAACGTAAATAGATAGTTGAGAAAACACGTGGTGAAATATGATTGAGGGAAGGGACCGAAGTGAATAGTGTTTACAAATAGACCTTATAGAAAAACACCAAACAACTTAATTAAAAATACTTGATATGACTATTTAATAAATAATTCGATGAAAGTCATCTTGGAAACAATTAAACATATGGCTAAAATTTGTGCTATATAAATATATAAATATAGGGACCGAAGTGAATAGTGTTTACAAATAGACCTTATAGAAAAACACCAAACAACTTAATTAAAAATACTTGATATGACTATTTAATAAATAATTCGATGAAAGTCATTTTGGAAACAACTAAACATATGGCTAAAATTTGTGCTATATAAATATATAAATATATATACAAATCGTTCTTAAGTTATTCATTAACCTTGTAACTTAACCACCCCAAATCATTTAGACATGCTAATTCAACGATATTTAATAACATTGCTCTATTTTAATATTATAAAAGATTAGATAACATATTTTACTTTAACCCCAATTTTACTTTTACAAATAGAGTGAATCAACGATAGTCAAATTTTATAGAGATTCATCACATCAATGTTTTAATATTATATACAATAGCAACGTTTTGTCTATGCACATGATGTGGCTACAAGAAAGCACATATTGAGAACTATTATTGGTACACCCAAGTTTGCAAACTTGGAAAGAAAAGGCATTTGCCAAACACTAAACTACAGAGAAGGAAAAACCATTCTTCTCTAGAATGACAACAGGTATACCTAGATTTTGAGATAAATAAACTATAATTAATCGATTTATTCAAAATTTTAATATGTATTTTAGTATTGTCGGATCCTATTAGGGTATATTAATAAAATGGATTCATGCATTTAGTAACAAATGTCCATGTTAAAATATGCAATAAATGTGACAAGAAAAGTTATGTTTATAACTAGCAATTGCTTAGAGGAAGTGCAATAATAAGTGGATACGTGGATAGAGGGTAAAAGAAGACAAAAAAATGAAACATTAAAATGAGGTAATGCAAGATTGCAATTAATAACAAAAAAAATGGAACACTTTAATTTATCAAAAGTTAGAGAATAGGCCAACCTAGAATAGATAACAAGTTTAGTGAACTTAACAATTTTACAAAATAACAAATAGGGCTTTCAAATAACACTAGCCTAGATCCAAATCCTAGGCTCTATTAAGCGCCGAGAGGGATCAAATCTTTTGAGGTGCAAACCTCTCCCCGAATAGCTCCTTTCCTGTAATACATGAGAAGAGGTTTGCACCTTAGGAGATTTGATCCCTCTCTTTTTTTGTTGGCATTTAGTGGTGAAACCCCTGACCAGCATGTTTTCCATTGGCTAAGTTACCATGAATAAGGGGCATCTAAGCCGTCAAAATCACCTAGGGATCACACCCGACCTAACCATACCCCACCACCAACTTTTCTACATCTCACGGATTTAGGGTAATTTTTTCTTAGTAATGCTTAAATCTTTAAATGTAGAATTAAGCTTTATTAAAAATTTTAATATTTTTTCTCAAAATTTAATAAATTTTCACAATTATAATTATTTTTCTCAAAATATAAAAAACTTTCCATAATTATAATTATTAAAGAGTATATAGATTAATAACAATGTAACAATGGGCTATCCATTCACACATAGATTAAGATTTTTTAATATAAGTTATATTCATATTTTTTAATATAATTGTTACTAGATATCCATCCACACATATAGTTACCTAACTCAAAAGTATAAATTATAATTAATTATTAAACATCATTAAATATTTCTTAATAAAAATGAGTATGATAAATAAGATCCAAGCATTGAGGAATTTATATTTTAGACTTATTATATTTTTTTAGGCCTTTGTTTTTTCTACACTCAAATCTATTTTGTTTGAAAATTTCTTGTATTTCTACTAAATCCAATTTGTTGTGGGGAACTGCTCATCTGCATGTATGTGATGTGGTTGTTTGAAAAATAATAGAGACCTGAATGTCCACGTTTAACAAAAATAAAATTTTGTTGTATTTATGTGAATCATCGTTTGAAAGAGTTTCTGTCTGTCGTGATGCGATCCATGACATATCTCATCAAATATACATTTGAAAATCATAGAAATGAAGCTAATGAAGTTCGGAATCGAACAAGGTAGATCGTTTCACAATATTGATAGAATTCAAACCGTTTAGTCTGGAAATAGAAGTAGCAGTCAAAAGATCCATGCACATCTGCTTATTAAACATTGCATGATTAGATTCCAATGATAACAAACACGAAAATGTTGAGATTGTAAAAATATATATTTTGTATTTTAGTGTAAGATGTATACTTGAGTTGATTTACAATATGACAGAGTTCCCCTTTCATATTCTTAACATATGTGTCTTCGAATTGTTTTAATGATATCACAGTCTCACTATACAAAATTAATATCTTATATTGATTAATAGAAGTAGTCCATAAAAACATGTAAGGCCCAAAAATACCATGATCCTTCTTCAAATGAAAGAAAAAGAGTGGTTCTTCCTACTAGTTACATCATGGTGTATTGGTTGCGATATGAATATGCTTATTTTCAATAAATGACTTACTAACTTTCCACATATTTTCCCAAAAAATGCTCATAGCATGGGTAGAATTGATTTTGTGATGTATGTATTCAATGAAAAACTTAGTTTTTATCAAATAAGAATGCCTTACCATGTGGAATTGAGTTTAAGAGGTAGATATATTTATGTCATAGAAAAAACACACATTTATCATTTTACATAAACATAAGTTTCAATATACCATGATCCTTAAGTCACTATTTCATGATGTAGATTTACATATATAAATTTAAGGATATATTGTGTATTCCACATGATAAAAAATGCTTATTTAATAAGCAGCATAATAATAATAATAATAATAATAATCATAATAATGTCGTCTTTATTCAAACATAAAATTTAATATCAAGTAATATTTCATATTTTAATCTAAATTTACATTTACAAATTTAAAATTCAAACTCTACTCCAAATGATAATACATGCTTATTTGATAGAAATTTAAATGCTTCGTAAAAAACTTTTCAGTTTTTTTAGTAAATATTTAAATTTAGAAAATTAAATTTTCTATTAAACCTCTTGCCTGGGCGGGCGCACACACATATATTTTTTCAATAAACAAATTCTTTTATTCATCATATCTCTTTCCGTGATATCACATAGTTTATATATGTGTCAACCATAAAAGTGTACCTCCAACCCTCATTACATAGTTTATATATGTGTCAACCATAAGGTAAAATGACCCTTTATTTTTATACCAATTTACTAACCTTATTTACATAATTATATTTGCATATCCTTTAATTACATTACATGGACATGTCCCTTGAATATCCCTTAATTACATTTTAAGGACACGTCCATATTCTATGAAGTAGTTTATACAAGTATATTAACTTTATACTTCTTACTTTTTTTTTCTTTTTTGTGTCATCCTTTTGTAATGCTATCTTGTAATTTATGCATTGAGTATAAATATAAGGTATGCCATTTTTACAAAGTCATAATAAGGGTGCATTGAGTATAAATGTAAGATATAAGATTTGCGCCTAAGAGGTGCATTCTATAGCCCTGTAGGGGAGAGATGTGTAACTCCTTCAATGTTCATCCTAGAGCCCTGTAGGGAAAATATGTGTAACTCCTTCAATGCTCATCCTAGAGTTGACATTGTCCTTTATAATAAATAATAAAATATTATTAAAAATAACATGTCCGCTTAAATTTAATTTAAATTATTTAGAATTGCATATATATATAACAACATAAATTAGATAAAATAAAACCATAAACATTGGATTACACATTTCCTCAACATTTCCACTTTTAAAAAAGATTTGCAGCTTGAGAGATTTGATCCCTCTTTATGATTGGTAAATCCCCTTTTATATGGATCTATGCTTGTTTTTACAAACAAGTGTTGTTGTAGGGCAACTTAGTTCATATCTAAATAAAAAATGTTAAATAACTAAATTGCTTTATTTTTTGAATGTTAGATTGTAATTATGTTTTTGACATTGATATTCATAGATAACACTCATTATGAAATTCATTGTGAAGTAAGGATCCAATATAAGTAAATGTAATTTTAGATACATATTTAAAGCACTTTAACTATTTTATTATTTTTGTTTATTTTAATAATATATTATTTTTAAAGAGTGATGTAATAAACTACCAAGTCTTGTAGTAGGGAAACTTAATTCATGTCTAAATAAAAAAAAAATTAAATACTAAATTGCTTTATTTTTAAATACATATTTAAAGCACATTAACTATTTTACGATTTCTGTTCATTTTAATAATATATTATTTTTTAAAAGTGTTGTAATTAACTATCATATATACATTTGTATATTGGAAAAAATAATTTAACAATTTGACAAATAAAATATATAATAAAAAATATGATAGCTTATTTATGACAACTTTAAAGCTTGTTTTTTTTATGATATATAAATATTTTAATATAACAAATTAGAAAGAAAATAAATATAAAATTTTAATTTAAAATATTTTTTATTAGTTTATTTTAACATATTATTTTTTATAACATGTATAATTAAATTTGTTTTTTTAATCTAAATGATCTTGAGTTAAATTTTTAAGCTTAGCTATGAGGCAACCCAATCACATTTTTATAGGAATTTGGTTCGAGGTTGAATTCTAAATACTTAAATCCCTTAATTAATGTAGAAAATTGAAAAAGAAATAGAGTCAACAAAAAAATTGAACCATTCACTCTTAAGAATATTATTGAAACAAATTGTTATTTTTTCATGATTGTTTTTCATATTTATAATCCTACAATAAAAATTTCTCTATATCAAAACCATTTATAAACAATAATATATCATTGATAAACAATAAATATATAAAATTAACAACACCCAAAATTTATACCTTGTGGCTTTCTCTATCCTTTATCACCACATCTAATGTGAATTTGGATATTATAAATAGACTCATTTATTCTATATCAAAACCATTTGTAAACAATATTACATCATTAACAAACAATAAATATATCAAACTAACAACACCTAAAATTTACACCTTGTGATTTTCTATATCCTTTATCACTACATCTGATATGATTTCGATATTATAAGTATCATTTATCACTATATCTAATGTGATTTCGATATTATAAGTATCATTTCGATTTAGTGCTACAATTGATTCCGACCCCAAAAGACATAGTAGAATCTGGAGCAGCCAAATGGGAGTAAAACAAAATAACCTGCTGATAGGGCACTTTGGCGAGTAAGTATAATAAGTGAGACAATCACATAACTGGCATAGAATCCTACTTCCAGGTTCCAGAAAGTTCCATAATTTTTTAGTGATTATGGCATTGGTTTGCAAGATATAGCACGGGTTTTTGGGTAGCAACTTGTCTATCTAGATTAGCTCCAACAATATCATCATTGTGTTGAGTTTCTAGATATTGCTTTGAGCATGCAAAGGAACATTGGGTTCACTTGGCTTTGTGTGTTAGCATTATGATGGA
Organism: Pseudotsuga menziesii; assembly: GCA_001517045.1. Classification (NCBI taxonomy): domain Eukaryota; kingdom Viridiplantae; phylum Streptophyta; class Pinopsida; order Pinales; family Pinaceae; genus Pseudotsuga; species Pseudotsuga menziesii. The sequence continues at coordinate 93,102 of LPNX010121130.1, forward strand.
TGCATGGCCTAGTGGTAATCCCTTATGCTTAGTTTCCCTTATATTAATTTATGTCCATGATTAATTGCAAAAAACCTTGCAATATCATCTAACATAGGCATAGGTTAATTAGGAAGTGTGGTAAAACATATTTGAATAACTTTCATAGCACTACAAATGGAGACAATTTAATTATTACTAAGTAATGGAGAAATTTTGGGCAAGGATGAACATATTATACCTTTAATTTTTGTAGATTTTAGCTTGGAATTTTAATAAATAAATGTTGGTTCTATTTTTTAGACCAATGGATGAAGTAAGCAATTATTTCATGAGATTTTCACTCGTTATATTATAGTATATTTGGATTAGCTCCAGCAATGTGGCATGTTGGATTTATGCATAGTCAAAGTAACAACATGCTTTAGTAGTTAATATTCTAATAATCAGAGTCACAATGTGCTCTAACAGTTAAGATCTTAAATGTATGAAGTTGTAATGATAGTTAGCATGAAGAGGCAATGGTGATGAAGTGAAGAGGTGGCGGTGGCAATGAAATGGTAGGCTTATTCACTATGTTATGTGCTCCTCATGTGTGTCTCCTTATTCTCATGAAGATAAGGGAGTAGTGGTAGGAAGGTAAATAAGGCTAAGTTCTCATATTGTATATTGTTGATATGGTGTTTAAGTTTGCATGTAGGTCTTCTGGTGGAGTTTGGTGGCAACTAGACAACTTTAGAATGATAGGTATCTTGCATTGGCTATATTAAATATGCATTGACTGCATCAGTTGCAATGTACCTGCATTGATTACAATGCTCTCATATAAAGCTAACACTATCCATCCTACGACAAAGCTTTAAATGTTGTATGGGGCGATGTGTACGCCATTGGATCTGAAGCAACTTAGATCCAACAACATACACACCATCCCATACAACATTTAAATCTCTCTCACAGGGTTGATAGTTGTTTGAGATCTAATAATGTACACAGTACCCTAGGCAACATTTAAAGCATTGTCGTAGCGTGAATAATTGCTTTAGTTCCAACTATGTACACGCAACCCCATTTTACATTTAATGTTGAACACCATGGTGGATAGTGATCACCCTCATACAAAACCTCTCAATTAACCCATGAGTTTAAAGAAAAAATCAATTATTATTTTCTCTGAAAAATTTAAAAAATAAATACTCATCACCAAGGCCCAATCACACAATGTAATTTTTATTTAAAAGAAATAAAATTAGTAAATTTTTAAATAAAAATTAGATAAAAACAAAACAATAATTAAATAACTACCCGTGATTGGTTATTATACTTCCTGGTAGGAACTAGTAATTAAGATTCAAGGTCAAAACCTAAGTATAATCCAATCTTAATTTGAGGAAAAACAAGATATGGTGCAAGAAAATCCCACATGATTTATGGTCATACTCGATAACCACTACAATATGTCCACCTTATTGACTTTACTTTGGCCAATTACAATTTTATTAACTAAAATTTACTATACTAATACCATCCATAACAACACATATATGGGTAGAGCATCGATTTAGAAAGTTGTGGGTTTGACCCCTAGGTGGGTGGTTGTGGTTATTTCGGCTTTAGATACAACAAACATAGTAAATCACAACATTATTGTACGTTGGGAGTTGCATTAAACAAATAGTGAATGACACAACTAATGGAGTTGGCATTGGGATTATACTTTGAGGTTTATATTTTAATTAAAGAATAAAAATAGTAGTAATTTTTAAAAAGTAAATAGAATAAAATTTAATTTTTATTTGTTTATATATTTTTAATAATATATATTTAAAAATGTAAAAAATAATGAGAAAAATATTTAAAAAATGAAAAGAAACAAAAAGATATTGAAAAAAATACACAACTTAATTCATTAAAATACCATTAAAAATTATAAAACAAGGACTAAAAAAAATTGTAGCATTGAAATTATCTTTATAGACTGTGAGTGTTTAAACCTTAAGTTTATACTTATTTTGCATTAAATTAAATGTTAAGCTTGTTTAAATTTTAAAGGTGAAGTTTGTTGTTAATGGTGAATTTTTATTTAAAACAAAAGTTAAATTGTTTTTATATTAAGTTTTGCATTAAATTTAGAGGAAATTTTAAAGAAATTAACACATTTATATAATTTTGGGGTGTGAACATTGATAAAGATCAAATGGTTAAAATATAGCCATGGAAATAGAAAACATTATAAAACAAGTTGAATAAGCAACGAAGTCGCTTAGTACCTGCCGCTTAAGAAAAGTTTGGAAAAAGTAATAATAAGCTAAGTTAGCTTAGTTTTTCTTTCTTTCTAATGCTGATGTCATCATTGCCCACAAAACCACGTTGGGTCACGATAGGGAAATGTTGTCCGCAATAATGACGAGGACACAACCGAGGGCCCTAGGACATGGATTCCATGTTACATGCACGATACGGGTGACCCATGGCGCCCAACCCAACTTGCACAGGAAAAAAACGAGCAGATCATTTCGGTCTGGTATCCCTTGAAGTGCTTTCACTTTATGTACAGTCTTTTGTTATGCCCAAATTTTTCCATATCATTGTTCTCACTTCCTTGCAGATCACATGCAACATGTTAACTAATTGAAAACCATAAAAACAATGATTGGAATTCAGAGCTCAATAAACAACTACTCAAGCTTACCTGTTGTATACTCGGTTGTTGATGTTCTTGGCATGAATCTTGATCTTTCCTCTGAAAAACACCCAGAATTGTGCTCTTATCCTTTAGATATGCAAAAATGTATGGAGCCTCAATGGTATTAGGAGCAATTTGTATGTGTTCAACACCCTAGGGAGGGTGCTTTCCCATAACGCCAAAGGTTTGCAATATTATAGAGCTCTGCAGGAACACCTATATCCTATCATGAATTGTGACGTCATCCTATAAAACACAACAAATGCAAGACACTCAACACAAATCCCCAACAAGACCATGATGCCCGGCCACGACAAAAAGACAATAGTAATTGACCCTGACAAGAAAGCATACTCCGTAATCGTGTGTAGCGAAGAAAACATGATTGACACCTCCACTTTTGTTCCAGAGAGTCATGAGAAACTCAACCCCTTAACTGTGAAAAAAAAGCACAAAAATCAACAATGGAAAGTACCTAGAAGCTTTGTGCTTGATTCTGAAAATTGTGACACTACTACAAATCTTGAAACTACATAAAGACTTCACTTGATATCCCACTTAGGGTCCGTTAAAAAAAATTATGGTTTTATATAAAATGTTGATTTAAATAATTATTTATTTTATAGATTTTAAGGATTAAAGAGTACCACAACAAAATAAAACTTTTAAGCTAGATTTCTTATTGGCATTGGACAATTATTTATATTTTACTAGATTTTGCAAAGTGAACCTTTTATTGAGCACCACCACTCTTTGACGGAGTAGCTTTGGACTTCAAATGTTAGATACCAAAGTTCGTAAACATAATTTTAAGTGTGAGTACCATTGTATGACTCAATGGTTTGGTACTTTAAATGTTTGTTGGCTTCTAGGAACATGGCATGTCCCATCTCTTCTCCCACTATTGTCTTGGTCATCATCCTGGTCCTTCTTGTCTAAGTCGTAGACGTTACAATGCGTTCAATTGTTTGATGTTGATTTGATAGTGTAAATCATTGACTAACTTAATTTGTGAGGTTTTCAGTGTGGGTGGTGGTTGTCCGATGGTCAATACCATTATTCCTATAATAGTTTTGAGAGCCTCTCAAATGTGGACTTAGATAGCATGTCACTGCACATTCTCTCCCTTATTGGTTGTCATGGAGTGATTAACCTTCAACTAGCATGCCCAAGCCTGTTGAAAGTATGTCCAAATGGCTTTGATCACTTGGAGAGAACCTCCCTTTCCCCTTTTGGGATTTGCTCACCTAACCTATGAATATGTCCTCATTTGACTGAACTTGAGATTATAGTTCCTCAAGTAACAATATTGGAGCTAAAAGGATGTGGTATTCTATCTTAGGTAGATATTCATTGTCCACCTCTCACCCATTTGAGTTTGAATGGATGTGTTATTATGCCATAATACACATGCCCTTGATTGGATATTTGATTTTGACAATTCATACAGTGATTCAAAAACACATAGGAAACAAAATAAATATATTTTGAGGGATGATTAGATCAATGGGCAGGAGAACATGCAAGCTGTAGACTTCAATATTGGAAAACTCTTATTCATGAAACATCTGATTCTTGTGATTATGGGATTAGACTTTTTGAGTAATGTTACCATATAATATTTAGAAATTGTTGTACTGCATCAAGAAGTGTTGAAATTTAATGTGCTTTACCAAGTAGTGTTGAGAACAACTTTATCTTCACATCACATAAATTACAATACAATGTAAGTGTGAACTTGTTGAAATTTAGCATTTATTTGTGTTTCTCTACCACTGGTGAAGGTGATAATATATCATTTCAATATAAATGTACAAACGCTCTATGGTATTCATTTAAATAGGTTTGGTTCCTTTATCTAGGTTCTTTCTCCTTTGAATTAAGTAATCAAAACATTATTGCTTGAAGTTATTAAAACAAAGATTTTTTCAATTAGAGATAATAAGTATTCATGAAATTATTATTACTAACTCTCAGTCCAAATTCAATAGTCCAAATATGTCAATTACTCCTTTACAATAAAAAAAATACATTTTAACACAATCTTTTATACAACGTCAAACATCAATAAACATTCTTACTAACTTAGATTAACATAAATTCTCAAAATACCATGTAAATAATTTACTTTAATACTACTTTTTCCAAAACAAAAACATTCCCTCTCACAATTGTAAAAAATATTCCAATATTATATTTTATAAAAATAGTAAAACCTATGAGGAAGATAACACCTCTACAAATATACATGTTTCCTTATGTCTAATAAAAACTAAGTCTAACTTTATTTCAGAACCAAAATATTTTCCAATATCATACAACGAATTGCATTCTACTTTCTCAAAAAACAAATTTCCAAGAAGTTTTAGACAGCCAATATTTTAAGTGTATTCTATAATTTACACTATACGTGTTCATTTGATTTATACTATGCGAATATTTTAAGTGTATTCCATAATTTACAATATAAGTTTATTTTAAGTGTATTCTATAATTTACACTATACGTGTCCATTTGATTTATACGAAAATCCAAAAATATACATTTCCAATATACCGAATTCTACGAAAATGTTTTTGTAATATGATGTGGAAAGTTGAAGGGCATTCTTTGATATTTGTTCAAGAAATGGTGAATATTTTTTAATTCAAAAATCAAACCGATTACAGTTATGGAAGTCGTGCCTACGAGACACTTCAAAGCCTTGTGAGCCGACGCGCGTCTGCTAACCAAGATAACATCCAACACGTGTCGAGAGAGGCCACCTGGCAGAAGACACGTGCTCAAACCACTCATTGTCCCATATTTCAAAAGGAAGCCGAGCACATTCCACTCAGTCTATCTTCTACAGAGTATCAGCTGCATATAGAACATTCATCAGAAATTTGTTTTACGCGTTCATCTCCATTTTCTTGATTTGAATCATTTGAGTTTTCGGTTATTCTTGTTTTTTGGAGTTTGTATTTGATTTTCAAGGTCGAGATCAATGGCTTCAGAGAAAGTGAGAAAACCTTCTGTCCAGGAGGCAGAAGAGAGGCGGGAGAATGCTTCTGATAACTTAGAGTCTGCAAAATGGATGGCACATGTTGCCAAAGATGCCAGCACTGAATCTGCCTCTTCTGCATTGGGAAGTCTCAAGGAGGGCACCATGTCGGCTCTCAAGGGAATTCAAGAAAAGTTTGAGTATGCCAAGGATTCTACTGCAGGCAAGACTCAGGAAGTCAAGGGCACCACTGCAGAGAAGGCCAAAGAAACTAGAGATTCCACCATGAACAAGGCCGGGGAGTACAAGGATTCTGCGGCTGAGAAGGCTCGCGAGACCAAGGATTCTGTAGCAGACACAACTCGAGAAATTGCAGATACCACTGTGAATAAAGCGCGCGAGTATACAGACTCTGCTGCTCAGAAAGCTAAGGAAACCAAAGATACGGCTATGGAGAAAACTCAGGCAGCGAAAGATGCTGCTGCAGAGAAAGCACGGGAAGCTAAGGATACTGTTGCAGGAAAAACGCAGGAAGCCAAGGATTCTTCAGTGGAGAATTGCAAAGGATCTAAATACTGCACCGGTCAGACGGCCCAGGAGACTTCGGATGCAACCCAGGTGAGTCAGTTATAGTACTAGTCATGATAGATCTTTCAACTGAAAAATTATAAAGAATTGTTTTAGATGTAGGGTTTTATCATGAATTTATCTAATGATTTGCAAGTGTAATCAGGGTAAGCTCGGAGAAACAACTGAATCAATGCGTGAGACAATGCAACAGTTCAAGGTCGGAGGTCAAGAGACTGTGGACAGTGCTAAACAAAAGACTGGCGAAACTGCTCAGCAGGCTCATGAGAAAGCCCAAGAATCCAGAGACAGCGCCATGGATAAGTAAGATCTTTAGATTATTTCATGAAGATCATGAAGATCATGGGACAGGAGTAGTACAAATTGAGGCAATTACTAAGATATAATCGAATTGAATAGATTTTATTAGAGATCATTCTATTCCATATTTTATGAAAATCATTTTATTCTAGATTGTTTTATGAAGATCATAGGACAGGAATGGAATTGAATAGATTTTATTAGAGATCATTCTATTCCAGATTTTATGAAGATTATTTTATTCTAGATTATTTTATGAAGATCATAGGATAGGAGTGGAATTTATTCCAGATTTTATGAAGATCATTTTATTCCAGATTTTATGAAGATCCTTTTATTCTAGATTCTTTTATGAAGATCACAGGATAGGATTGGAATTGAATAGATTTTATGAATATCATTCTATTCCAGATTTTATGAAGGTCATTTTATTCTAGATTATTTTATGAATATCATAGGACAGGACTAGTACAGATTGAGGCAACTAGTCCTTGCTTATTTAGTTTAATTTCTTTTTAAACATCCATTAGATTAAATGATCCGGAGTGTTGCAGTTTTCTAGCTGAGGCAATTAGTTCTTGCGTAATGTGTAATGTCCTTGAGCAGCTATTTGACCTTAATGTCCTGTTCTTGTAGGACTGGGCAAGCCAAGAGTTCAATCTGGAGCAGCGTAACGGGTCTGAAGGACACGATTCAAGAAAAGTTGGGTGGTGCAAGAGAAAGCGCCGGGTAGACTTATGATTCATCGAAAGAGCGAGCCGAGGAAGCCTTCGATACTTCAAAAGAGAGTGCCGCAGGTGAATCTCGAAATCTGAATGAGCATGAACAGATACAATGGGCCGCGGGACTGCTAGATGCAGTTTCACATGCCCTCAAGGCTTCCAAGGACAATGCTACGCAAACTTTCAACGACGTGGGCAAGATGGGAGGTGAGGGGATGGGGCACCATAAGGAAGTAGAACATCTTCAGAAAACGTCCATGGAGGATCTGGGTAATAAGGCTTCTCGCCAGGCCGAGGAAAGCAAAGGATTTCTGAGATCCATAGTCGATTCTGTGAAGGGAGTTGCTAGTGGGAACAAGTCCACCGATCATTCTCAGGAGTAGGACCCCAAGCGCGGTCGGGAAACATCATATTTTGAACGCTTTTCAGGACTAAATGCTGATGTCATCATTGCCATGTGTCAAGTGGTTTATGTGTCAAGTGAAAACCTGTCAAGTGAAAACCAGATACCAAACTCCAAGAATGACATCATTTCTGATTGACATCATTTTTGATTGGCCAATTAGAAGTTTACAAAATAGCAAATACAAATATTTTTATTAAAATTTAAAATATTTTTTTGCAAACTTTAAACTTTAACTTTAGAAAACAGGTTTTAATTTTTTAGAAAACAGGTTTTAATTTTTTGGTGGCGGCAACTAATAGAAGGTCAAAGTTCGGTTGACTAGCAACCGATTACTATATACTTGCGGCGGTAGGGATAATAACTCATTAAAAAAGACTATGAAAATGGAAAATATTACAGAATAAATAATTAATAAAATAATTTAGGGTTCAAACTATTTGTGGGAATAATAAAACNGTAGGTATAATAACTCATTAAAAAAGACTATGAAAATGGAAAATATTACAGAATAAATAATTAATAAAATAATTTAGGGTTCAAACTATTTGTGGGAATAATAAAACGTCATAAAAAGATGTTGATTTGAGTGAAATAAATCACAAGAAATGAAATTTTTTATCCTCAATATAACCTATAAAATTATAAATCATACGGCTTCTCTCTATTAAATTAGAGCATATCATTTTAAGTATTGAACATTGTTAAAAGAATAGTTAAAACATGATACAAACTCTTATCACAATCATAACATAATTATGAGGGTGGAAATTTTATGGGTAAATAGTCATTATTTACCATTTTATACGTCAAAATATTACGTTATTAATAAAGTATGAATTTCAATTTTCCTTGTCATTTTGAAGTGCATATACATATATATATTAGAAGGAATAATTCAATCACAGACCACCTTGTTACACTTAGGATCATTGCAAAAGAATGTTGTAACACCACAACAAATCTTGAAATTAGTGTCCTTTTTTAGTGTAATTTTTTTTACATTGAGTGGTCAAACTAGACACTAAATGGGACGCATCATGATGGACAAAACGTAAAGCATCTCAAAAAATGTCTGTTTTTGCTTCCTAAATAGTGCATCCTGTTATCTCCCAAAATAAATTTATTTTGATAGTATGAAGAATTCGAGTCATGTAATGAAAGATTTAAAGATGACTAACAAATTGAAGGTCTCTGTTTTTGCTATGGTTGAAAAAATTGGAAGTTATAGGTTTCGGTGGCTTAGGCGGGTTCTTAATAGATCATTAGCCACCGAAAGGATTTGTTTCGGCAGCTAACAGTTTAACGCAGGATAAAGATAAACCACCAAAAGTGGGCCCGAGCGAGTAAACGGTAAAAACACTTTCGGTAGCTTAGGCGAGACTTCAAACGACTCATTAGCTACCGAAAAGTGTTGCTTTCAGCAGCTTAGTGAAAAGACCAAGAAGGGTGTTAACCGTCGAAAGCGGACACAAGGCAACATTGGTAAAGGTGCTTTCGGTGGCTTAGGCTAGACTTCAGAGATCTCATTAGCCACCGAAAAGTGATGCTTTTAGCAGCTTAGTGAACAGTTCAAGACGGGTGTTAACTACCGAAAGCAGGAAAAAAGGCGTTGGGGAAAAAGCGCTTTCAGTGGCTTAGGCGAAAGCTCTTACGTTTCATTAGCCACTGAAAGGACAGGTTTTAGCGGTTAAAAGGAATATTTGGGGAGGCCACTATCCGCCGAAAGCTGGGTTTCACCGTGACACTGGGAAAATGGTTTTGGTGGCTTAGGCGAAAGGATTATCATTTCATTAGCCACCGAAAGCCATTTTTTCGGTGGCTTGCAGACAAATTCCCGAAGATTGTTAACGACTGAAAAGACAAAAGAGAGAAACAGTTAGAAATCGGTCAAATCAAACCCCGTCAGTAAGATAACGATCAGTAAAAAGTGTGATAAACCACCGAAAAGGATGGGAGTCTACATAACTGCGTGAGGGAATGAGTAAGGAGGTCGTTAGTGAGACTGATAAGGACTGATGTAAATTTGAAACCCTCCTTCTCCCTCCACTTGTCCATAGAGTTGCAGAAAAGCCCAATGAATATCCAGACTGATTTTGACATCATTGCTGGGCAAGGGGTCTCGAAAAGATCAAATGAAGACATCACCCTCTGACCTCAGCCTCAATCATGAAGGATAAATCCCTCATAATCAGTGCCAAATCTTCAGTACACCCCACCCTCGACTTTGGCATTTCTCTCCACCACAATGCCATATTTGAGAAGTAGCCTGCTAAAACACTACCATACAGAACTTAAACTTATTTTTACAGGTACCCAGGAGTGGCATTTAGCAAGATGAAGAAGGGAGGACCTGCCCTCAGGCAGGAGTTGGGAGATATTAGCTATTTTGGAGGCACATCCAGAGGTCTGTAATTTTTTCCAGGATGTTGGCTGCTATAGGTTTTGTGAGAAGATACAAGGTTCACATCAGAAGGTGGCTGAGGCATTTTCTTTCTCATTTGATGGCTTCAAGGCAGTCATAGGTAAATAGGAATTCCACATAGATGAAGCCCTAATTACTGAAGTGACTGAACTCCCTAGCACAGGAGAGAAGTGGTTCAAGACTACCATACCAAAAGATGTGGAGTTTAGATCTTATCTAAAGCTTGAACATAGAGAGGGTGTGTGGAAGAAGAGTGTAGTATCCTCCTAGCTAGAAGAGAGGTGGCAGCAGCTGCTGAAGGCCATTGTGGTCTACATAACATGTAAAGGGAGATATAATAGAGCTATGATTTACCATTTTAAGTTGATGAACCACTTCACAAAGAGAATCCCACTAAACTTGCCTTTTTACTTACACAGGAATTTGGCAAAGATGGCACACCAAGTGAAGCTCAGCCAACCAAGATTACCGGCAGACTATCTCATCATGGCCTTATCCAACTTTTGGTCCAAGAATTACTAAAGAGGAGGAATGTGGCATGGCCTTATTTCTTATTTTGGAATGGATTTGAAACAGGCCTTCAGCCAGAAGAAAATGGGAAGTCTCCAACTAAAAAGTCCAGCACACCAAGAAGTGGGAAAAGGAAAAGAAGGGCTATATCCACAGCAACAACAGAACAACTTCCTTCCTCTTCCAAAGCCAAGAAGGTCAAAAGAAACTTGGATTTCAGTGAAAAGGGCCAGGAAGTTGCAGCATACAGTGGAACATTTTAAACCTTCCCTACTCAGATTCAAAAGAGGAACAAGAGGAAGGTGCAGACCTAGCTTTGCAGGTTGTAGAAGAGATTCAAGAGCTACCATCACCTACACCAAAATAACAAGATGAACCAGCAGAGAAGGCTTCCTCCAGCAAGCCCAAGACACAAAGGATAAATCAGTTGCTGAGGCAGGTGTATGAGATGGAAGTTTTAGAAAGGGAGATAAAGAAAAGCAATACTATATTGACCAAAAGGAACAAGCAATTGCAAAATGCCTACTAGGAGATGAGAGTAGCATATATCTTGCTGAAAAGAAGACACCGGAGATACCTAAAGGACAACACAAGGTTGTATAGAATGATCAGGCTCCAAAGACTGCAGCTGAAGGTGGCCAAGGAAAACCGTAGTAGCCACCCCACGTTGGAAACCCTAGTTGAAGCTGCAGTTAGCCTTCAGCCTCCAGAAACAAGCCAAGCTGTTGTTAACCCTCCTAGCACAGAGCCCGCTGAAGAAGAAAGCTAAGCAGACAGACTTGAAAGAACATTTTTGGAGGCAACCTAAGAATTTTTGAAAAACAAGGCTTTCGGTGGCTTAGATGGATGTTGGGACATTCATTAGCCACCGAAAGTGCCACTTTCGGCAGCTAACCATTCCGATATTTTGGCCTCTTAATGACCAAAAGAAGATAGAGGCATAGGATTGATTTTTGACATGCAGGACCAGTTTTGGGCGAACAGGGATGGCTCAGGGACAAAGTATAAAGATGAAGGACGCAGAAGAAAGCATTGGGAAAGGTCTGTTTTAGTTTTGCTGTGACATAACAGTAGAAAAGGTCACCAACACCTGGCTGTCAAAGTGAAATAGTGACTTAACCAGCAGAGGACCAGTGGCAGTGATTTCCAGCAGTTACTTTAGTTATTAGAAGGTTCATACAGTGAACGAATTCTACAGTTAGTTAGACTAGTAGTTAATTAGGGTTTTTTAACCTAATTTTGAAAAAAACAATTATTTTGTTTATTTTTGTTAAATCAGATCCAAGTTTTTAAGATCTGAATATTTTTGTAAAGGCTATAAAGCCTAAGACTTATTTTATTAAAAGGGTTCGACTTCAGAGACTTGTAGACCAATACTATTGTCAAGCTTCTCATTTTGCTCATGACCTAATTTAAGCTCTTTTGTTATCATATGTTCAGCTTCCATTTTCTATCTATTCTGTGTTTATGCTTGAATGTGTTATTCAGGTTTTATTCAGTTTAATTAATGTCTGATAGCTGTCATCCTATTGGCATATTGATTAATTTGAATTATAAGTGCTTTTCTTGTCATGTTTAGCCATTTATATGTATCTGTTTTATGTATGAATCTGCCAGCATGATTAGTTCTCCATCTCTGCACCATATTGTCAACCTCTAAACAGTGGTAATTAGAAGCCTTAACCTTGATTGAGTTTCATGCATGTCTTGAGAGTGTGAGCTCCTATAGGTCTCCTGACTTGATCCAATTAGAAAACCATAAAAAACATTTAAGTTACTAGGCATCCTCGAGCTGTAACCTAGAGGAGTTTCCTGGAGTGATAACAAATTGGCGTCGTTGCCGAGGAGAGGAGACTGAAGCTCAGCTTCCCTGGGAGACGACACAGATCATGCTTTGTTGATAGACAAAGTTTGGACACTATTCTGGTTGTAATCATCTATCTGGAGACTCCATTGGAATAAGGTGGCTTCAAGAAGACCCAGTACCAGAGCAAACCCTCAAGGGCCACCAACAACACTGGTTTAAGATCCAGAAGAGATTCTAAGAAGAGCTAGGGCTTCATTAAGGCATACCAGCAGTGCTGCAAAGGAAGCTACATCAGGTATTTCAAGAAATATTTTTGCTATTATTTCTTTTGCTGAAACACTTAATTCTCAGGAATTTATAAATACATCAGAAAATTTTAGGGTTTGGGCATCTTCAAGCACTGCTGCTTATGAAGAACCAATCCCTGGCGACTTCAGCGTGAATCCGCGGACCTGGGTAACACTTTTTGGCAAGCGCATTTCGGCAAAAACAGAAAAACGTACCTCGCTCGAGGGCTTGTTAAACCCTCGACCGAGGTCTTAATATCTCGACCGAGGTTTTATCAAGCCCTCGACCGAGGTTTTGTTCAGCCCTTGACCGAGGTATTTCTTAACCCTCGGTCGAGGTATGGACCTCGGTCGAGGTACATACCTCGACCGAGGTGCCTGTGTCGAAAAAATTATAAAAAGAGGCCGCGGGGGCCGCGACCGTTATTTTGCAAAATTTCACTGTGGAAGCTCGACCGAGAAACGACGGAACAACGGCGTAAGGATTGGCACCCCGAAGCAACCCAAGCACCCCGAAGAAACCCAACCTCGTCACGATGGAGTCGGAGCCAAGAGGTAACAGTTTAAATAGTTGTTTTTCAATTTAAATGGAATTTAAATTTTTTTTTTTTAAATTTATAAAATTTGTTTTAAAATTTGGTAAATGTATTATTGATAATTTTCATGTTTAAAATGTGTACCGACAAGCAGAAATGCTGCCGGATTTTTGAAAATTTGTAGTTAAATTGATTTTTTTTGTTAATTTGTTATATAT
>LPNX010121131.1:0-126479 GCA_001517045.1 Pseudotsuga menziesii
AATACATTTCTCATATGTTCTATTAACGCATATGCGATATAACGCACATGCAATATATCGCATATGCGATATGGATAAGTTATATCGCATATGCGTTATATCGCATATGCGTTATTTGAAAATTTAAATAATCGATGGGATTAAGGTTTGGCATTAGGTTTGGAAGTAGCTTCAGAATACCGAACCTATTGGCTAGGACAAATCAACCAGGGCTATTGCTTGTCTTTTAGAACTCTATCAATATGCTCAGATTAGATCTCGTGTTTTGATATGACATACACAATATTTTTTTATGAAAATGTACGATATTGTAGAGTACGAAATGACGATTTTGAATATATAATATTTTCCTTCAAAACTATGTTTTATTTATTTATAGTTATTTTTCTAAATGACACACATTAGTTTTCGAGAATACATACATCGATTGTTTGTTATATAACTTTTGATTTCCATCACCATTTCCCATAAAAACTATATGGTGCACTAGACGAGATCAACCTCTGTGATCTTATATTAAGAAATCAAGGATTTCATTAATTTTTTCCCCTAAAGTGTTGCACCCGCACATAAGGTTTTAATTTCAAGCTTTTCTGACTTCAATAATTAATAATAACAAAAATAATTCATGAAAATTTCCAAATAAATAGTGTTGCACTAGGCCCATATGTCCTTTATATGTCTGCAAGATTTTATCCCAAATGGACATCATTTACCTCATATATTGCTGCACCCGCACAAACATATATGTTAAGATGTACTGAAAATTTGAAAACCCACTTTCACGGAAACTAATTTTATAATCATTTGCACACATTTTCTCTGCATAAACCCTATATATTATGAAAGTTGATTCAATTACCTATCTTTTCTCTTTTTACTTCATCTTCAAATAAGTTAGGGAAGTACCCCTAATTGTCACCTACAATCAAAGTTTTCTGTTTATTCTAGTATTATGTGGCATCTAAACTGTCCTTAAAGGAGTCCATGATTGTGCATCAGCCCTTAATCTACCTAACTAATTGATTTCCTATTCAACCTCTCTATCCTACTCCTAAGCATACCTTCAATTATTTACTTATTGTCTCTAGAAGATGCAAAGGTGAGATGAGCCTAACATTCCTACACTTGAAACCCCCCATCAACATAACTCTATAGAGATTCAAGGGTTAAATTTACTCTATACACCCTCCCACAATTGTATTTTTTTTCAAACCTAAGCATATCCTAAAATTTCACAAACTTATATTATGTTAATGGGGTTGTAAAGATAATTGTGATTAAAGTTGATCATTTATCTTGTAATAATGAAGAATTACAACATTGTTTATGTACTAATTGTGTCAAATATTGAGCATAAAGTTCTACATGTTTCTTCTTACTATGAGAAACATGTTTTCCATCTACTTATACACCACTTTTGTTGTCATGATATAGTATAGTCAACTCCTTAAAGGGAAATCCAATATCAACCATTAGGTTGCAAATCCACACCACCTCTACGCAAACACTAACTACACCTATATGTTTATCCTTTGTGGTTAATAGAAAACTACCTTCTACTTTTTACAAGAGTAGAATATGAGTCGAAAACTAAGATGAAACACATAGTATAAATCCAACTTAATGTCATCTCTAGCCCTATCAAAGCCAGTGCATCATACCAACTAGTTCGCATTCGTATTGGAATATTTTATTCTATCTTGATATGTACCCTTGATATAGGAAATAATTCTTTTTGTGGCCTTCAAGTGGCTCTTTTTGGATCCTCCATGAATATGGAGACCACAATATTAAAAAAGGATATATTAGGTTGACTATTGATGAAATAAATGATGCTAGCAACAAATTACCTATAGAGAGTGCCATTAGCATTTAGAGAATCATAGTTCTTAGTTATCTTCACTCCTAACTAATTTAGTGTAGCAAATGGTTTATAGTCCTGTATATTTAACCTTTGTAATATATTCAAACACACTTTTAGCTTGAAAAAGAAAGATATTGTCATCCATTAACAAAAATTCAATGCTAAAAAAGAAATACAATATATTGAGATTGATAATTTTGAATGCATTTGTCAACTATTTATTCAAACCCAATTAGCACTTCCTTTAGTAATGACTAAATGATCAACATTTAGTGCACCAAACAAAGTATCATCATTTTAAAGGTAAAACATAAATAATATGATACAATACATAAAGTTTGAAGCCAAAATACAAAAAAAAAAACATGTTGATATTCTCATAACACACCCTGGGGACTTGTTTCATACCATAGAAAAAATTCTTTAGTGCACAAGACTACCACCCTTATCAAATGTTGGATGTTTCTACATATAAATATCCTTAGTGAGATCACCATGTATGAAATCGGTCTTAACATATATATGATGTACCTCCCATACATACTAAGAAAATCCATACTAAGAAATAAAAAAAGAATAAATCGAACATAGTTCATCTTTCCACCAAGGGAAAAGTTCTCAATCTAGTCAATGTTCGATTAAGAAAATCCTTTTGCTACTAGTAAATCCTTACGTCTTTCAATATCACCTTCAAATATTGTAAATTATTTTTATAAACCCATTAACATTTTACCACATTTTATCCTTTCTGTTGGGAGCTAAGTCCTAATGTTATTCTTCATCAAGGAATGATATTGTTTATCAATAGTGTTATTCTGTTCAAGTTTATCATGTCCATCTACATATGTATTAGGAACTCTAGCACACATTTCATTATAGAGACCCTACCACATTCTTTTCAACATAAAAAGAAAAAAAAAATTCTTGATATTCCATAGACTCAAAGAAAACAAAATTCATACACTTCTCTAAACATATTTGATAAACAAAAATGTCCCATTGCTGAGAAGCCACTCAAAAGGGCCAACATGATCGAAAAAGGATACAGATTGTCTTACATATGTTCCTAAAAAATAACTCATATATCTATCCACCTAAACAAGGATTAAACATATAGAGATACTATAAAAAATAGACTAAGAAAATATAGATAGTTCCTAAATATACAATCATCCAAGAATATCAAATACATATTAAGAGAAAAAGAAATGCAAGCCCTCAGAGATAAGGACATCCCCCAAGAAATATTCAAATTGCAGTGTTCCTTCCACATTCTCTCTATCCTTGAGTTTACCTTAAGTAATTTACATTACTTACACCGATACCAACAACTTAAATTATCTTAATCACCCATTAGAGAAGACCAGTGCCCCATTGTAGAAGGATTCTTACATCAAATTCATCATGAGGGTCAAATTATCATTCAAGCCATTTATAGCACATGATGCTACTATATAAGATCAACTAAAAGATAGTTTTTTTACAAAGGTCAAGGTTTTCCCTAGCCATCAATCTTGGCTATGACTACATCCGGTTTTGGATCTTCCATTGTGAAATCACATGAATTGTAAAAATTATCCTTAGCGTCCATAATACCCCCACCAATAATAATAATGTCATTTTTAATATCCTTCACAAAAACCTATTAGGTTGGAATTCAACCTTCTTTACAATATAGGTTAGTTTGGGTACACACATTAGATTGGCAATCAAAGTCAGTAAAATGTTGCACACAAGTAATCACACCATTCTAACATTGAATCCCACCATTACTAGCAACAATAAATGCACAGTCATTTGCAACAAATATTTCTTCTTTTGTATCTTTACTCAATGAAGAAAAATTTGAATCAACATCCTTATCCATATAATGGATATAACCATAGTCAACTATGCCCTCACGTTTGGAAGTGTGACCATGCAATGAGTGAGAAAAACTAACAATGAAAGTTTAATCACATTCCACAATAATTCCATAATCATTTGCAACCAATATTTATTCTCCTGTTGATTTATTGAATGAAGAAAATATAAAAGAATCCTTATCCATATAATGGGTAAAACCATAGTCAATTATTAAAACACTTTTAGAAGTGTGACCATCCAATTATAAGAAGCACTAAAAAATAAATTATAGTTATCTTCCGTACCTTCATAAAATTGATGTTGCAGGTTGATCAATTGGCTAGTTGATACTTTCCCTTCAAACTTCTTTACCTCATCCTTAAGATATATGGTTTTCTTCTAGCCAATATTCTTGACAAGTTCATGTATTGTTATGGTATCAACACGCATTATTATTCTTACCTTTTTTAGTCAAAGGCTATGCACTATGATTCTATTGATCGATCTGGTTGATACAATATTTATCATGATAACCTCCATGAAATTTCCCTTTATTGTATTTTCAACCACTCTATCTATATTTTTGTCGACCTTCTCCCATAAAGAGATGAGTTTCTTTCTTAATCTAAAAATTTTCTTCAACAAGTAATTTTCCCTATGCCTTAATTAGAAAACCATAAAAAGAATCAAAGGTATAATCCTTACCATCTTCTTTTCATGAATACCAACTAGCATGGAATGTCATATATCATAAGGTGTCTTCATAATCATCAAGATAAGTTATAAATAAGATGAGCATATTTCTTTGTAAAATCAATTTCACATTAAACTAACTTGAATTGTCACTCATTTAGTCAAGCAAAATAGTCTTCAATCATGTCAGAGGAGAGAAGATTAAGAGATATCGACTCATTCTCAATTTGCATAACCTAACTTTCATCAATATTGTAAGATTGAGTTTTTAAATTCTTCTACACTTGATTTGGATAGTTTATCCCAATTGTATGAAAGAGAATATGTTTTCAAATAAAATTTGTAATGGCTTCTACAACATGCCGCATTGGTTTTCCTATCTCTGTTGAAATTTTGTTGATCATCATTAGGGTCTAGAAATGCACTTCGGGAAAATTTCCAAAATTATTTAATCTATAGTGTTTTCATGTCTTGTGCACACATGGTATAGTTGTTTCCATTCAAAACCATAGGTTAATTCTTAGAACTCAAAACAATGCCACAAAACCCTTATCCGATCACAAATCTCAAGCCTGATTCAATCTAGAAGGAGATTTTACTCAAAATGAGTGCAATATAGACCATGAAAACTTAATTTTCTTTTTGGAATAGAGATTGTCATTAAAAGATCAAGTGAAAATGCAAGGGTTTCATTTTTAAATAATCTACAAAACCAGGAAGGAAAGTGGTAGCAAATTCCATTTCCATAAGAGAAGAGTCCTTCAACTTATATTCCATGATGTATTTCATTACTATGTGGCATTTCCCTAGTCCCAACATGTGGTTGGAAGAAGCTTACCATGAATAGAAAGGATATAATAGTACCATATAGAAAATGTAATGTCTGAAAGTATAGGGAGTTCAATCGAACATTCGGAGTGGAAGAGAGACATAGGATCTTCACTTAGTGAAGCTATTTCATAGCACCTTTGTTCATGGGATATTAAAGAGTACCCCTAATTTCACTAGATATTGATAGTTAATTACAAAAACAATTTTGTTGAGTCCCTCTCCCAATACATATTTCCAATTATAAAACCCCCATCTTTACAATATAATACTTATTTCTGTTGCCATATTTCTGTGGTGGTTAGTTTCAAGTGATATATCGGTTCTCATACTCTCCACATTTGACATTGCATCCTGATGATGATTCCTAATATGGATTCGAAACGTCGACCTAGTCAACTGGCTACTGTGTTTTATTCGACATCATCTGAAACTAACCACCACAGAAATATGGCAATAGAAAGTCCATCGACCCTGCATGGAAGGGATATCTGGCAGCAGTTCTATCTTCTAGACAAATTGAGGATAAAGATTAAACGTAGAGCAAGAGATTTGTCTTTTTATCTCCATGTCTCTGGTATTAATGTCTTGGTTCTCATACTCTCCACATTTGACAATTCGTCCTGATGATGATTCCTGATATGGATTCAAAATGTCGACCTAGTCAACTGGTTACTGTGGTTTCTCTGACATCATCTGAAGATATTACTTATTTTTCCTAGAAACCCCTTTTTATACCCCCTGAATACCTATAAAACCCCATACCCTATTATCCTCCCCCAATACCTATAATATATTGACCTTATTTTTCACAATTAAAACCCCCCTTTATGAATGAACATGATAAGATATTGGTCAACAAGGTGAATTCCCTGCGAAGAGAGATATCCTTTGGTACAAGGGTAGAATTATTTTATGCCCTTAATCAAAGTTGAAAGAACAAATATTAATGGAAATTATCATATCTCTGTGATAATAGGGGGTTGGTGCAAGCTAATGTTGGTCACTTATGACACGTTCGTTGCAATGGACTTCTGGAAAAACATAAATCTGAACATCAAGAAGAAACAATATTAGACGTACCTATACAAATTTTTAGAATATGGTGTAAGAATATGAAACGTATACAATCGGATTAACTTCCAGACTATATAACTTTTATTTATGGAAACTAAGTATAAATCCCAAAAAATGAGGTTCTTCTAAGGTTGTTATGTTATTTCTTTCCCAAAACATAATGAATATGTTTACGTTGGTCCACGCGTTCAGTATGAAAATGGTGGAATTTTGTTAAAAATATTATATGGAGTTGTAGATAACAGGTGTGTCTAGTGCAGCGTTATTTTTCCATATTAATTTATGTTATATATATATATATATATATATTTTAAATTACAGAAGTCAGTGATGCCCTAAAATGACAAGGTTGAGCATTGGTCCATGACATCTTGGTCTTAACATAGTCAATGAATGATTTTTTTTTAGGATGTAGGTCTTTGTGTCTTCTTGTGTGGGTTCTTTTCCATTTTCTAAATAGGCGAGCCAATCAAAAGTTATAGCTGAAGCCAATAGCCTACGTTTTGTGTTAAATTGACATTGGTCTATTTAAAATTAAATTAAAAAGAGAAAAAGATATATTAGATTTAAATAAAAATTACATATTCAAAATCTACAGACAGAGTTAGACAAGTGTGCAAATTTTCATTAGCAGTGGACAAGCGTGGCATATGTAAAATCATGCATGAAATAGGAGAAGTGGTACAAAATATGTTTTCTGTCATAAGACAATCCAAACCACTTGGCTTGCCAACCTGAACCTAAAACCACAACAACCAAGTCATCCACCACGTAGGTTGGAAAAAAGGTTCCTGTCAAAATTTAAGATTTAAAGCAATGCGTACGCACTACAAACACATGTGCGCATAGTTTAAAAAATTAACGCGTATGCACTAAAAGCGTGATTGTGCTTATGAGTGCGTATGCATGCACACATCTATTTTGTATTTGAAACTTTGCTTTGATTTCATTTTCAAGCATCTCAACCCCCCATCTCCCTAATTGTAATCCTCCTCCTCCCCTATTTTCCTAACCCTCTACCCCTTTCTCCATGTCTCTTCCTAACCCCCTCCATTCCTATCTATCACTCTCTCTCTCTCCCCATCTAACCCTGCAGTATCTATATCTGTCGCACACAGTCTCTCTCTCTCACCCACACACAATTTCTATCTCTCTCTCTCTCTCACACACACACACACACACACACACAAATAACACATCACCGTACCTCTCTCTCTCTTTGTCACTCACACACACACAGAACATGTCACCCTACCTAAAATTAAGATATTGATGATGATGACGATGATGATGAATGATGATGATGATGATGATGAAAAATGATGTTGACGATGATGATGACGATGGTGATGATGATGATGAGGATGAGGATGATGATGATGACTGTAACATGCCCCAATTTGTAAAACAATTTTATGTTATTGAGGAAGCTTATGTTATATTCTATGTTAAATTTTGTAGTTAATGACCAAGTGGGGTTAAGGATAATTTAATGTATTGCAGCATATTTTATTAATAAATAGATAAAATATGAGACAACAGCTTAGGGAAGTTGTTAAATGAGTGTTTACTGGTCACTTGGTGGAGGATACTGGGTTGAGAGCAAATTGACAAGTGGCAGCATCCTCAAACTACTTCTAGCTGTTACAAGTGGGAACATCCCTATTTTTGTGGTCAAGATTCCCCAAGAAAGTGGGACAAGAGTAGGTAGCTCATTAAGTAAAAACTGACCCAAAAGAACTATGCATGCTAATAAAACTTCCCATTGAAGACAGTTGAGTCTGCTCAAATTTTGGATTTGTGATCGTTCTGAGTGAATGACGTGCACATGTGAATTCGATAGAGGGGACTAGCTGAAGTAAGTTTGAGGGGATAAGAGCGGAAGACTGAACTTGTGCAGCTATTCTAAGATGAATTTCTTACTGCTGTAAGCAGGACTGAGTTACTGCTGAACACTCAGTGGAGTTGCATAGGATCTCAAGACTACATCTCTCACCCAGTACTCTACCAGGAGGATCAGGAGACAAGCTCGGGGGTCTTGAGAATTGTTGTTCAGCTCTTCTGTAGGAGTTGGTTGGGAGGAACAACCTCCTTAAGATGTTGTCACCTCATCTATATTACAGGTTCTAGTTGTTTAAGATCGGTTATGATTTTATTTACTGCGTCAGAAAAGTTTAAGAGTTTTTGTTTTATTTCTGTTAGGGATAAATAGGAAAATTTATTTATGCTATGAAAGTTAGTAACTAGTTAGATTAGGGTAAATCAATAGAAACACTGCTGAGTTAATTGATAGATAGGAAAATTTACCTAAACTGTATTTTTCCACACCTCTTGCAAGACAGTACTCTAGTACAACAGGTATATTTATTTCAGATAAGTAGATTCAATAAAAATTTGAATGCATATGCAAATAATTACTATCTACAAGATTTCATGTAAAATTATTTATAGTCCTTTAGCTGTGTTTGAATATTTACTTAAAGTATTTAATTAAACTAGATAAAGATAGAAAATCTAGTCTAAATTATATACACTAGTATGTTTAATAGTTTATACAGTAAAGTTAACAAAGTTACTTACTATAAATCCAGAATGTAAACTTAAATAAATAATATAGGATCAATAATTATTTTAAACTAGGTTAACTAATTAAAACAATAATTTGAAATAAATAATTATCTAGTTAGTTTATCTATAACCAAAGCATGTAAACTAGGTTTACTGAAACAAAAATACTAGTTTTTAAAGCATTAAAAGAATTAGGGTTTACAAAAGATCTATTTTTCACAACATAATAAAGTAAAAACTTATAATACCAAAACCTAGCACTATAATCCAGAAATCATAGAAAATAAATGCATTTCTTCAATAAATAAAATTCTTAGTCCTATTTACAGATTTCATTGTAGTATTATTAATTTTACTGCTAGTAAAATATTATTTACCTAAGGTATTCAAATCTTATTCCTTTAAATAAGAAACATTTCCCTTGCTGATCTATTTTAACCCTAACCATCGAAATATAAATAACAATAATATTAACTAAAATAAATAAAATATACATAATACTAAAATAAACAGATTTACTGCTAATTCCACTCAAGAAGTGAAAACCCCTTTAATATTAAAAACAGACTGAACAGTCTTAGTTGGCCCACGACCTTTTACATTAACTGTTAAGGCTTAAAAGTTAGATCAAAAACTATTTTTCTTAATTTAAATAGAAGTCACAAAGTTGAAAATAAATAACCATCTGTCACGACTTTGAAAGCCCTTCAACAATTTGAAAGTTGCTCTAACTACGACCATCCTTTTTTTCTTAAAAAGAAACCCTAATAAAATCTTCAAGAAACAACCAAACGGCCTCACAGTAAAGTCACGACTTAAGCCAATTTTAAAAATGATCACCATCTGTTTCAATTAAGGCCAAGAAGGCCGAAAACAAAAATTATGAAGTCACGACTGTGAAAGCCATATCCGCTCAATACAAATAGCCACTAGGGATTTTAAAACTCGCAAATTAAAAGAAAAAAAGAGTAACTAATAACCACGACCGAGCCAACAAACACAATAAACAATAGTGCCATAAAAATCCACCCCACAGCGGTGGAAGAGAAAAACCCTAGGTGAAACCGAGGCTTATCGGTTTCAAGCCTTCACGAAAGCTCTGCTGTTGAAGTTTTCAATACTCCGAGCCATGGTGATGAGCCTGCACAACAAGACTAAAGAATAATAAGTGTAATATTGAAAACTATAAATAAATAAAAATTATAACTTATTTCAAAGCAGTAACCCTGCAGAAATTTCTTACCTGGAGCATGGTGCAGCGGCTGAAGGTAGTAGTCTTACCCTGTTTTTCCTCGTGACCATTACAAACTGAAGTGAAACCCTGCCAATGTAGACCTGTAAGTGCAATATTTAAGATATAGTCTCAGGCCGCGACAAGTTAATCCCAAGAACTTCATGGAGGCACGAACAATCAACAACAAAACTCAATGCACACAGTGATCAACCTATTGCACTCCTTTCAATTGAAGAGTTCCAACTCTCACATGGTTACAATGGGGAAGACAAACAAAACTTAGTACTCACTACATAAATAAAAACCCCCTCATATGGCAGAAAAATTCTTTATCACCCTTCGACACTAGCTCGTGAAAGCTCCCAAGGCCTGTGTGCATTTCTTTGGAGGTTCAACATCAAGTATGGCGGCCACAAGCTCTTGGCTCGACCATTCCATGGTCCAAACTAAAAACAAAGCACAATTTTAGGGTTGAAGCAGGTTTTATGGATGCAAATTTGTGTAAAATATCTTCTCATTTATAAAGTTGATAGGCCACTATCCTCTTTTGGCAGAAGTGAAGCTGTTCTCAATTTATAACACTTCAAAATGAAGAATAAGCATATAACTAAAAATACATGAAGAAAGTTTATTGGATCAAGTACTATGGTAATAAACTTAACTACACATAATCCATTCCTTTTCCAGTTGTGCTTTTACGATCAATTATGTAGTTTGACAACATTAAAATTACCAACGATACTTTTTACAAGGTCAAGCTGCAAACAAACATTGATAACTAGCATCTTATCCTATGCTAGTGGAGTATCATTCTCGATCTGGAATTTTAATGGAATAAATTGTTTACCTATTTTAGAACCTATAAAAGAACCTGTTTTAGAACCACTACTCTACTGTGTTAGCTGTAAGCTAAGTAAGCCCTGATCTCATCTAAGATTATTTTCTACTTGAAAAAAGAAAGTATTAACACACTTAGCATCAATTTAAGATGTATTTTTCTTCTCTAGCTTTTCTAAAAACAAAAACTGTTGTATTTAACATCCCTAACATACTACTTCAAGATAACTAATAAATCATTTAGAGCTAAAGAAATAGAATTCTTTTTGCTAATTATTATTGTTTGAGAAACCGCTAACAGTTATTGATTCACTGCCAATGATAACCTTGAACATTTTATGTTACAAGAAAAATTTTAAATTTTTGCGACTTTTTGGGTTATTACATGTGGTATCAAAGCCCAAGGTTCAAATACTAGGCTTGAATGTGGCTCAACTTGCATACATAAAATAGTATATTTAAAACATGTATACTGATTTTACTTTTCTTTTGGAATTACACCACAGAAAATTTTTCTGAGTTAATTGCAGGTATGGAAGGATTGGAAGAATATGCGGATAAGGAGTCCCCATTTACTGAATGAATTAATTCTAAAAGAGAACCTATATAAGAATAAATAACTAATAATTATTTTGAATTATTACAAAGAGTTAAGGAACCAAGAACAGAGATGGAAACAATCAAAAAAGAAAATGAGAGAATTTTGAGGGCTCAGGAGGAGCTAAATCAGATTTTAATGGAAAGATTTCAGAATGAGAAAAAAGATAAACGAATAGAGTCTAAAGATATGCCTTATCAACATAAAGATAAAAATACTAAACAGTTTAAAATCAAAAGTAGCTCATCTTCTGAGGTTTATGGCGATCCACATAAAAAAAAAAATTTCAATATACTAGTGATAGTAGCGAAGATAATCATCATACCAGAAAAAGAAATTTTAAACCTTACAAAGAAATCTCTGGAGAATTCAAGAAAATCAAGCCACCAACCTTCAATGGTGAAACTGAGAAGGGAGAAGAGGTGGAATCATGGCTGTCCGGGATGAAGAAATATTTTCAAATTTATAATTACTCTAATCAACTGAAAGCCATAATAGCTATTTATAATCTCACTGGGAAGGCAGATATTTGATGGCAGGACCTAAAAAGAGTAAAGGGAATTAGGGAGAAAAACATTAACTAGAGTACATTCAAGAAATATTTTAAGAATATATTTTTGTCTGAATAGTACTATGAGGAGCGGGATAAGGAATTTTACGAACTAAAATTGGGAACAATGAATATGAAAGAATTAAATAGTAAATTTCTAAGTCTGCTCAAGTATGTGCCATATATTGTGGACGAGAAGCCAAAAGTACAACAGTTTCTGAGCTATTTACCCTATTATATAAAATACAGAACTGAGTATGAAAATCCAAAAACTTTAGAAGAAGCAATGAGAAAGGCGGATTTCTATTATGAACAGAATCGCAAAAAGGAAAGTATGACAAAGTGGAAGGAAAGAAGAACTAATAATTTTGAATAGAAGAAGAAAGGTTTTGTACCTAACCGAAATTTTAAGAATAATAACACACGGAATTTTCCTAGTAAAAATTTCCAAGGGAACGAAAGTAATTCATAGACAAATCCAAATGATCAAAGGAATAAAGAATCTGTTAATAATCACAGTAACTATACCAATGATTTTGAACGAAAGGAACCAATAAAGTGCTGGGAATGTAATGGTCCTCATTATGCATCAGTTTGTCCAAACCAGAAGAAGACTGTTAGCAACATACACACGACATAGGAGGAGATGACTGTCGGTGATCTAGAGAGGACAATGCCCAGGATCAATGCAACACTGGAGAACAGGCAAGCAGATTATCAAAATTCCATGGTAGAAGTGGAAGGTAAGCTAAATCAAATACCTATATCTATTTTAATTGATCAAGGGGTTGGTTTAAGCTATATTTCTCTTGATTTAGTAGAAAAGTGTAAGTTATCAGTAGAAAAGTTTGCGAAGTCTTGGTTAGTCCAGCTATCTACTGGTGCAAAAAGAAAGGTGATCAACTTTGTTAAAAATTGTACAGTAAAAATGTATCAGTTTGAAACCTCTGTTAAGCTTAATGTTTTACCTTTAGGTTCATATGATATGTTAATAGGTATGGATTGGTTGGAACAACATAAGGTAGTCCTGAACTATTTTGATAAAACATTTACTTGCGTAAGTAATGATGGAGAACTAATAACTGTAAAAGGAATTCCTAGGAAAACAATTGTAAGACAGATTTATGCTTTTCAGCTTAAGAGAGCTGTTCAGAAGGGCTATAAATCCCTTACTGTAATAGTAATTAATGAAGAAAATACTAATAACAAAGATAAATTAAAACTGGAAGATATTCTGATCCTAAGGGAGTATTCTGATGTATTTCTGGAAGAAATTTTGGGACTCCGTCCGAAGCGGGAGTTAGATTTTACTATTGAGATGGTACCTGGTGCAGTGCCCAGCTCAAAATCCCCTTACCAGATGAATATACTGGAATTAAATGAACTAAATTTGTAGTTAAAAGAACTCAGTAATATGAATTATATTAGACCCAGTGTGTCTCCTTGGGGAGCACCTGTTATTTTTGTTAAGAAGAAGGATGGAAGTCTATGACTATGTATAGATTACCATCAACTAAATAAAATGACTATCAAAAATAGATATCCGTTACCCCACATAGATGATCTGTTTGATAAGCTATGTGGAGCAACAATATTCTCGAAGATTGATTTATGATCTGGTTACCACCAGGTCCGAATCAAAGATGAAGACATCTTTAAAACAACTTTTAGGACCTGGTATGGTCATTACGAATTTGTTGTTATGCCATTTGGGCTTACTAATGCCCCAACTATTTTTATGTGTCTGATGAATAATGTAATGCATAAATACCTTGATAAGTTTGTGGTCATATTCATTAACAATATTTTAATTTATTCAAATTCTGAAGATGAACATAAAGAACATTTAAAAATTGTCTTGCAAGAGTTATGAGAACATCAACTCTATGAAAATTTAGTAAATGTGATTTATTTAAGGATAAAATTCAGTATCTGGGTCATATAGTGACTAAAGAAGGAATTTATGTTGACCCCGAAAATATAAAGGCAATCGAAGAATGCCAGTCCCAAAATACGTAACTAACGTACGATCATTCATGGAGATTACTGGATATTATCGAATATTTGTTGAAGGGTTTTCAAGAATTGCAAATCCCATAACTTCTTTACAGAAGAAAAGGACGAAATTTGAGTGGAGTCAAAAGTGTGAAGACAACTTTAAAAATTTAAAAACGTTATTAACCACCGCACCAATCTTAAGAATTGTTGACCCTAATAAATATTTTATAGTATGTACTGACGCATGTAATGACGGTTTAGGTGGAGTTTTAACTCAGGAAGGACACATAATTGCTTATGAGTCTAGGAAGCTGAAGATTCATGAGAAAAATTATGCGACCTATGACTTAGAATTGGCTACTTTCATGCATGCCTTAAAAATGTGGCGTCATCATTTAATCAGAAGAAAGTTTATATTAATGACGGATAATAAAGGGTTAAAATATATGTTGGATCAACCTAACTTAAATGCCAGGCAAGCTAGATGGCTAGCTTTCCTTAGTGAATACGATTTTGAAATCCAACATATTAAAGGAAAAGAAAATAAGGTTGCTGATGCATTAAGCAGAAATGCAAAACTGAATTTTATAGCAGTAATCAACACCTATAAAACAGATTTAGAAGAACAGCTAGAAGAAGGAATAGAACAAGATGAAAATTATTGGAAATTACAAGCAAAGGTAAGAGAAAGTTTAATTTAAATTTTAAGTAAAGGGTATAGTTTGAACGAAAAATTATTATTATTATATAAAGATAGACTATACGTACCTAATGTACCTAAGATTAAGTTGTTGATTTTAAATGAAACTCATAAAATTCCTTATTCAGGGCATCTAGGTTATCAGAAAACTATAACTATGCTAAGAAAGGATTTTTTTTTTCAAACATGAAAAATGAATTGGCAGAATACATTGCTAAGTGCTTTGAATGATAGCAAGTAAAAATTGAACATCAGCATCCAGTTGGGTTACTTCAGCCATTACCTATTCCTAGCTGGAAGTGGGAGATAGTTAGCCTTGATTTTATCACAGGACTACCTAGAAATCAAAACTTAAATGACTCAATAATTGTAGTGGTTGATAAACTAAGCAAGGAAACTCATTTTATACCTGTAAAAACTACTTATAAAGCTACAAATATTGTTGATATTTCTTAAAACAAAATTTTCAGTTACATGGAATACTGAAAGTAATAACTTCAGATAGAGACCCTAAGTTTACGGGAAACTTTTGGAAGTCTTTGTTTAAAGGATTAAATACTACATTAAACTTCAATACCTCTTTCCATACTCAAACAGATGGACAAACTAGAAGAGTAAATCAGGTATTGGAGGATCTGCTCAGAATGTATGTAAAAGAACAGCTAGGTAAATGGGAAGATTACTTACACCTAGTAGAATTTGCTTACAATAATCACTATCAAGCCTCAGGAAGATATAGTTCTTTAAAAAATTTGTATGATAGGAAATGCAATACCCCCATCTCATGGAGTAGTCCAGTTGACAGGCTAGTATTAGGACCTGAACTATTAAAAGAGATGGAGTTAATTGTAAAACAGGTACAAGGTAACTTGAAAGTTGTGCAAGATCGACAGAAAAGTCAAGCATATCTTAAATAAACTCAAAAAGAGTTCCAGGTAGGTGAACATGTCTTTATTAAGGTGAGACCTAAAAATATTTCTCTAAGGTTAGGTAGATGTGCTAAGTTAGCACCCTGGTATTGCAGACCTTTTGAAATACTGTCTAAGATAGGACATGTAGCATGTCAGTTAGCTTTACCGCCAAATTTAAAGGTTCACAATGTTTTTCATATTTCTGTATTAAAAAATATTTACATGATGATACTCATGTTATTAATTGGAATGATGTGCAGGTGGAACTCGAAGGAGATTTTCTAATGGAACGAGATTGTATCCTCGAAAGGAGGGATATCTCTCTTCGGAATTGCACCATTGGTCAGGTGAAGGTGCAATGGAAACACCTTAGTCCAGAAGAAGCCACCTGGGAATTGGAAAGTCATATGCGAGATGCATATCCAATTCTATTCCAGGTAAATTCTAAGGACGAGGAATAAATAACATCAAGGACGATGTTATAAATTATCCAATTCTATTCCAAGTAAATTCACATGCCCCAATTTGCAAAACAATTTTATGTTATTGAGGAACATTATGTTATATTTTATGTTAAAGTTTGTAATTAATGACCAAGTGGGGTCAAGGATAATTTAATGTATTGCAGAATATTTTATTAATAAATAAATAAAATATGAGACAACAGCTTAGGGAAGTTGTTAAATGAGTGTTTACTGGTCACTTGGTGAAGGAGACTGGATTGAGAGTAGATTGATAAGTGGCAGAATCCTCAAAATACTTCTAGCTATTGCAGGTGGCAACTTCTCTATTTTTGTGGTCAATATTTTCCAAGAAAGTGGAATAGGAGCAGGTGGCTCATTAAGTAAAAACTGACCCAAAAGACCTAGGCATGGTAATAAAAATTCCCATTGAAGAAAATTGACGCTGCTCATTCTGGACTTGTGATCATTCTGAGTGAATGAAGTGCACATGTGAATTCAATGGAGGGGAATAGATGAAGTAAGTTTGATGGGATAAGTGCTGAATACTGAACTTGTGTAGTTATTCTAAGCTGAAGTTCTTACTGCTGTAAGCAGGACTAAGTTACTACTGAACACTCAGTGGAGTTGGAGAGGATATCAAGACTACATCTCTCACCCAGTACTCTACTAGGAGGATCAGGAGACAAGCTCAGGGGTCCTGAGAATTGTTGTTCATCTCTTCTCCATGAGTTGGTTGGGAGGAACAACCTCCTTAATTTGTTTTCAACTCATCTATATTACAGGTTCTACTTGTTTAAGATCGGTTATGATTTTATTTACTGCATTAGAAAAGTTTAAGAGTTTTTGTTTTATTTCTGTTAGGGATAAATAGGAAAAGTTATTTATGCTGTGAAAGTTAGTAAATAGTTAGATTAGGGTAAATCGGCAGAAACACTGTTGATTTAATTGATAGATAGAAAAAATTACCTAAACTGTATTTTTCCACACCTCTTGCAAGGCAGTACTCTAGTACAACAGGTATATTTATTTCAGATAAGTAGATTCAATAAAAATTTGAATGCATATGCAAATGATTACTATCTACAAGATTTCATGTAAAATTATTTATAGTCCTTCAGCTGTGTTTGAATATTTACTTAAAGTATTTAATTAAACTAGATAAAGATAGAAAATCTAGTCTAAATAATATACACTAGTATGTGTAATAGTTTATATAGTAAAGTTAACAAAGTTACTTACTATAAATACAGAATGTAAACTTAAATAAGTAATATAGGATCAATAATTATTTTAAACTAGGTTAACTAATTAAAACACTAATTTGAAATAAATAATTATCTAGTTAATTTATTTATAACCAAAGCATGTACACTAGGTTTACTAAAACAAAAATACTAAGTTTTTAAGCATTAAAAGAATTAGGGTTTACAAAAGATCTGTTTTTCACAACAGAATAAAGTAAAAAACTTATAATACCAAAACCTAGTAGTATAATCCAGAAATCATAGAAAAGAAATACATTTCTTTAATAAATAACATTCTTAGTCCTATTTACAGATTTCATTGCAGTATTATTAATTTTGCTGCTAGTAAAATATTCTTTACCTAAGGTCTTCATATCTTATTCCTTTAAATAAGAAACATTTTCCTTGCTGATCTATTTTAACCCTAACCATCGAAATATAAATAACAATAATATTAACTAAAATAAATAAAATATACATAATACTAAAATAAACATATTTACTACTAATTCCACTCAAGCAATGAAAACCCCTTTAATATTAAAAACAGACTGAAGAGTCTTAGTTGGCCTACGACCTTTTACATTAACTATCAAGGCTTAAAAGACCGATCAAAAACTATTTTTATTAATTTAAACAGAAGTCACAAAGTTGAAAATAAATAACCATCTGTCACGGCTTTGAAAGCCTTTCACCAATCCGAAAGTCGTTGTAACTACGACCATCCTTTTTTTCTTAAAAAAAAAAACTAATCAAATCTTCAAGAAATAACCAAATGGCTTGACAGTAAAGTCACAGCTTAATCCAATTTTAAAAATTATCACGATCTATTTCAATTAAGGCCGAGAAGGCTCAAAACTAAAATTATGAAGTCACGACTGCGAAAGCCATATCAACTGAATACAAATAGCCACTAGGGATTTTAAAACTCACAAATTAAAATAACAATAGAGTAACTAATAACCACGGCTGAAGCAACAACCACAATACACAACAGTGCCATTAAAATCCACCCCATAGCGGCGCAGGAGAAAAACCTTAGGTGAAACCAAGGCTTACCAGTTTCATGCCTTCACGAAATATTTGGTGTTGAAGTTGTCAATACTCTGAGCCATGGTGATGAGCCTGCACAACAAGACCGAAGAAGAATAAGGATTAATATTGAAAACTTTAAATAAATAAAAATTAAAAATTATTTCAAAGTAGTAACCCTGTCGAAATTTCTTACCTAGAGCACGGTGCAGCCGCTGAAGGTAGCAGTCTTACCCTGTTTTTCCTCGTGAGCATTACAAACTGAAGTGAAACCATGCCAACGTAAACCTGTAAGTGTAGTATTTAAGATGGAGTCTCAGGCCGCGTAAAGTTAAGCCCAAGACCTTTGTGGAGGCACAAACAATCAACAAGAAAAATCAATGCACACAGTGATCAACCTATTGCACTCCTTTCAATTGCAGAGTTCCAACTCTCAAAGGATTACAATGGAAAAGACAAACCAAACTCAGTACTCACTACATAGTTAAAAACCCCCTCATATGGCAGAACAATTCTTTATCACCCTTTGACACTAGCTCATGAAAGCTCCCAAGGCCTGTGTGCATTTCTTTGGAGGTTCAACATCAAGTATGGCAGCCATGAGCTCTCGGCTTGACCACTCCATGGTCCAAACTAAAAAGAAATCGCAATTTTAGGGTTGAAGCAGGTTTTATGGCTTCTCAAGTCAATGAAACCCTAAAAGCTTCGAATCACCAACCACATGTCCATATGATGATTTACAAAAAGTTGATATTGAGCTATAGTTGTAAGACTCAATTCTAATACTACATAATTTTTGGATTCAAGTCAAAACTTTATAAAAAAAGAAAATCATTGCATAATGATATCACCTCGTTTGATTTGTTTTCCTTCTTTTAACCATATATTTTGTACTTTTGTGTTAGGTGTTCCTCTATACTAGGATTTTAAACATACTATTACCTATAACCTAGTATATACATATAAGAAATACTCATTTTAATTAATGTCTACTATTAACAATAATAGTTTACAAATAAAAAAAATAATTGAGTTGCATGGGGTTACTTAATCATAAGATCCCTGGTGCAAATATCAATATAATAATACTCTAGAAATAAAAAATTACTTTTAGTAATTGAGAGATATTATGAAACGAGGTTTTATATGCAAGAAGAATAAGTAATAACACATCATTTAGAATAATTCAATAACGTAGTTTATTTAAAGTTTAAAAAGGACTCAATAGATATGAACAATACCATAATCTATTCTCTAAACGACAAATAGGTAGATATGGATGCAAATTTGTGTAACATATCTTCTTGTTTATAAAGTTGATAGGCCACTATCCTCTTTTGGCAGAAGTGAAGCTGTTCTCAATTTATAACACTTCAAAATGAAGAATAAGCATATAACTGAAAATACATGAAGAAAGTTTATTGGATCAAGTACTATGGTAATAAACTTAACTACATATAATCCATTCCTTTTCCAATTGTGCTTTCGATCACTTATGTAGTTTGACAACATTAAAATTACTAACAATACTTTTTACAGGGTCAAGCTGCAAACAAACATTGATAACTAGCATCTTATCCTATGCTAGTAGAATATCATTCTCGATCTGGAATTTTATTGGAATAAACTATTTACCTGTTTTAGAACCTATAAAAGAACCATTACTCCACTGTGTTAACTGTAAGCTAAGTATGCCCCGATCTCATCTAAGATTCTTTCCTACTTGACAAAAGAAAGTATTAACACACTTAGTATCAATTTAAGATGTATTTTTCTTCTGTTGCTTTTCTAAAAACAAAAACTATTGTATTTAACATCCCTAACATACTACTTCAAGATAACTAATAAATCATTTTGAGATAAAGAAATAGAATGCTTTTTGCTAATTATTACCATTTGAGCAACTGCTAACAGTTATTGATTCACTGCCAATGATAACCTTGAACATTTTATGTTACAAGAAAATTTTTAATTTTTTGTGAATTTTTGGGTTATTACAATGACCATGATGATGATGATGATGATGATGATGATGACGACGACGATGATGTTGATGATGATTATGGTGATGATGATAACGATGTTGATGATGATGATGATGATGATGATGATGACGATGATGATATTCATGATGATGATGAAGATGATGATGATGATGATGATGACAATGACGATGACAATGACGACAACAATGATGACGTCGATGATGATAATGATGATGATGACGATGATGATGATGATGATGAACAATGATGACGAACAATGATGATGATGACGATGACAATGATGATGATGATGACTACGATGATGATGATGATGATGATGGAATTTGATTCTCCCATCATAGGTTGATTAAATCATACCCTACCCAAAATTAAGACAATGATGATGATGATAATGATGACGATGATGATGAACAATGATAATGATGATGACGATGATGATGATGACGATTATGATGAAAAATGATGTTGACAATGATGATGACGATGGTGATGATGAGGATGAGGATGAGGATGATGATGATGACCATGATGATGATGATGATGATGATGACCATGACCATCATGATGATGATGACCATGATGTTGATGATGATTATGGTGATTATGATGACGATGATGATGATCATGGGGATGATGTTGTTGATGATGATGATGACAATGATGATGGTCATGATGATGACGATGATGACGATGATGATGACAATGATGACGACGATGACGATGATGAACAATGATGATGATGACGATGATGATGATGAAGACGACGGTGATGATGATGATGTTGATGATGATGATGATGATGATAATGTTGATGATGATGATGATGATGACGACAATGATGATGACGATGACGATGATGATGACGATGATGATGACGACAACGATGATGATGATGATGATGACCATGATGATGATGAATAAAGATGATGATGATGATGATGATGAGGATGAGGATGATGATGATGATGATGATGATGAGGATAATGACTATGATGACGACGACGATGATGATCATTAGAGTAAGTTTCAACTCAAAATGGGCCTTTTAAATATAATTCAAATTCCATGTCATCATGTGTTAGCCAATGAAGTTCCTTTAAATTTCAAATACCGTATAGGTCTTAAACAATTTTTTAATATAAATTTGGGGAAAGGTATCATAAAAAAAAATATTTTTTTATTCGTATTTTCGACATATATCCATGTGTTTTTATTAAAATTTTGATTGGGAGAGCTCGTTGGATGCATAATTAAATTTTGCATCCAACGAGTACCCACTTAATATACTTTTGATGGACCCTGCTACCCCAAAAATGAGAAATACCTGAAAAAACATGATGATGATGTCATCAAAAGTAGTAGGGTTCGTCAAAAGTATGTCGAGTGGGAACTCTTTGGATGTAGAATTAAATTCTGCATCCAACAAGCTCTCCTGGTCGAAATTTGAGTAAAAACACAAGGAGATATGTCGAAAATACAAACAAAAAATAGTTTTTTTCTTTTCTTCCTCCAAAATTAATAAATATTATTTTCTCATTTTAACTATTATTTTATTAATTTTCCTTAAAGGCCCATTTTGAGTTGAAATTTCCTCTAATAGATGATGATCATGATGATGGCAATGATAATGATGATGATGAGGATGATGATGATGATGACGATGACGATGATGATAATGATGATGATGATGATGATGATGAATAATGATGATGCTGATGAGAATGATGACGATGAGGAGGAGGAGGATGATGACTATGATGATGACGACGACGACGATGATGGCAATGATGATAATGATGATGATGAGGATGATGATGATGATGATGATGATGATGATGATGATCACGATGAATATGAATATGACTATGATGAAAATGATTATGACGATGATGATGATGATTATGATGATGAGGATGTTGATGTCTATGATGATTATGATGAGGATGATGATCATGATGATGAGATGACGATGACAATGACAACGATGATGATGATGACCATGACAATGATGATGAAAAATGATGATGATGATGATGATGATGATGAGGATGATGATGATAATGATGATGGAGGAGGATGATGACTATGATGATGATGATGATGATGACGACAACGAAGATGGTGATGATGAACAATGATGGTGATGATGATGATGATGATGATAATGATGACGACGACGACGATGATGATGATGGTGATGATCACAATGACTATGACTATGACTATGATGATGACGACGACGACGACGACGACGATGATGAGTAGGATGATGAGGATGATGATGGTGATGATGATGAGTACGATGATGAGGATGATGATGCTGATGATAATGATGACCATGACGATGATGATTAAGAATGATGATGATGATGATGATGATGATGAGGATGATGACAATGATGATGATGGGGATGATGATTATGATGATGACAGTGAGGATGATGATGATGATGAGGATGAGGATGAGGATGATGAGGATGATGATGATGATGATGATGATGATGATGATGATGATGATGATGAGGATGATGGCTATGATGATGATGATGATGATGATGATGATGATGATGATGANTTATGAGGATGACGACTATGATGATGATGATGATGGTGATGATGATGATGACTCTCTCTCTCCAATTAACCTACCACCCATTCTCTCTTTAACCCTCATTTTCCAACTCTCTCCTTAACCATCATCTCTCTCTCTCTCTCTCTCTCTCTCTCTCTCTCTCTCACTCTCTCACACACACACAAAAAGAACACATCATCCTAACTCTCTCTCTCTATCTCACACTCTCACACACACACAAACAAACACATCATCCTAACTCTCTCTCTCTCTCTCTCTCTCTCTCTCTCACCTCCCCTCCCTTTTGTTATATTTTATCAAATAGACAATATTATCTTAGGATATTATATGAGAGAATAACATGCACAACAATCAATCAAAAGAGACAATGCTGCAACTTCCACAACTTCCTCAAAGATAGAATAAGCACCAATGGCAGCAGTAAAACCTTAAGACAATAAGATGATCTCCAAAAACTGTTCTCTCTCTTATCCCAACTTCTTCTCTCTTAGTCATGTGCTACAACTGAGTGTGAGTGATTGTTTGTTAAATAGAGAGGCTCACTCTCTATTTATACTACTTCCCAACTTGACAATAACTTACCAGGGCTGACTTCTCTAGGAGAGACTAATAACCCTAGTGCCCCAAAACTATGGGGAATTTGACCCTTGATCAACTAGGAGGGTTAACCTCCATGAATTTACATGACTTGTTTACATTACTAATTCTCCCAATAGGAACATTGGTGACTAAT
The DNA here is from genome assembly GCA_001517045.1 of Pseudotsuga menziesii. Classification (NCBI taxonomy): domain Eukaryota; kingdom Viridiplantae; phylum Streptophyta; class Pinopsida; order Pinales; family Pinaceae; genus Pseudotsuga; species Pseudotsuga menziesii. Next base: position 23,779 of record LPNX010121131.1, read on the forward strand.
CAAATACAATATATGAAATATACAAGTGAATACATTCCAAAGTTACAAATACATCAACACTCCCTCTTAATTAGGAAGGTATTCTCTTGACACAATACATCAGCAAAAGTCTTCTTCTCTGGATCATCATCAAAGCTAGATCATCATTGGATCATCATCAAAGATGGATCATCACTGCTTTCGCTATATCGATCAATTGGTGTTATCTCTCAATTCTACTCGTCACAGGAAGTTCTACAGAGCCAGCCCTTTTTCATGCTAGTTGTAGGCCTATCCTCCATGTAGGTCTTCATCTTCTTCAACACTTATATCTGACCATGGGAGGAACACATCCAACATCCATGTTAGAAAGGCATGCCCAGAACTCACATCTGACCATGGGAGGAACACATCCTGTATCTATGTCAGAAAGGGCTATGCACTTACATATTACCGTGAGAGGAACCAATCCAACATTCATGTCAGAAGGGCTTTACACTTACATCTGACATTGAGAGGAACCAATCCAACATTCATGTTAGAAGGGCTCTTAACTTACATATGCCCATGAGAGGAACCAGTTTAGCATTCAAGTCAGAAGGGGTCTACACTTACATATGACCATGAGAGGAACCAATCCAGCATTCATGTCAGAAGGGCTCTGCACTTACATCTGACCATGAGAGGAGTCGATCCAACATTCATGTCAGAAGGTCTCTACACTTACATCTGACCATGAGAGGAACCAATCTAACATTCATGTCAGAAGGGCTCTTGGAATCATCACTTCCCTTTGGAGGGAACCTCAATCTGGAGAACACCAAGATTCTCCCTGAAGTACTCAAACTTCAATCTGGCTAATGGCTTGGTCAACACATCAGCTATCTGTTCATCCATTGCATAATACTGGAGCTTCACTACTCTTCTCTACACCATATCCCTGATATAGTGATATTTGATCTCGATATGCTTCGACTTGTCATGGAACACCGGTTTCTCTGACAACTTCACACAGCTTTGGTTGCCACAATATATAAAAGTAGCATCCAATTGGAGATCAAAAAAATCATATAGTATCTTTCTTAGCCACACCTCCTCACAACTATCCGAACAAGCTGCGACATACTCTGCTTTGGCTGTACTTAGTGCCACATAGGATTGATTCCTGCTAAACCAAGAGATCACACCTGATCCCACATTGAAGAAACACCCCAAAGCACTCTTCCTATCAATGGCACTGCCTATCCAATCTGAATCAACATAAAATTCCAGGTTAACCTTCTCATTCACCTTATACTTGATCCCATAATCAATTATACCCTTTAGGTAGCTCAGAATATGCTTTGTAGTAATGAAGTGAACATGTCTAGGATCTGTCAAGAACTGGCTCAATGTGTTCACAGCAAAGAAAATATCTGGTCTCGTATTCGTTAGGTTCATCAAGGACCTAATCATTTGATGATACATCATAGCATCGACCGACTTTGATGAAGCTTCACTCAATAGCTTCAGGTTTGATGCCATAGGTTTGGTCATGGCCTTGTATTCCATCATCCCGAACCTCTTCAGGAACTCTACTGCGTACTTCCCTTGTCCCAGGGGGATTCCAGCCGCATTTTTCCACACCTCCTACCTAGAAAGTAGTGCATCATACCTAAGTCCTTCATCTCGAACTCGACAAGAAGATTCCTCTTTGTATCAGCAATCAACCCATCTACACCCATTACAAATAGGTCATCTACATACAGTAGGAGTATCACTGGGTTCCCTTCTTCAACCTTCTAGTAAAGGTTGGAATCTGCTTTACTCTTGGTAAATCCCAAACTAAATAGGAAGCCATCAATTCTATTGTACCATGTCCTGTGTGCTTGTTTCAAACCATACAAGGATTTCTTTAATTTACACACATGATTATCCCTATCATGTGTCTCAAAATAGAGTGGCTTCTCCACATACACTTCCTCTTCTACTACACCATTCAAGAAATCAGTCTTGACATCCATTTGGTGTATCTTCTATTTCATTACTGCAGCCAGAGAAAGTATCGATCTGATGGAAGTGTATCTGGTTACAGGTGCAAAAGTCTCTTCATAATCTATCCCTTCTTTCTAGGAGAGTCTACGAGCCACAAATATTTCTTTATATTTCTCTATGCTACCATCTGGAGCATGCTTGATCTTGTAGATCCACTTGGAAGTCATGACAAAGTTCCCCTCTGGTCTTGGGAATACATCCCATACATCATTCTTCATGATCGACTGGTACTCCTCGATCATGGCATGCTTCCATTCTTTCTTCTTTGTCGCTTCTTCATAGTTGGAAGGTTCTTTATCAATGAAGTCACACAATAGGGATACATAGATAGAGCAGGACCTAGTTCTTTTCCTTTCTCTATGTATTTCTTCTGGAGCCCCATATCTTTCTGCACCTTGGATAACCTCTCGTACCCATCTAGGTTTCCTCTTGTGAGGGTTCTTCTCTTGGGGTGGATCTATAGGTTCCTGGGGTTCTTATATATCTCGATCTTCTTCTTGAGTTGCATCATTCATAGTTGTATCTTGTATTCTGGGTATTTCTATTTCTTTAGGGTCTTCAGCAGGTCTCTTTCTAGATTTGTTGTAGTCTAAATCTTCATCAAATGTTACATCCATGCTGATGTATATTCATGGGAAGTATATTCTGTAGGCCTTCGAGCTTTTACTATATCCCAAAAATATACCCTTCTTCCCTAAAGGATCTAACTTTGTCCTCTTTACTTTCAGAATGTGTATGTACACTAGACAACCAAATATTCCGAGATGACTAACTTCTAGTTTCTTGTCGGAGAAGACTTCTTTAGGTGTCTTGTCCTTGAGTACTTTATTCAGAGTACGGTTTTGTACATACATAGCTATTCGAGTAGCTTCTGCCCATAGATGCATAGGAATATATTGATCATGAAGCATTTCCCTTGCAACTTCCATAATTATTCTATTCTTCCTTTCTGCAACCCCATTCTGTTGTGTATTATATGGAGTGGTTAACTCCCTCTTAATCCCTGAATCTCTGCATAACTCTTTGAATTCATTTGAGGCGAATTCTTTGCCATTGTCTGATCGAAAGGTCTTGATTTTCTTTTTTTTATGATTCTCGATCAAGGATTTGAACTCTTTGAACTTGCTGAATACTTCATCCTTGTTTTTCATGAGGCATATCCATGTCTTCCTAGAAAAATCATCAATGAAAGAAACATAGTAGACATACATGCTTAATGAGATGGATGACATTGAACCGCATACATAGGAGTGAATGATTTCTAGGACTTCGTTTGCCTTTCTTTCACTACTTGGAAATGTTTTCTTTGTGTTCTTTCCTTTGGCACATCCCTTGCAAACTCCTTCATTTTTTTCCTATATTTCTAGAAGTCCTTCAACATCTTTGCTTGTGGGTGGTAGTTCCCTATAGTGCACATGTGCAAGCCTTCTATGCCAAAGTTCATTTGGCTCTACTGAGTCATGGACCAAGGCTTGTTTTGGTTCGCCCTTCAATTTGTATATTCCTCCCTCTTTCTCTCCAATTACTACTGCATCCTCAATAGTCTTTCCTTTTGGCCACATGAGGAATTGACCATCTATAAATGCAACCCTCATGCCTTTTGCATCTAATGCCGAGATGGAGAGAATAGTCTTCTTTAGTCCTAGTACAAAGAAGACATCCTTCATCTTCATAGACTTCCCAGAGTCTAGCTTGTAGGAGGATTCACCTCTATGTTTTATGGGATATTGGTAGTCATCCCCAAGTTTTACCTTGTGGGGTGAATTATGTTTGGATAGTTTCACAAAATATTCCTTGAATCTCGGCATGTGCTTGGAAGCCCCCCTATCAATAAGCCAATCTTTGCTTCCATGTGTGACAGTTCCCATGAGAGAAGAGATCAAAACATATTCTTCATCACTTGAAGAGTCTTCACTTTCTTGTTTGACTCTCTTCCTGAGAGTATCATCATCCTCTGCAGTGTGAGCATGATGTATTCTTTTGTGGTTCTTCTTATTTTGAGAACCATTCTTATTCATAGGGAAATTTATAGCAAAGTGTCCTCTTTCATCACATGTATAGCAACTAAGTTTGGATAGATCCTTGCTTGATCTTACAGAGTTATCTTTCTGGTGAGAATGCTTACCTTGGTGATGATGATTGCCCCTTATGCTTTTCTTGGAGTGTATTGTGAGAGATTGATCTTCATTTCCCATATTTTATTCTCGAGCTACTATTCGAGCTTCTTCTTGTGAGCATTCTTCCCACAGCCTACTAAACTTGATTAGCTTCTTTTTGGCACAGATTCCTTGTATGAAAGAATCCCATGACCTAGGGAGACCATTCAAGGTGGTCATCACAATTTTTTCATTCTCTACTTCTTCATCCACTGCTTCAAGTTGTTCCTTGATTTGAGAGACCCTTGTGAAGTATGACTGTATGGTCTCTTCATTCTGGATCTTTACATTCTTCAACTAGTTCCTCAAAGTCATCTTTCAATTAATGTTATTCCCTTCAAATAGCTTGGTCAAGGCATCAAACATATCTTTAGGTGTCTTTAGGGAGGACACCTGTGGTATGAGGTGATCCTTGATTGAATCAGCAATAATCCTCTTAGTTGTCACGTCCCCAACCCTTACTCGATGGAGAGAACATGAATAACATCTAACAACCCAAGCAAACTAAGCCCCATGAACATAATATAAAAATGCATTTTATAAAAACATATAAATACACATATGCATAACAAAATGTAGATGATATATACAACAGAAGAAAATCATTCATTCAACACATTTATGCATTCAATATGTTCATCATAATTTCATAATAATTCGTAAGCAAAAACATTTGCAGAACTTAAATACACAAGAATACTTATCTTTGAAAGAAGCTCGTCCTGCAACTAGCTATGTCACTGCAACGTTCCACCCAACCATAGGCCTGCGTGCTCTTTAATCTCTTAGCAACACTGCCACCCCTGAGCTAGGCATGATCTTCCCCAAGGAATAAGGAACACTAGCATACTTCACCCATAGCCAAGGATACCATTAAAATTCAGTCAAGCCAACACAGTTGGGTTTATCAGGCTTACATAGGAAGTGGTTTACACTTAGCCAAATTCACATGAGACACAACCAAGCCAACAGATGGGTTATTAGGCCACCAACCAAGCCATCCTTCCAGCTAGGTTTATCAGCTTGTTAAGGAGGTGGAAAGACTGACTGTTAATCTAGTGAGCTCAACCCCAGAGCGATGAACACCCACACTAAATCTAGCTTGATTTTGAAACAATTACACACCCAACACAAGGAATCATTCCCTTCTCTGCTACATAGTCCCTTAGGCCGTGCATTCCCTTCCAGTGCTATTCAGGGCATGCAAAGAAGAAAACCAGCCTTCTAGATTGGTCTGTGAGCTTCTTTCACACACTAGGTTTATCAAGCAAGTCTAGACTCTATTTCCATTCATTAAATCAAATCAGATGCCAAACGTGGATGCACGCATAGTGATCTAAATCCTTGGATTTATTAGAATGTAGCCGACGCCAGGGATTAATATACACACATAAATTTATGAATTTTTGAACATTGCCGGTGCCAGATAGACTGCTCCAAAATACCAAAACAAAAACATTGCCGGTATTTCAAATCAAAGACACAGAATCAGATTTAGGGAAATCCTGTTTAGGAAAACAACTAGAAGACTGGAGAAAACATGAAAGAGAACATAATTGTTGAACAGGGGAAAATTCATAACACCAAAAACTAGAAACGTGAAGGATTTAGATCGCCAGACAGGAGAAATTTCAGAAAGGTTCAAACTCCAAATCATTTCTGCTTGCTGGTTGCTACATGAATGCCCAATTGGGTTTCCAAAAAATGTTTTGTTCAATACCAATCGTGAGGGAAGGATAAATGTTGCCGCATGAGGGAAGAATCGAAGTTTTTACTGTTTTCTTGCCCAAGAAATTCAAAAAATATTTTTTCCAAAGTGGGGTTTTTCCCAATTCGAATTTCCCCACTCTTCCAATCCCCCACTCCCTCATCCTTAGGAAAAATCATGCCCCATCTCATTTAGTTGTGTTGACATAGCCAGCTTTGGGTTTTCATTAAAAATTGCAATTTTTAATATAATGTTCAGTTGTTAATGTTCAGCTAGCATAAAAATAAAATAAAATACCATCGACCACACCATAATTTCTGAAATGTAAAAACTAAATCAATGGTAGGTATTTTTCCTAGCTCCACACCATGATTATTTACATCATTTTATGAAAATGCAAACAGGGTCAAAACCGGGGTATTACATTAGCCACGACCAATTTCCTTTTGTGTAAGGCCTTAGCCTCATCTCCCTCTGGAACTGGAACCTCTTCACTGATGTAAGAGTCCAACTCATTTTCTTCCAGGACCATGGAGATCCTATACTTGCAGGATCGGAAGTTATTATCTCCCTCAAGATTTTCATCAAGCTTGGTGTGATGAGACATCTTAACTGAGAACCTAAAATGGAAATACAAAGGATTTAGATCTTATCAGTTAGAGAATATGAAAACTAGATATGGAGTTGATCTTCTGTAGTGTTGGTTTTCTGGTTCCAGGGCAGATTAGGGTTTCACTTTCCTAGAGTTCTACCCAACCAAAAACCTTTGTTTTTGTCTCTAAACTTTGATTTTGAGGAGAAGAGAAATCCTAGCCTGGGTTCACTAAAAAATTGTCTTTCAGTGAAAATCCCTAATTTCCTGATGCAGTGGTAGGTTAAAAACTAAAAGTGCTTAGAATTAGATTCTGCTTTAACAGAAAGATGCGCCCTTCAATGGAGGTTCAACCTAGCCTCCTTTTTCTGATGGATTATGGAGAGAGACCGAAAAAGTAAGAAGACCTAACTTTCGCAGATACATAGTGTCTTCTTCTTAGGTTAGCTCTGATGCCATGTTATATTTTATCAATTAGATAGTATTATCTTAGGATCTTATATGAGAGAATAACTCTCACATCAATCAATCATAAGAGACAATTGACACAAAGATTTTCCTCCAGGAAACCATAAAGGAGAAAACAACGCAACTTCCTTAGAGATAGAATAAGCACCAATGGCAGCAGTAAAACCTAAAGACAGTAAGATGATCTCCAACAATTGTTCTCTCTCTTATCCCAAATTCTTCTCTCTCACTCATGTGCTACAACTGAGTGTGAGTGACCGTGTGTTAAATAGAGAGGCTCAATCTCTATTTATACTAATTCCTAACTTGATAATAAATTACTAGGGCCGACTTCTCTAGGAGAGTCTAATAACTCTAGTGCCCCGAAACTGTGGGAATTTTGACCCTTGATCAACTAGGAGGGTTAAAATCCATGAATTTACATGAATTATTTACATGATTGATTCTCCTGATAGGAGCATTGGGGACTAATCAAATACAATATATGAAATATACAAGTGAATACATTCCGAAGTTACAAATACATTAACACCTTTCTCTAACCATCCACTTTCATTTCACTCTCTATCATTATTTGGTAAACCTTCTGTCTCTGTCGTTCATAAAAACCTACTCATGACACCCATATCCCATTTAAATACCTACAAAGAACTAGTATAAGGGGCTCATGTGTTGGTTCAAGGGCTTGTTGAAGGCTCATACACATTAGAACGTTCAACGATATCATGATGTATTACACATTAGAGCAGTTTCTCATGGTTATTGATCGCTAGAAGTGGTGCTTCTTGTCTAAGTCCTAATGATCTTTCTCTACGCCCTCCACACTCTCCATCTCTCTACTCTCTCTCTCTCTCTCTCTCTCTCTCTCTCTCTCTCTCACACACACACACACACACACACACACACACATAGAACACATCATTCTACCTTGTTTATAGCCTAAAGCCCAAATAATCTTGCTCTACCCCCCCTCACACTCTCAATATCTCTTGTTAACCCTCCTCATCTCTCTCTCTCTCTCTCTCTCTCTCTCTCTCTCTCACACACACACACACACACACACACATAGAACAAGTCACCCATCCTTTCCCATAACGACAAAAAACATAGGAAACTCCTTTTTTTAAAGAAGCTTTTATTTTTTATTTTTAAATAAACATTATGGACATTAAGAACATATATAATAATAATAATAATAATAATTTTAGCTTTAAATCGTTTCATTTTATTGTCAAAGTATTTTCATTGTAAATAGTATTATTCAATTTGAAAGTAAAATATGTTGATTTTGTTATTAAACTTTTGTGAAATATGTTGCTTTGAATAGAGATCACAGAGATCAGAGACATTAATGATGAAAAAACATACCCATGGGCCTAAGAATAAAGTAGTGGTGAAGACTATATTGTAAAAGTACTCGTACATGTGTGAATACCAAGACATTATTGAAGAACGTTAGTCATTAAATGAGATAAATGTTAGTGAGTTAATGCTGTAAATGTTAGGCAGCAGCGCACATGTGTGTTTATGTGTGTACACGTAGACATGCGTGCATGATCCTATACATGTGTGTGCACTCATAGACACCATGCGCACTCCTGTTGCTAGTTTAAAAAAATAGATATCTTCCTTCTCGTGTTTGCTACCAATTTTCATGGGTTTTATACCACTACTCGCGCGTTTTGTGCTCCCGAACTTTGCAATTTGGCTCACACTCAATCATCAATTGGACACTCTTTGATATATTGGATAGAATATCAATCTTGGAATCTAACAAACATCTTCAATGGTCTTGGAAGTTAGTGGATACATTCAAACTAAATTTTTCATAACAAGAAGAGATCATTTTGAATAGGTATGGTGAATTGTAAATAATTGTTTTCATTCACAAGATTTGAGATCATTTCATTGATTTATGTTTTATCATATTCCTACAGCAATATCTCTCTCATAGACAACAATTAATTTCACAAGAATAATTCCCATATTCACATCTAAACAAGTCTCATATTCTCCATACAAGATGAAGTATGCAATGTTAACTAATATAGATTTGCAATTGAATATATTTTGATTTCACATAATGATGACATAGATGAAGTTGTCTCTTGAGACTCTTCAATTTGAAAAAAAACCTTTAAATAAATCATGGGTATTAATTTGTCACAGTGGTTTAGGAACTGAAAACACAGTCTCACAAAGAACACAGACAAATATGCATAAAATTGGCAAAATTGTGCTGCAATGGAAGTAGCAGCTCCGTATAATCAAATGAAAAGAATGATGATACAATAAAATGATCATGCAAGATGCATGAATTCCAATATAATTCAAATTCCAAAGGAGGTCATTCGAATTGAATGAATGGGTGTAGCTTAACTAACTATAAGCCATAGTAAACACACTAGTTAACCAACTGATCAAGTGCCAATTGAATCAACTGAGTCCTAACTGAAGTCGAAGTGCAATAAATGACTGAGTCTAACTGAAATGATCTCAGACACATGTCACTACATGCCAACCAACAAGTGGCAGCACATCAATAACTCCAATGAACCCCGATGAGGTTAACTGAAGTCAACTAGTCATCAGAAGTGGTTTTAGGTGCCAGTGTTAGCTCCAGTTCATAAATAATCATTAAAAATAATTAAATAATTAATGGAGGCACCTTCACCACTTAACTTAACTGATTTTAACCATCAGTTATCAATTAGGTGCATTTATGACACTTAGATCATTCCCAGAGTGCTCCAGTTGGCCTCCCCGAATGAAGGAGAAGGCTTAGTTGGCCTCCTTGAATGAAGGTAGGCATGGGTGTGCTCATGATGATGTCATACAATGCTCCTCTGATTTCAATTAATTCAATAAAACTTAGGATAGTGGTTTAATAAGGCCAAATTGGCCAAATTAAGTGTGCATGGTAGGTAAATGTCTCCAACACCCCCCCTTAAGCTATACTCAGGAGAAGTAGAAACATAAAGTGCATGAAATGCTAGGGCCTTGGTAACAAAGGCCATAGGTCACCCTATACAATACTAAAACTCAAACAATGCTAAAAAAAAACTAAGTGAGGAAAAGATGGAAAACCTAATGGGAAAACCCCCCCCTCAAGCTGAACACAGAAAGTAGTTGGATCACCCTGATGAACTCACCCCCAATAGTGAATGCAGGTAAGTGAACTTATTTTCTAAAAATCTCTTGGTGAGGATGTCTGCAATCTACTCATCAGTTGGGCAGTATTGCAGAATGATGGTCTTGTCATGCACTAACTCTCTGATGTAGTGCATGTGTATCTCCACATGCTTGGTCCTCTGCCTGGTAACTGGATCTGTGGATATCTTAATAGCACTTTGATCTTTACAAAAGAGGACAGTGGACAAAGTACTACCAAGATCAAACTCTGAAAGAATGCCTTATAATCAAACAACTTGGATGCAAGCATTCACCGCTCCTCGATACTTAGCCTCTGCTGAAGAAAATGCTATGGAGGCCTACTTTTTGCTAGACCAAAAAATGGGGCCACCACCAAACATGAATACATATCCAAAACTAGGCTTCTGATCAATAGAATCACCTGCCCAATCGGAATCTGTGTACCCAACCAGCTCTAGCTCGAAGTTTGCAGCATAGTGAATGTCGTAGGTCTTGGTTCACTGAATATACTAGAGGATCCTCTTGGATTCCTTCCAATGAAGATCATGGGGATGCTACATTTATCTTGATACAACATTCACGACATAACATATATCAGGCCGAGAACGAGTCAAGTACAACAAGCTACCAATCAGCTGTCGATAAATAGTGCAGTCCATGGGAGGTGTGATTTTTCCTTCTTCAAGGATGATCCCTGAATGGAAATGGAATGGAGCAGATCTACATTCAGCCATGTTAAACTTGACTAATAGGTCTTATATTTATTTGGACTGAGTGACCATACCATTAGAATTTTTCTCAATTTTGAGCCCCAAAAATTGTTTTAAGAGCCCTAAATCGCTCATTTCAAATGCATTGTGGAGAGCAGTTTTGATGACTGAAAAAGAACCAACTGTGCTACCTGTGATCAGTAAGTCATCAACATATAAAAAAAAATAATCAAATTACCATCAGACTACTGTATATACACATTTGGATCTGATTTACACCTTTGGAACTTTTGCAAGAGAAGGAAGGCATCCATCTTGGAATACCACTCTCTTGGGGCTCATTTTAACCCGTATAGTGACTTCTTTAGCTTGCAAAACAAATATGGATCAGAAATGTATCCCTCAGGATGCTTCATGTATATCTCCTCATTAATATATATGTGCAAAAAGGTTGACTTAACATCCATATGATTCACTTTCCAGTGCTTAAATGCTGAAATTGCCAAAACTAGGTGGATGGAGTCCATTTTTGCAACCGATGCAAAAGTCTCATGGTAGTCCACAACTTGGACCTGGGAGAAACCTTTTTCCACCAGCCTTGACTTATATTTTTAGGTGCTTCCATATACAACAACCTTAGTCTGAAACACCCACTTGCATTGAACCAATTTCCTCCCCGGAGGAAGAGAAACTAGCTCCCAAGTAGTGTTTTTCTGAAGAGAATTCATCTCTTCATCCATGGCAACTTGCCATCTCGGATCCTTCCAAGAATGGTAGTAGGAATTAGGGTCTGAAATTATCATCAAATAACAATATTCAGACAGAAAATAATTAGGACAAGAGAGCGTAATACTTTCTCTTTGGAAATCAGATCGGGTCCTCCTTGGATCATCCAGATTTCAAATGTTATCTCCTGCGGAGGAGAGTGTCTGTCGCGCCCAAGTTGGGAGATGATTTTTTAATTTAGGTTCTGATTCAGCATATTATGTTTGCTGTACACTGATATCATAAATTAGAGGATCCAAATCAGGGTCATCACCCCCAATTACATCATCCAAATATTCAGTAGAATAGGAAGGAAATTCAACAGTTTTCTCCTTCACTAGTTCTACCTCTTGAAGAGGATCATCGAACTTGACACTCCTTTCAATGATGATGTGTTTTGTTTTGATATTCAGCTGCTTCAAAAATTTTGATTCATTAGGATATCCAATAAACATACATTCTATGCTTTTCAATTGCAAATCCCTCCTTTTATCAAGTGGAATTCGGGCCCATGCAGTGGACCCAAACACCCACAGATTCGACACATCCAACTTGTGTCTGAAGTATGATTTGAAAGGGGTCTTCCCTTTCATGGATGAGTGTGGCACTCTATTCTAAATATATTCTGCAGAAGGCATGGTTTCAGCCCACAAATTTGCATCCAACTTCTTTGATTCCAACATATAGGTGGTCATCTCCTTGAGCTGAGATCGATTCTTCCTCTCCGCTACACCATTCTGCTGGGGAGTGTAGGGGATTGAATACTAGATATGAATACCACTTTGGGAACATATATGCAGTAACTAATTACTGACATATTCCCTTCCATTATCATATCTCAATATCTTGATATTTTGGCCAAATGCATTCTCAATCAAGGCCTTCAATTCAGTGAATTTTTCCAAGACTTCCGACTTCTTTTTGATAAAAAAGACCCATGTGTATCTGGAAAAGTCATCAATGAAAGTCAGAACGTACCTTGATCCATTCATGGATGTGATAGGCATGGGACCAATGATACTAGAATGTATCAGTCCCAAGATGCATGATGCTCGGCTTGCCATCCCCCGATTGAACTTATGCTCATGGTGCTTTCCAACAACACAGCCCTTGCAAATTCCAGTGGTATCTTTGATGACCGGGAGGCCTTCAACCATAGAATTATTCTATAATTTCTGCAAGTATTTGAATTTTATATGGCTGAACCTCTCATTCCATAGTCTACTAACTTCATTTCCATGAGTCAGCAATGCGGTGGGCTTTGCATCCACCACAAAATGGGAGAACTCATAGGCTTTTGCATGATGGTTTGCAAGGCCTTTTGCTACAAGTTTTCCAAATGCAAGTTATGTGATCTATACATCATCTAGGATAAAGGACACTCTCTTGGGAACTCCCATATGTGTCATTTGATAAATACTTAGGAGGTTTTATGCAAGAGATGGTACATACATAACATTGGAAAAATAACCATGCTCAAGATCTATAGTACCTTGTCATTTGGATATGATTATGGAGTCATCTCCCATGTGGATGGGAATGGATTTTTTGGTCTCCAAATATGAGAAGGAGTCTCTTTCATCCATCATGTGGTTCGAATATCCAGAATCTATCAAGAGTTCTTTGGACTTCGAAGTGCTTGCCATGAGGGCATGACCTCTTTCATGCTGTGGTTCTTGATCTTGCTGATCTCTCCTCTAAAAGATTTCCAAAATATTGATGTGAATTCTCTCAAGGATAGAGGTATCTTCATCAAGTTTCTTTTTCATGCAGGCATGTTCAAGGTGGAAGCCCTTCCCGCAGTATGAACACTTGACTTTTTCTTTTCCATGATGCCCTTTTCCTTTATTCTTCTTTGAGCTGAAAGACTCTTCATGCTGCTGGTTTTCAACTTTAGGGTTAGGAGCTTTGAATTTGGTTTTTTGGTTCTTCTACTACTTTCCTTTACCCTTCAGATCTTTGGGCCATGAGACATGGAGGGATTGATCACGGGAGGATCTGATGATCCCCATATGGACAAGCTTATCATGTTCACTTGTTAGGGACTCAATGAAGGCATTGAGTGAAGGCATCTTCAATCCAGGGGTTGTGAGCTTCCCCACATGGAATGTAGAGACAAAAACTAAATAATCAGCTCCAAGTTTGGAGAGTATGGCAAGGATGAGCTGATCATCCTCCTTCTCCACCTTACATTGCTTCAACAGTAAGACAATGTGCTTGAACTTTGTGAAAAAATCATTTGGGGTCTCTAAATTGGAAGGTTCGAGAGACATCAACTCATTCTAAATCTGTTACACTCTCAAATCATCCTGTTTTCCATACAGGGTTTCCATTTTGTCCCAGATTTCCTTTGGAGTCTTTGATCCCAAGAGATGGGAAATAGAGAGGCATAAGAATATGAATGCTTCATATTTCTTGTTCAAGAATCTAGCTTTTCCTGTCACAAAATCAGGCTCTTATTTAGTGTCCATAGTGACCCTATAGATTCCTCTGGCATGTAGCTAGATCTCCATGTCTCCCTTCCATGAGTGGAAATTGAATGGAGTCAAGAGTTCTACAGAAGAATCCATGTGAAATTGCTGGAGCGAATGATTTTCACCTATTAAAACCTGCAAATCACAACAAAAGGGGCACCATAAGGTCAGAAATCCTGCACATTTTAGGCTTTCATCACACCCAGCATAGTTGATTAAGCAAGCTTGATCAACAATTTCTTGACTTGGGGTATTAAGTGGTAAGCCTTGGCTTCTGGTGCAGTGCTGGAATTTTGAGCTTTTGCTCAATTTTTCATGCAACTATGTCAAAAACCTTGTTTTTGAGAGATCTGAGCTTCATCCTGCCGTGAGCTTTGATACCATATTAATTTGTCACAGTGGTCTAAGAATTGAAAACACAGTCTCACAAAGAATACAGACAAATATGCATAAATTGGCAAAATGGTGTTGCAAGGGAAGTAGCAGCTCTGTATAATCAAATGAAAGAATGATGATACAATAAAATGATCATGAAATATGCATGAATTCCAAGACAATTCAAATTCCCAAGGAGGTCATTCGAATTGAATGAATGGGTGTATCTTAACTAACTGTAAGCCACAATAAACACACTAGTTAACCAACTGATCAAGTGCTGATTGACTCAACTGAGTCCTAATTGAAGTTGGAGTGCAATAAATGATTGAGTCTAACTGAAAGTAGCTTAGAAACATGTCACTACATGCCAACCAACAAGTGGTAGCAGATCATTGACTCCAATGAACCCCAATGAGGTTAACTGAAGTCAACTGGTCATCATAAGTGGTTGTAGGTGCATGTGTTAGCTCCAGTTCATAAATAATCATTAAAAATAATTAAATAATGAATGGAGGCACCTTCACCACTTAACTTAACTTATTGTAACCATCAGTTATCAATTAGGTGCATTTATGACACTCAGATCACTCTCGGAGTGCTCCAGTTGGCCTCCCTGAATGAAGGAGAAGGCTTAGTTGGCCTCCTTGACTGAAGGTAGGCATGGGTGTGCTCATCCTGATGTCATACAGTGCTCCTTTGATGTTAATTAAGTCAATAAAACTTATGATGGTGGTTTAACAAGGCCAAATTGGCCAAATTAAGTGTGCATGGTGGGTAAATGTCTCCAACAATGGGAGAGGGTTCATATTGAATAGTTCACCAAGTTGTCCATATTCTCTATACACGATGAAGTATGCAATGTAGACCAATAATTATTTGCACATGAATATATTTTGATTTCATGCAATGATGGCATAGATGAATTTATCTCTTGAGACTCTTCAATTTGAAAAAAAACCTTTGAAGCAATCATGGGTCCATATTCAATAGTTCACCAAGTTGTCCATATTCTCTATACAAGATGAAGTATGCAATGTAGACCAATAATGATTTGGACATGAATATATTTTGATTTCCCATAAGGATGGCATATATGAGGTTCTCTCTTCAAACTCTTTAATTTGTATAAAATCCTTGGAAGCAATCATTAGGATAGGGTCCATATTGAATAGTTCATAAACTTGTCCATGCTCTCCTCTTCATGCTACATTTATCATAACATTCCTTTGAGCTTGACAGGGATGCCTCTACCTCAATGATGTATCCTTCCTTCGGGGGATTTGCAACCTCCTCATTGTTTAATTAGTCAATTTGTTCTCTTTAGTTAGTGTAACTTAATGAGTGTAATTTATTCAATTTACTCCCAAGACATCCAAACACCAACTTGTGTCTTACCTCACAACTAATGTGGCATATTACGTGTAATTTCATCTCGTTCGAAGGTGTTGGAAATGAAGAATATTTCACTCATCTTCTTATGACTTCCACTACTTTTTCAACACAAAGGAAGTCATAATCCTATAGCTGTAATACCTACAAACTTGAATATATTTACTTAACTCAAATAGAGTATAGAAATGAAAATTTAGTTCTAACATAAAGATAAACCTTTAATTGGTGTTTATGTATCAATGTCAATATTTACCATACCAACATATCTGTAATTTAGTTAATTATGTTTGAACGTGTCATGTTTCTTGTATAATGGAACTAATACCTTATTTATTGATTCTTATGCAAGGGTAGACCTCATATTTTTGAAAAAGAAACTTTTGGAGATGGGAAACTCACATAACAGAGTAAGAAAAGCTAGAAGGAATATTCCCATTGAAAAGGAAAATGAGGTAAGAGAACAAGGTCCATAAATTTCCATTGATAGTGCGACCGATTCTAACATAGTTGATGATAGAAAAACCTCTAGTTCAAAACCACGGGTGAAGCGGTTGCATTCAACAAGACCAACTCAAATTCCAACATCAACACAGTCTCCAACCAACAATCCATCAACGAGCCATACTAAAGCTCTTGAAGACATAGGTATATTGAGAGACGTTGAGTATCAAGCGTTGGACATAGGAGCAATGGTTAATTTGCAATCTCTCCAAGAATACAACAACCATGTCGAGCACACTCCCAATATGGACCAACATGTGAATGAAGCACCACAACAAAGAAGCTTTGGGATTCGTAGCTCATGTCCACCTTCCCTACTTGATCAACTATCTAGTGCAAGAAAAAAAATTCCTAGACGTATCCATGTAGATGAAAGTTGTCTATTAGGCCTTGAAGGTAAGTTTCCTAAATGCACTATCAATTGGAAATGTAGAAAATTATTGAAGGAATATTTTGAATCCAAAGGCGATGCAGGTAAATTCCAATTATTACTATGTTTGTTAAAGTCAAATTGTTTATTTGTTGTTAGGAGAATTCTAGACATAAAGATCGTTAGAAGTTCAGAGACTAACAATCATATTGTTAGAAATCTCCAATATGATTTTAATGCGATTGGGAAGACGTCTCATACTAAATATATTTGTGCGACTCGTCATGTGTTATTAGAATCAGTTGTAAGCAAGTCCACACAGAAGCGTTGTCTCCTATCGCACACTTCTCACATACTTAAATTAAATAGAAAAACTGCTAAGAAGTACTTTGTTATAAAAGAAAATATTGAGACTCCAGGTGGAAAATATTGTTGGGATTTTTTCGGCAGGTTTCCTTGTCGAGATATGAAGCTAATTGATGTTGTTAAGGACTTAGTACAAAAGTTCTGGCATGATCATACTGGACCTTCATCTAACCAAAGAGATGTGCTAAAGCTGAGAAAAGCTTCTACTGAACATGAACCCCACCTCAAACACTTCCTTGAAATGACACAGACTGAACTCTATGAGATATTCAGCAATGAACACACACAATTGAACATGGGCCAAAGGTCCTTTGAGAAATGTGAACCATGGTACATTCGTATATGCATTGATCGGAACACATGTTATTGTAGATACCATGTAGAATATTAATATTTTTATGACATGTGTTGTAATCTCACAGATCACATAGGGTTACTAATAATACACATTAAGAACAGACATACATAACACATACAAGAGACAAGAACAAGTAAGCGAAATAACAAATTATATTAGAATGAAAGGGTTCATACAATACAGAGAACTGAACCGAGTTCTCATCTGGCTCAATAGCTGAATATATATGAATTACAAACAGTTACAAATAACTAACTGTCGGTTCGTTCAATCGACATGACCTTACGTGGCTGACCTAATCTCTCATTAGTTGGCTGACCGACTTAGTCATCTGATCGTTCAAGTTGGCTTACCGACTTGCTCCTCCAACATCTCCCCCACAAAAAAAATGTTTCTTCATCCTAAAGAAACAGTGAGGTACCAAAACTATCTTTGCCCATCCTAAGTAGTTATTTCTGTGTTTGATCTTCATGGGCTGCAACTCTAGTTTGTTTAGGTGCCATCTTGTCAGCCTGCTGGTCGAGTTTAATTTGGTATTCCTGGTTTTCAGTCATCTGGTTTCTAAGTTGCTCTCTCTGTTCGAAATGCTGTAAATTATCCTTTGGTGGTTTAGTATTTATAGTTGATGCGTTCGACGTTTTTTTCGATTAGTGTATTAATGGAAAATGGGATGGTCCAGCATGAACACTTGAGTTTGTGTTAATGGTGATTTTATTTTGTTGTCTCTAGTCATGAAGGCGAGATGGGACTTTTGAGGTCGTTGGTCGATGTCGATTATGTGAGCGGTCGATGGTGTTATGTCGATGATCGTGATGTCGATTATCGTAGTGGTGATTTCCTTTCATACTGTTTTATGTTTTTCGATCCTATTTTTACTTTTTATATTTTCATATTTTTATAGCTTTTGTTTAACCGTTATGGCCGTTATATGTTTTTTTTTTTGAACTTGTTTAGTTTCTGTACCACTTTAGTCGGGCACCATTAACAAGTTTTTGAAATACTATGCCTGCCATAAGGTCTATAGTCAGACTGATCCATTGGCATGTATCTCTTTGAAAACATAGGGTTCCATCCATTCTGTATGTAGCTTTTTAGGTTTTCCTTTTACCCGACTATTGTATAGTAAGGCAAGATCTCCTATCGACAGGTTTTTAGTTTTGATGTTTTGGTCGTGCCATGCCTTTTGTTGTTGTTTCTAGATTTCTTGATGCTCTAACACGATTAGTCGGTGTTCTCCAAGCTTACTTAGTTGCAATAGTCGGTCCTTTCCTCCTTGTTCGACATCGACATGTAAAATTTCTACGATAATAGGTGTCTGTTGTCGAAAGTGTAGAGGAACTACTGCTTCCTATCCATAAACTAGTCGAAATGGTGTTTTGTCGGTTGAACGCTTATATGCTGTTCTATGCCCATAGTATTGCAGGTATCTTTTCATCCCAATCATCTTTGTCAGTGTTACATATTTTTGTTAATCCTTTTGTTAATGTTTTGTTAAATGCTTCGATTGCTCCATTCTACTGAGGGTGGTAATCTATACTCCAATGGTGGTAGATTTGGAACTGATCTATTAGTTTTTTAATAATTTTATTAATAAAGTGTGTTCCCTAGTCATTGATTAGGGTTAATGGAAATTCAAATCTGGTAATGATATTTTTGTAGATAAACTTAGCAGCTATCTTGCTGGAACATGTGTCGACTAGTTCTGCCTCTACCCATTTGGTTACGTATTCGACTGCAGTTATTATGTACCTTGCACCTGTTCTCTTTGATGGTATGGGAAATGGTTCTATGAAGTCGATGGCCCAAATTTCAAATGTCAAACTTGGGTTTACTGATATCAAGGGGATTTCTGTACTAGGCAGAGGTCGACCTAGCAGCTAACATCTGTCACATTGGCTTACAAAATTTTTGCAATCTTTGTGAAGTGTCGGCCACCATAACCTTGATTGTTGGATTTTCTTTGCAGTTGTATCTGCTTGGAAATTTCCTCCTGTAGGTCCATAATGTGCTTCATACATAATATTATCCCTTTCATGTTCTAGTACACACCTTTTGAGGATGTTGTCTAAACCCATTTTATATAGGAATCCATTTATGAGACTATATGGGGCAGCTTTCATGGCTAAGATTTGTTTCTTCTTCGTACTCATGCCTTCTGGTGCTTGTCCATCTTCTAAAAATTGAGCTATTTCCTCTAACTCTATCGGGACTGCTTCTATTTGAAATAAATGTGCATCCGGTAAGTCATCTTCTACTCCCATTGGTTCCTCCCCTATGTCAATTTGGAATAAATGGTCGGGACCGACATTTAGCTTACCTGGTCTGACAACGACTTTGAATTCAAATTCTTGGAATAGAAGTAGCCATAGACAAATTCTTCCATGGTGTAGAGGCTTATTTATGAGTTATTTTAGTGCTTAGTGGTCCGTGTAAAAGATAAGTGGATTAGCTAGTAGGTAGTGGCGGTATTTTTGTAGTGCAAAGACCATTGCTAATGCTTATGTTTCTGTTGTGGAATAGTTTCTTTCAACTTTGTTTAGTTTTCTGCTACTGTAGACTATAGGGTAGTCCATTCCATCATCTTCTGGCTAAGTTAGGATTGCTCCTATTGCTAGGACTGATGCATCAATGTGAACATGGAATTTGATCGATCAGTTTGGAAACCTTAGGATTGGTGCTTCGACTAGCTTTTTTTTTAGTTTTTCAAATGATATGTTGCACTCCTCTATCCAGCTAAACTCTTGATCCTCTCTTAGTAGTTCTTCCAGTGGGTATGTCATATCTGAATAGTGTCTTATGAATTTTCTATAATATCCTGTATGACCAAGTAGTACCCTAATTTGTTTTGGATTCATTAGTGGTTTTAAGTCGATGATGATTTTTATTTTTGCAAAGTTGCCTTTAATACCTTCTTTACAGACAATGTGCCTTAATAGTATTCCTATAGGAGTTAGAAATATGCACTTCTTGATGTTCAAAGATAGCTGGATTTGTCTGCATCGTTCCAGCATAATCCTTAGCCACTTGCAATGGTCTTTTAGTGTAGAGTGTATTGTCCAATCGTCAAAATATATTTCCATTGTTTTGTAAATATACTCCTGGAATGTTTTAACTACAATCCTTGAAAAGACTGCAGGTGCATTTTTAAGTCCAAAAGGCATAACCCTGTAAGCAAATGAGCCAAATTCACATACAAATGTTATCTTTTTCTGATCTTCTTTGGCTATTGCTACTTGGTTATAACCTGAGAATCCATCTATAAACGAGTAGCATTCATGTCCTGTGACCTCATTTAAGATTTCATTTGCATAAGGAGTTGGAGATGGGTCTATTAATGTAACTTTATTGAGTTCTCTGAAGTCGATATAGATCCTTAGCTTGGTTGGATCATATTTCTTTGGTTGAACCACCATTGGACTTGCCCATCCTGCTTGGTCAATAGGGTAGATGATTCATGTTGCAAGCATGTTATCAATCTCTTTCTTGACTATCTCTTTG
This sequence comes from Pseudotsuga menziesii, assembly GCA_001517045.1. NCBI lineage: Eukaryota > Viridiplantae > Streptophyta > Pinopsida > Pinales > Pinaceae > Pseudotsuga > Pseudotsuga menziesii. The sequence continues at coordinate 44,681 of LPNX010121131.1, forward strand.
TATTTATGAGCTAGTTTATATGGTCTTTTCTTGACAGGTCGAACATCAAGTTTTAATGTCGATCTTCATTTCGCCCATTTCATGTACTAGACCTTTGAGATCCTTATACTCTCTAGCAAATACATCCTGAAATATTTCAGTAAGTTTGTTACCTCTCTTGTTTGTGCTTCAGACCAGTAGTCTCCAATTTTTTCCATTTTTGGTCGATCATCATTTGATATGTCGACTTCTTTGATTTTCACTTTAGCGTCTAACCATTCAGGAGCTTTTGTCTCATTTATTAGTCGAATCCCTTCTTTAAACTATGAAAATGTAGCAGGAAATTTTGCTGCAGTCATTCGGTCAATGTCTTCGTTGTCAGTTGTCTCGACTTTGAGTACTATGCGAATTGGTTTTGTTGTTTCGGTTTGATTTCCATCTAAATATTTTCCCTTCTGAATTTTCATTTTCCATCTGTAGTATTGTTGACTGTGGAATTTTCCCGATTTGTATATTGTTACATTTTATTATCGATCAATTGTCTTTTAGTTTTTTGTTTTCTATCGGTTGTACAAATGCTTTGATCTATTTTGCAGTTTCGACCAAATTCTCATTTTGGGGTTCAAAGTTGAAGTCTTTGATAAAATTCTCTTTGAGTTCATGCCATAGGAATTTTTCACCCTGAGCTTCTTCCATCTTGTACCATTTGTTTGGTAAGTCAATGAGTGTTGATGGAAATAAGTGTGGCCATGTATGTTCATCTTTATATCCAAGTCTTCTCCATTATTTTTCACATGTCTTTATATGGTTTTATGGATCCTGTCCTTGGATAAATATAGGTATCTGAGCCTAGTTGGTTAACTTATTTTCTCCAAATATTTCTACAAAATAATTCGAAGCTGTTGTCCATGTCTACAGTCTTGACTGATGGGTATCCCACCATCTAGAAGCTTGTCCTGTAAAAGTTTCTACTAAACTTTGTAGTTCGACCATGTTCACCAATGTTCCTAGATACTTGCTCTACATGCATAACTGGTGATTCTCTTTCTTTATATTTTGGTATTTTTGTATTATTTATATTTGTCGGTTTCAAGGTAGGATATTCCCTAGTTTTCTTCTCAAATATTTTTGGGATGATGGACACCACAAAGCATTGTTTGACTGGTTTCTTCTGTATTTTTTGAATAGTCCAGCATCCTCTTGCTTTTGTTTCATAGTTTTCAACCTCCCAATCATATAGTTCTGCATCTGAATTGTATCCTACTCAGTCTTGGTTACCTAAGTAAATTTCACCATATATATTAGGTTCTGTGTAATCTTCATTATTTTGTACCTGATATAGTTGTTGGATGTCAACTTCTTCATCAATTGGTTCTGTCCAAGGTTCTCCTTGGGATGGATGGATAGGTATTATTACTTTTTGTCCATTCCCCTTTAATTTTATTCTTTCTTTGTCCAAGGATATCGAGGCTTTCATTTTTCTCCCCCAAGGTCGACCTACTAACGCTAGGAAGGAACTGCATCCTTCCTTAGGGTCAATAATTTCGAAGTTGACTTTGGTCGATATTCCTTTTATCGTTGTGTCAACATTTTTCCAGACTCCAATAGGTTCAATTAGGCCTTGGTCAGCTAGTTTCAGGTATATGCCTGATTCGTATAATCGAGGTCTGCCTAACTGTTCCCATGTGTCTCGAGTCATAATATGTACCTGTGATTTGAAATCGAGTACAACTTGTTGGACACGGTATCCTTCAATTTCCAGGTTGACAAGTGGGTCGACATCACTTTTATCTTTTTGGTTTAAGCTGCAGATATTCTTTGTTTGTTTTTTGGTGTTTTTGTTGTGTTTTATTTTATACAGTAAGTCAATGAATTGAGATATTGTCTTATCGTTTTGTACCAAATGTATTAGCTCTTTTACTGTGTCTTGTCGATTATCATCTTCTTCTTCTTGTCGAGCAAATTATCTAAATATATTTGTTGCATCTTTATATATTTTTTTTTCTTTAACTAGGTCAGGATAAACATTTTTTTCTTTTATCTTGCTTATTTGGGGGTTATCATTCCCAATTTTCATCCCTTGTTGGGTTACAATATGCAAATTCTTTGTATTAATTATATCATGTTTTTGTACACACGACAAGACATTAACATTTTTATTCTTATTTATTTTTTCAAGCATAGTAGGGCAATCCTCTAACGAGTGATCCCCTACTCCACAACTAGTACAGAATTTTAGGTCAGTTCTGTCCTTGTATGGACAGTCTGCATATCGGTGTCCTTCCTTGTAACATGTGAAACATTGGATGGGCTGACGTGGTTGGTTGTCTCAATTCCCAGAGAATTTTCCTCGACTTCCATAGCCTCCACGTCGGTTGTCAAATCGGTGTTCGTATAGACAACCTTTGTACCTTTGATTATTTTGGTCGTTTTGTGCATTGTTTCGTTGCTCATTGTTCTGTGCAACTGCATTCATCTGATATAATTCCTGATAATTTTGTTGATTCTTTAGATTCAAGTGAAAGTCAACGGTGTTATGATTTTTAGTTTCACAGATTGCACACCAGGATGCTTTTCCCTTCTTCATGTTGAATGGGAAATCTTTTGTAGTGTGCTCTCCATGCTCCTGGTAGATGTCGCAAAAACATTTTGTTTGTACAAATCGAACATCCTATCGGTTAATATCCTATCAACAGTTATCTTTCGAATGTCTGGTCGTTGAGTGTTTCGTGCACCATATTTCCTGACTTTTAAGGTTTAGCTCTTTTAAAGATTTCTGCATGATCTCGAGCTATTCTTCTAGTCTATGATCTATGGGGTATGCCGAAATATCTTCATCCATTTCTACTTGTAGAGATTTAGTAAGTGCATCCTCATAAGTTTTGAATGTCTCCAGACTTATGTGCCAACAAATTTTTTGTGACAGAACTGCAAGAAACCACTAGATTAGTAGTTTCTCATCAATAACATAATCCAATTGGCTAAGAAGGTCTTTCCATCATTTGTCGTAGTCGTGGATAGTTTCTCCTGACTTTTGTGATGTTGTCTTCAATTTCTTGGTTGCTAGATGTTTTGCATCTAGATTTTTAAAAAATGATAAAAATTGCGCTTTGACTTCTGCTTTAGTTGCTACAGGGGTTCTTTTAGAAAAGGTCATAAACCATGTTAATGCTCTTTCCTTAAGGCTCCAACGAACTACGCCATCTGTCTGTCTTCATCTGTAACTTGGTTTTCCTCCCATGTCAATTCACAAACAAACCAATGTCGTCTAGGATCTTTGTTTCCCTCATATAGAGGGATGTGCACTGGTTTGTGACCCATATCGGAGTCACTATCACTGTCTTCTTCAGGAGGTGGCGGTGGTGCGGGTGGTGGTGGGGATAGTGGGGTATTTTGTTTATTCTTCTGTACATAACTATTGTTGACAAAACTCTCATTTTTGTCGGTCGTCTTAGTTGTCGTTTCTTCTCCAATAAGCAGTCAGTCAGGGTCGACTTCTCCTGTCGATGTCCAACTGCGATTATTTGTCTACAAATCAGAATTTTCTGTATTCTCCAAAGTTGTATTTGGAAGGGGGGGTGCTTCTTCGTGTGTCGAGTAAAGTAATTGGATACTTTGGTTGGAGGGTAATGCTTGAAGCATGACCCAGTCTCCTTCTTCTGGTCGATGGATAAGTAGATGATTATCATCGTTTTTCTCATCGTCTAGTTAGCTCCAAATACCAAAGTCACCAGATCTTAGTCTAAGGTCCTCTTCGACAATGGTTTGTATCCTGGTACTCGGATTTGTCGGAGATAGAGGTCTTACCTCCTGGGGAACTTCTAATTGGATATCTTCTTGCTGCTCTATCCACAAATCTTCTTCCATAAGGGATGCTTATTCTTCCACACCTTCTTCATGTCAGTCATGACCCAACTCTGGTAGATTTCTCTCTTGGTATGTCACCCTAGTACTCATTCCTCTTTGCAGTGCTATAGCTCTTTATCTTTTTTCTTCCCTTCTTTGCAGCCTCTTCTCTCTCTCTATTTTCTGAAAGTTCATCGTACCTTTATGTGACATTGTCCTTTCGATTTCCCTTTTAGGTAGAATTTTCATTACTGGTGAATGGTATCTCTTTAGTCGACTAGAATCCTCTCCACTTTACCCCGACATATGACCAGCTACCCCCCCATTTCCTACCCGACGCTTTAGAAAGCCCAGATAGTTCTGTTCACTTGCTTCAGAAGTATTCCCACTCCCTTTCAGCAATGAATTTTTCCCACTTCTTTTGTTTCTCCGCCCAGTTAATATTTTGTGGCGGTTCACGTAGTAATGGACGAGGTTCGACAATATGACCCACTCCTTTTTCTATCAGGAATTTAAACATCAAGGTTGGTAAGGAGCACATGAACTATTCGGTAAGGTTTGTATAGAATTTCTTCTAAACGGCTTCTACCAAAATTCTCTCCTCTATCGCTTGCTCCTTGTAGAAGTCGTCGATGATTTTTTTGAACCACTCCGACAGGTTAGTCCTTCCCCCTCAAATCAGTTTTTCTAGCAGTTGTTGGTCTTTAATCGCTTCCAGCATTTTCATCTAGAAGTTTCTTCAGAAGATGGGGTACCGATTCTATGAACTTCTCATGATTCTTGGTAAATAACCTTTATTTTTCTTGCGTAGTTGTTAATCTGTTTCTTCGTGCGTAATTTTGCAAGTAGTTTGCTATTTTACTCTCCCACCAGTCCTTAATCTCTTATTCTAATATCATCTACTTGTATACATCTTAGACATGTACTATCAGCAACAGAACCAATGTTGTAATCTCACAGATCACATAGGGTTACCAATAATACACATTAAGAACAGACATACATAACAGATACAAGAGACAAGAACAAGTAAGTGAAATAACATATTATATTAGAATGAAAGGGTTCATACAATATAGAGAACTAAACTAAGTTCTCATCTGGCTCAATAGCTGAATATATATGAATTAAAAACAGTTACAAATAACTACCTGTCGGTTCAGTCAAACAACACGACCTTACGTGGCTGACCTAATCTCTCATTAGTCGGCTAACCGACTTAGTCGATTGATCATTCAAGTCGGCTTATCAACTTGCTCCTCCAACAACATGTATAAACATATATTTTGTGGTTTGCCTACTAACATTGAGCAGGGATACAATGATTGCCTACTAACATTGAGCAGGGATACAATGAATATGTAATACCACCAAATGCATTGATATATTTATCTGCGATGTCATGTGTCCAAGGCATGAAGGGCAAAAATACTATGGAAAATCATGTCTATATGAGAATTGTTCCAGGTGAAGTGGGTTTGCTCTTTTGAACCATTGCATTCATGGAAGTGATGAGCATCAATTTGGTAGTATGATCGTGGAGATGCAGAGCTTCAAGTACATAACCTATCAATCATATAGTGTGAGGGAAAGTAAAAAGATTGCATTGGTGAAGTCACAGGTGCAAATCATTATTGCATGTTTTTCCTCTTACACATTCAATTTCTACATATACATTCTTTAAAGGTCACATTCTAGTATGTCCCTTATTTTCATGGCAACAGGTATGGGTATGTGATTTTTTTATGGATTTCTACAAGAAAACTGATCAGTATGTTCAACATGTGCATGTAGCAAGATGGCAGGATGAGCAGTACATAAAATGAAGGGACAACTTTCCCATTGGGACCATATTGTCAATTGTGAATTTTGTAGAAAACTACACCCTTCAACCATAAAACAAAATTTAGAGTCAATACTACCATTCATTAGAGGAAATTTCAACTCAAAATGGGCCTCCTAAGGAAAATAATAAAATAAAATTTATTAATTTTGGAGGAAGAAAAGAAAAAAACTACTTTTTTTGTTCGTATTTTCGACATATCTCCCTGTGTTATTACTCAAATTTTGATCGTGAGATCTCGTTGGATGTGAAATTAAATTCCACATCCAAATAGTACCTACTCATCATACTTTTGACAGACCCCACTCAAAAACAAGAAATACCTGAAAAAATGTAATGATGATGTCATCATCACGTTTTTCTGGTATTTATTGTTTTTGGGGTAGAGGGGTCCATCAAAAGTATGCCAAGTGGGTACACGTTGGATGCAGAATTTAATTCCACATCCAACGAGCTCTCATGATCGAAATTTGAGTAAAAACACAGGGAGATATGTCAAAAATATGAACAAAAAAGTAGTTTTTTTAATGATACCTATCCCCAAATTTATATTAAAAAATTGTTTAAGACCTATACGGTATTTAAAATTTAAATCAATTTCATTGGCTAACACTTAATGACATGGAATTTGAATTTGGATTAAAATTCCCATTTTGAGTTGAAATTTCCTCTAATGCCGACCAATTCAACATCATGGTACATATTACGTATAGGCATGGCCCTGAGAGCAACATTAACAACAGGATAATACAGAAGGAGACAAAATTTTACAAAAGTGATGAAAGATTCCATGATCTGCATTATGTGCAACATTATTTTCAAATTTTCTATGATCAGCTAGAGGAGGGAGATATACAGATGGATCAGCTTTGGATACGGTCAGACGGTTGTGTGGGCTAGTTCAAAAATGCCTGATTCTTCCAATGGATGAGTATGTTGCATAATACTTACAATGTGCCACATATATGGAACTAATTTGAGTCCGGGCATGACAAAGGTGAGAATGAAAAGGTCGATGCATGCATTAACACTACACTACGAAGGGAGGAAATGAGTTTTACCAAAAACCCCATATCAAAGATGCGGAATCCATAGTCCAATGGTTCTCTACAACAATGTCATGTTGAACTAAAGTGCAACATAGATCAACAGGGGCAGGAAGGGCAGCTAGGAATTTTTTGGCAAGTGGTTGACATATATTGATCCCATTCCTATAATTGCATCACAATACAAGGACCACATGGATTTCATTCGGTTCGAATCTCAAACAACCCCCTATTTGAAATATGGACGCAAAAACTTGCTTGCTTTTGCAGCCCTTGTAGTAGTGGTGAATGGGATGAATGAAAATGCATGGATTGGGTTGATAATTGGGATCATGTGTCACTTGTATTAGACCCACATGTATTCGTTGAAACAACCCACTTAGAGAAGGGCCAGTCAACGATTTTGACATACTATGACCATATGTCAAATCTTGTACAACCAGAACACATATATGCAGTTGTTTCCATGAAAGACGGTGAATGGGGCACGGATTATTGGTTGGAATGATGCATTCGAGGTAAGAAAATTCTAAATATATCATTGATTTATGATTAAGGAAATGAATTTCCTATTGGCTCGATGGTGGTTGAGGGTGACTATATTACACTAGACAGAAAATCAAGAACAACTAGTGGGCATGCATTCATGGATTACAGACTAGGTTATTTGGTCTATCACTTCACAAACTTATTTGTTGGCATGAACATCCATTTATAGATAATGTCAAACAATAACTCAACCAAGGTACGTTACTTCCCACCTCGTCCAGAGCACAATATATTGATGGAGACAATTAGCAGCAAAGAGGATCTTGATGGCTATATTGAATGAGATTGGGTAATTGCATTTACACTCCTCTTACACTACCACACTAGCATAATGTTCGACCACTCCTACCCTAAACATTTGACAACTTCTATGAGATGACTATTTAAATATGTTAACCACTCCTCCTTCAACTTGCACAATGTAGTTAACCCTATTTTGAAAAATCTGACCTGGAGGCATGCATGGGCCGTGCGAATTGGGGGGGAGGCCAACCTGGCCATAATCCCATGCCACGATCCCAATGGAACTGACGGTTCATCGATTGGATCCCAATTCAACATTCTATGGGGATTTGGAGTAGGCTTGCAAAAGTATGGTGGTGGATGGAAGGCAAGGGATGGATGGAACGGGTGGGGAGGGATGCAAGGAAAGGGACAAGTATGACAGGGGCTACACATGGCATATATGGTGGGAAAAAGGAAGTCTATGGAGAGATAGTGACACCAAAGTTCCTATGTGCTTGGACCTACATACATATTCATGGCCTCGTATATTAGTACATAAAAAATATAACTATACAAAGCTAAGCCATCAAAACTGAAATTAAATTTATACTTTATTACATGATACCTGCACACGAGGGGATCTGCTGATCCCCAGTGGGGATGGCTAGTCACTCACTCCTGGAGACACGTGTGCAAACATAAAAATATTTAGATTCAATTACTAAATATTAACTACATTGGATGACAAGATTAACTACTAACCTTACATTTAATTACTGAAAGAAAACTACCTATGTGTATGGTGTTGCAATGTCCTCTGTAGCTGCCATGGCTCCATCTAGGTTTAAGGAACCAACGTCTTCCCACCTGGGTGTTGGATACTCAGCACTGAATATATATACATTAAAACAAATCAATTCATCAACATCTGATTCTAAGTTAAATTTATTATAAATTATGAGATTGCATAATGTATAATCAATACTTGAACATTAAAAAAAAAATAACTAACCTGCTGTAGGTAGCTCTCTATGGTGTGATCCTGCATGGTAACATGGCATGGATTCCCACAATGAAAAAAATAGTGTGGCATTGGTCCCGTCGAGATGGATGGATCATCTTGGCTACCACCTGTAGCTGCTCTCCCTCGCCCACCACTAGTAGACCGTGTAGAAGTGTGTCTCTCGGGGTGGTCCTACTCACTCTGCAAGGACATAGCCACAAATGTGGTATTCCCCAGAAGGTTTCATGTGGCACATCTAATGGAATCATGGATATCATATATCCTGCTACCTAACCCAGGGGGTTGAGGAATTGGTTTTGGATCTCACCTAGGTGCAGGAGGTCCTCTGAGTGGGTTCTAGTGGGTGTGAGCTTGATCTTGGGCTGAGCCAAGACTAACACCTTGTAACTCGATGATATCAAAGTAGTTCACATGGAAACCTAACACAAACTCTACCCATAGTTTCATGAGAAAATATCATGGGACCTCGACATTGTTGCATGGAGGCTTGTCAAAAACCATGAACCATCTCTTCCTCCAGTTTTCTCTCCATGGTTGGTAATTACACCAGTCCATGCAAACTGACCCCTTCCTCACATCTGGAGGCTTTCTTGTTATTGGATCTATAAATTTTCTCCACATTTTGGATTTTGTGATATTCAGGCCTTTTATAGCTTCTTTGGATATACCGGTGGCATAATGTTCTCTCATTCGAGCCCTATACTAGCTTAAACTGGTTATCTCACTATGGGAAATGTTAAGAGGCTTGATTATGTTTTGTAGTGATGTGGTGAGGGAAACTCGAGAGGGTTTCTTGGTGTTATTCAGTTCATCACTCAATATCGTTAACTGGTTAAATCCCCATGTAATTCATCTTCGAGGTTTTCTAATGGTTCACCATTGAGTCCTTCGTTTAATTCAGGGTTAATTGGGTCCTTTGATTGGTTCATTTCACTTCTTTGTTGGGATGGTTCATTGGTATTTGTCATTATGGTAGAGGTAATGTATCTACAATATCAAATTTGTTCGATTTCAATTCATTTGCACTATTTTTAATTTTAGATTTTATTTTAATAAAAATGAAAAACATTAAAAAAAAAGAAGAAAAACAAAATGCAAATAGTAATCCACCTACCTTATTCCAATGGCCAATATGGGTGTCGTTTTGGGGTGCCTGGGTGCTTATTTTGGGATCCTAGGTGACTTCAACTATGCGTGCACACACGGGTTTGTGAGTGAAAATGGACTATTTTCTCTCTTTTTTTATATAAAAAACACAAGGACGTGCATGTGTGTTTAACACGTATGCACTAAACACACGTGCATGTTCGGACACGTGTGCATGTCCAGACACACGTGAATGTGCCTAGGGGCATGCACATCCTCCGAATGTCCACATCGGAAAGCCGGCATGGAGGTTCGGCATAGACGAAGAAGGAACATGTGCACGCGCACGTCCAAGTGTGCATGTGCGTTCCTTTTTTTTTTCCCGCTTGCGCTCTCCCATTGCATCATAATTGGGTTGCAGCTTCTTACGTGAACCCTAGGACATTCAATTTTCCTTAAAACGTGTCCAAGGATAAAAAATGATTTTTTGGGGGAAGGAATGAAGAAGATATTCAAACATTTGTAACAGAATTCCAAGTATGCCAAAGAAATAAAGGAGATATAGTAAATACTCAACGGTTACATCAATCAATACACATGCCTAATAAAATATGGGAAGAGATATCAATGGACTTCATTATAGGTTTACCAAAATCACAAGGTAAGAGATCCATTTTGTGGTTGTGAATAGACTAAAAAAATATGCATGTTTTTTGTGGAATTCAAAGTACATATACTAGAAGTCAAGCATCGGAAGTGTTCATGAAGGAAATTAATAGACTTCATGGATTCCCTAAATTTCTAGTTAGTGTCAAATATTCAAAATTCACATGACATTTTTGGAAAGAGTTATGGAAGATAATGGGAACAACACTGGCTATGAGTATACGATATCATATATAAATAGATGACCAAGCATAAATAGTTAACAAATGTTTAGAGGGGTATGTTCTATGCTATTTTTCGGAAAATCAATCTCAATGGGTCATGTTTCTTCTTTTAGAATAATCGTGGTATAATACCACCTTTCACAAATCTACTAAGATGTATCCATTTGAAACTCTTTACGTTTATCCAAATCCTAGTGTCACAACTTTTTTGTAGGGTCATTCCAAAGTACAAGTAGTAAATGGGCATATGGAGATACTAAAGAAACTTTACAAATCCTTAAAGAACACCTTGAAATTTCCTATCACATGATGAATAAACAAGTATATGAACATTGAAGTGAAAGTCAATTCGAGGAGGGTTATTGGGTATTTTTGAGACTACAACCTTATAAGTAATATACTCTCGAACAAAACAAGAATAAGAAATTAGCTCTAAAATTTTGTGGCAACTACAAGACTATTTGAAATATTGGATAATTTAACTATGATTTATATATGACTTCTTCTCACATTCATAATTATTTTTATGTATCTTTCTTGAAAAATGTTCTATTACAAACTACGTCACCAATCCAAACAAAATTGCCAAAAATAGATGAAGAAGGAAGTTGATTCCTAAACCATAAAAATTTATTGATCACATTTTTTTATTTATTCATAATAGATGGCATTATGTAGTACATAATCAAATGGAATAATATGCCTCTAGATGAATCTACATGAGATAATGAGCAATTCATGAAGAAACACCCTCAATTATAAGGGAAAAGAGTGTTTAAAGAAGGATGTTATGTTAATAATCTAACCATCATTCACTATTAGTATATTAGTTATGATTATGTGTTCTTAGTAGTAGGTTACATCATGATCAATTCATCTCCTACTAAATAATATATAGTTATATAATCATCTCATTTCATCTTGTGCATCTAATACATTGTACAAAAGGTTTCCCCCTCTAAGAGGCTTCTTATTCATCGTTGTATTTCAATATCATGGCCCTGGGTTGCACTTTATTTCTATTTCTATGCTATTTTGGGAATTTGGTGCTTAACATTCGATATGAAAACTATTTGGAGGATCAAAATAAGGTAATGGATTTCATTTTTTAAGAAATTTATCAATGGAATCTCTTGAAGTGGCAGTCACTTTGCTAGAATGTATACATTCTCGTGATTTCAAGTTATTTAATAGTGGAAACTATACATTTTGATTCATTGATGGGGAACATGATCATTTCAATCCTTTTAACAATGTAGATTGGTAATTTGGAGATAGAAAAATGGTGATTTCGAGCTATTTGATGTAAAAAATTATTATTTCTAATTGTTTTGGTAAAGACTTATCCTTTAAATTGTAGCAGATCTAAATGAGTCTATAAATGTTTTAAACAACATCTGATACCTTTTATTTTCTCTATTGATGGAAAATAGCTCGGGTTTGATCTTGGGATCTTTCTAATACTAAAGACCCATCTTGAGATGCTTGGCAGAGCGAAATGAGGATTTGAACCGTGTGAGAAAGTCCTTTTGTTTTCTAGTTTGGTTAACATCGTAAAACTAAAGAGAACAAATAAATTTGTGGATAGATATTTATTAGATTGGGGATTGAAGTTTCTAGTTTTTGGATGTGAGCAGCTCGCTCTTGAAAAAACTCTCATGGAGTATGTTTATAGTCACTAAGGGAACAATACCTATTGAGGGATTTGAATCCAAATGCTAACAAGCATGAACAAGAACTAGCTTTCTAAAGGTCTTCATTGATTCCTTAAGAAGCATCATTTAGAATGGATGCTAAGAGGAGAAGAAGGAAACCAAAATAAGGTCTAGTATAGAGGGGTTTGACATATTTCATTATTTTGTGGCTATGATCCAATAAAGGTTAAGCTTAATCAACTTTGAAAATGAAGTAAGGGTCAGGCCTTAACCATTGTTTATTCTCTATGCTAGTCAACAATTCATGAGCATCCATTGGATATGTAATGGTGGAACATGATGTTCTTGTTAGCCTGTTTCCTTTTTAAATAGGGTAGTGATCCAAGGTTGTCGAAACAATGTTATTGAAAAGAAAAATTGTTCATTGTAACTTGGGAGATCCTATGCACACCTTTTTAGATATAGTAAATATTTAATGGAGTTAAATTTTAGTTCTAGGCTTCACCAACCCAAAATTAAAAACATATATTTTAGAAAATTGGCTTTCAAATAGATCGTCTCATTACATCTTATTCCACATAAGCACACATGAAAAACCAAATGTATCCACAAATTTCAAATTTCAAGACCAACTCAGGTAAATTACAATGCAAAATAATTTTCTCAATGAAATTATTACTTCTTATTCCACACAATCACAAACCAAACACTTAAATTTTATTCAAATTTCAAGTTTGAGACCAACCATGGTAAATTACACTACAAAATTATTTTCCCAATAACCTCTATAGTTTCTAAATTTGTCAAATATGAATGTATGGTAATTAAGTCTTAGATCTTTGTCAATTGTAGGTGGGAGATTCCATATAACTTTGTACTCATAGGATTTTGCTGCAAAAATCCCCATGACTAACATGAACATAAGGCTTGAACCCATGTTACCCTAGATGGATTTGCAGATTTTGTACTGGAAAATTTGGTTACTTGATTGATGATGTCCTGAGTTATGCAAAATTCAAGTCCATGTTAATCCATGCGACCAAACCAATGTATCTTCCCCTTGATGGAAAACATAGTTGTTCTCATAAAACAAATTCTTTTGACTTGTTGAGATTCTAAAAGGGCCTTGTCTAAGTAGAATTTACGGAAATAGTTCATTTCACTCTCAATGTATGCAATGATCTCAACATTGTTGATAATACTAGATCTATAAAGTTTGTAGTGGGTTCTCACTTTCTTCACATATGCGGTCAACATGTTTTCTCAGGAAACACGGGGTCTCCACTTAGTGAACCATGTCATAGCACCTTCGTTCATGGGATATTAAAGAATACCCCTAAATTTCACTAGATATTTATAATTACTTACAAAAATTCTTTTGTTGAGACCCCCTCCCAATACATATCTCCAATTAAAAAACCCCTATTTTTACAATATATTCCTTATTTTTACTAGAAACCCCTTTTTATACCTCCCCAATACGTATAAACCCTCCATNCTTTGTGGGAAAGGAATAGGGGATCTTAGATAAAATTTCACTCAAAAGTGGAATAAATTATTTTTTAATGTATCACGCTTGAAATTGTTTTAAACAATTACACACAAATAATTTTCTATATTTCCAATAGTACTATATATTTATGATTCTCTTTTTTTCTGATAAACATTGAACTTAATCAAACTAGTCTCCATCCCACAAGTAAATTGATTGTTTCCTATTATTTCCTTCCCCTAAGAAACTACCATTTGAAGCTTAGTCAATCAACTTATCCAGTGATTCTACCTTTGTTCATCATTATTTTTGGCTCTAGGAATATATTCTATTTATAATCCTTTTCTTCTAAGAAAAAAGCTTTATATAATATACACAAAAAATAAATACAATCTACCCAACTACATTTGTAGGTCATAATTTCATAGAAAATTCCTTTGAATTTGTAAATAAAACCTTTTGTGGCTTTGGATGATCATTAGGTTGGATGGAAAAATTCTAAATTAAAACCTAATAAAAAAAATCGAAAAAACGATGAGTTTAACTTCACAACAGGCTATTAACCCTCCCCTTTTTGATTAATTCCTTTTTATCCCTAATTTTTGGTGCTAAATGTTTTGTTGATAGGACTTGATAAGCTTAGATATTCTAGGTCATGTTTACTTTACTAGATATGATTAGTCATAGGTGGTATCTTACTTAAAATGATACCCCCATCAGAGATTCTTATTTTTCATCTTCTCTTTCATTTATTAATTATTAACATCTATATGTGTTAATTATCTTATAATAACATGCAAAAGTATTTGTTAATTTTTCAAGCAATAACTAGAATTGATTTTTGTTTGGATCCAAATAAATAAAGTTGTGTTTTTGTGGCGAGGAATTCAAGGTTGTAGTGTTCATGATAACTATGTTGGTAGAGAAAAATAAAGGTCTTTGGTGGTGGAATATATATTGAACGTGGTGGACAATAAAGAGATGGAAGTGGGGTTTATGGTAGCACTTCCTAAGAATGATGGTGGACATAATCAGGTGGTGGTTGTAAGGATGGTGATAGTGGTGGTTATGGTGGAAACTATTGGTTTTTTTAGGTGGCATCAATGGTAGTATATGTGGTATTTATGGTGGATCTAATGTCTTTGTTGGTGGTACATAATGTATTTGTTGGTGGGGACATTCCTATAGACAACTTAATGGATGTAGGTGATCTTATTGTTGGTTCTTGCAAGGGTTATTACTATGACTAATTTGCTTTAGTTGGATCATTTTATTAAATTCTTCCTGATGAATATATGAATTGTTGCTCATGTTTACTTGCAAATTTCATTCAATTTTTAATGTATGGGTAAATAAGTTTAAAAATTGATTTCATTATTGCGATCTAAACCAATATTCTAATTATAATTTTATTATCAATGAAATGAAAAATTATGTCGAAAGTGAACAATTTATAGGTATTATAGTTGTATCACATTGCTAAGTACAATGAGAAAATACACAAATTGATTTCTTGTCATGATTATTTGATCCGCAATGAATCTTTTCATGCTTTCAATATCAAACTATGATAATTGTTAGTTGTTAGATTAATAACAACACATTCCTTTATAAACCTGGTGTTAGATATATTATTAAAATGCATCCATTTGAATTTGTAAGAGTTTCCAAGTATATTTAATCTAAATCCTTCTCTCTATCTATCTCATTGTATTTATTTTTTAGTGATGACCAACTGAATAATTGGTCATATTTTCTAGCAATTTGCATTGTAAATTTATTTCAATTTTTTACATGTGGTTGCATGAGTTTGAGGCTTTATGTCATTACTGGGATCTAGACCAAACTACTTTCTAAAATTCATTACAACTTAAGGATATTCCCGATGAAAATTTTAGTGTAGGAACTTTGGTTGTATCACATAGCTTTACACCAAGCAATTCAACACACTATTTTTTATTAAGTATATTTATTTAATTTGAAATGGTATTTTTATTGATTCCAATCTAAAATTTGAAATAGTTTTTGGCTATTAAATTGATGGCAGGTGATCGTTTTTAAATTACTTTTTTCACAAAATGTCATTAGAAATATTCTCAAGACGTGTTCATTTTATTTTGGAAGAGTTCACTGGGCATTCATTTTTATATTACTATCATTTGGGAAATCATGGAAAGGAAATATTTGTAGGAAGTAACTTTGGGTGAATTTTTTTTGTTACATTTAAATGATTCTTAGGTTTGTTAAATTACCAATAACTATATTTGAATGAGTATTTTCCTATTTTTATCCTTTTGATTTATTTGGTTTTCTTTTTAACCTAATTTGATTGGGTGATCTTCATTCCTTTTGGATATTTTCATATTTTTAGCCTTATGATTGATTTGGTTGGCTCTTTTATGCAATTTGATTGAGTGATGTTTTTTCCTTCTACTCCAATAGTTTGTTATATAGTCACATATTTTTGTGATCATGGTGTTAGGCCCTATAAGAGTTAGGAAAATGAAAAGTAAGACAATATTCTATCTTTGAACCTTGAACCTTTTTGTCACAAACCCATTATTTCCCAAACAAAAATTCTTTACTATTTAATATTCATCCTTACCGTAACATGTATTTATTGGTCGTAGCACATTTATATTCGTCATTACATATTTTTATTCACATGAATGGATAAGTTAACTCAAATGTTTGAAGGACATGTTGAGTCTTTCGTCTAGCATGCTCTCCATTTGTAGCAATGACTTGGTCACAACTTCTCCAAGGTGATGTTTAAGTCTTTTGAGTTTATTATTGTAAAAGTTTGTTTACTTAATACATAAGCCTAAACTTAAGGCTTAATCCTAGCTAACATTGTTAGTTTAAGCTTGTGTTAAACCTGCCCCTCTTATGAGTTTTCGGTGGAAAGGGTGGTTACATAGATGTTTAAAGGATCGATGGTATTTTTTTAAACACGTTGCAAGATTTGTAACAAGTATGAACTTTGGACTATGGTTTTGAGACCCTAGCGCATAGGATTTACATAACAAGGGGTGATAGTTTATAACATAAGGTTTGATATGTAATTATATGTGTATGATGGAGGGTATACAAGTGGATGATAGTGAAGAATATTTTAATGGATCATATTAAAGTTTTAATGTCATAGCCCTGGATGTGAGTTAACAGTGGAGCCAAGCACATTTAATGACATGGATTAATCACATGCATTGTGGCCAGAGATAGATCTCGACCCTCCACTTGTCATGATCTCATGTAAGGGTTTTCGTAGGGTTTAAGTTGTCGTGAGGGTTTTTACTGCATTTAATTGGTATATTTGATTTTTTTCGATGTTGCTCGGTTGCTCCATGGCTACACTGTGATAGTATTTACCCTTCGTGGTCTATTAAAGAAAGGTTTAGTCTATGTTCTGTAATCTTGAGTTTGTTTGAGGTTTTTATTAGTGTATTAATGGAATAATGTGGCCTCCATTATAGCCTCTACCTTTCTTGGTTCATCGTGAGGTTAAGAAGGGAAGCAAATCACCTTGTTTTGAGTTTTAACAGAGGCTTTGCAGCCTCCAAGATTTAAAACATGTAATGAAGATAATATTTCCATCTTTACTTTTAAATTTTCTTTTAAATTTTTTTCTGAGCTTGAACCAACATTAACACCATCATTTCCTTGTTGTGTAGGAAGAGGAAGAAGGGAGAGCCATGAGGATCCAACCCTTGGCTCTCTACACATCTTATCAAGGAAAAATATTCTCTGGTTGAACAAACTATGAAATTCATCCATTATTATTATTTGGGGTTTAATTTAACTCTGTCCTTTTGTTGACAGCTTAATGAAGGGTAACTGCTAAATCTTTGGGTAAGCTTGCTTCACCCTCGCGACCCAAACTCATAATGCTGGTCATATTCATTAATGCGTTCTATTTATATTTCAACGGGTTATAGTTTTAAAATAAATGATTTTAACATTGATTAAATGTTAATGTAGGTTTACCAAATCATGGACCTGGTAAGAGCAACAGCAGGGTCACTTCCCCTCAAGCCTCCTTCTTCTCTGTCTAGAGGTGATGGATTTACACAAAATCTATTTAATAGAAAAAAATACATATATAAATTTTGATTTATCCTAATTATACTAACACCAATAGGTCGTGTGCATGCGAACACTTGACACAACGTGACTTATCGATTGTACATTCAGATTAATCATTAGTCAGAAGATAAGACTCTTGGTTGGAATTGTGGTTAAATTGGTTTCCCACTAGCTTTGGTTAGTTGTTCCAAGGGGGGTTAGGGATTTACATTTGCTTAAGATAATTCTTAAGATACATTTTGTTTTAAAACCCTTATTGGGTATGTACTTGGATGCTTTAGTTTACAGTGTGGGGTTCATAGCCTCTCACGCTCGAAATGCATTTGATTTGTTGTTTGAACGGAGAAATGAATTTGTGATATATTTTTTTAATCTATGGACTCCAAGGATTGGTTTTACAACCATGAAATAATCTATAGTTTGGAAAAAAAATTAAATATTTAAGATCCGATTTGTAATTTCAATTTTGAGAAAAACTTGACCCTACGGTCATGAATCTTGAATCTTAATTTGACTTAATTTGTGATTATTATTTGGAAACTATGATAAAATTATTGTTGCTTATACTTAGATATCCTGATTCTGTTGTTGATTTAATTCTTTAACCAGATCGATCTAATCTTGTGTATGGATTCCCATAAACAGAGCATGTACACTTGTATTTGATTATATTATTAAAACCTATAGATTTGATTTGTCATTTTTATATATTAATTTGTATTTTGATTATCATATAATACATTGGTTTGACAATAAACTTGTTATGTGTTTTATCTATATTTTATTACTATTGAGTTTGGAAAACTATGCTCTATGAGTTGGGCGTTGATGATTAATTTGTTAACTATATACTCAGTTGTTAGTATTTTAATTAATCATAATCTCTTCATTCGGTTCCATTTATTTGTTATTATGTTTAGATCTTACGTAGAATGGGAATGAATACTCAAGACAAATATTAGGTTTAATGAGATATTTACGTATTAATTTTAAACATAGATAGACTAAGTGTGGATGCCTTCAGCTCCTAGAGAAGAGTAATTGATTTATAATCACTGTTAAATTTGAGAGTATGCATTTAATTTTTTTTGTATTTATAGAAATGTAGCTTAACATAGGAAACAATATAGAAAATATTAAATTCACCATTGTGATTTTTACCTGTAAAAGAGATATGTGATTCTACATTTTTATAAATAATAACTTATACTAAGAACGTAATATTGAAAGAGATAAAAATATTAGGAATATACACATCGTATAATTCTCAGTTTGAATGCATTTTGAATTAAAATATATGCTTAGACTATAATCATAAGTACTAAACAGTAAAGAAATTTAGTAAGGAACCTGTAACCATTGTTGAGAAAAAAAATGAAGCTGTCATTCCTCCCAACCAACTCCTAGAGCATCTAAATATTACTTTCTCCAGAACCCCGATCTCGTTTACTGAACCATAAGGAAAAAATATGATCAATGAGCCATCTCTTTGCATCAACATATCATTTCCCCATCCATATCCAACCTCCTATTTATTCAATGGACATACTATTTTATAGTATTTTTCCTACGACTTGGTCATTTATGAGCCTCCTTCTCTTTATCACTCCACAAGGACTCTTGCCCTGATTTTGGGGAATATGCCTCCTGCATTACTTGTGTTCTTACTAAACAATTTTTTTC
Organism: Pseudotsuga menziesii; assembly: GCA_001517045.1. NCBI lineage: Eukaryota > Viridiplantae > Streptophyta > Pinopsida > Pinales > Pinaceae > Pseudotsuga > Pseudotsuga menziesii. The sequence goes on from LPNX010121131.1 coordinate 64,085, forward strand.
ATTTGTCATTTCCCCTTGTGGGTCAGTAAACACTCTTTTAACAACTACTTCAATTTTGTTTCCTCTCGGTATTTTAATTATTCAATAATAATAATAATAATCCATTACAATCATTTTGACTTTATTGTCAAAATATAAAATATAAATATTCCAAATAATAAAAATTAACAAGTATTTTGGTGTATTACATACACCTCCACTTAAACGATAACATCATCCTCAGTGTTACTATTTCTTTGTCTCATTCCTCCATTATTTCATCCTGAAATAGATCTGGATATGCCTCCCACATATTACTTTCTAGTTCCCAAGTGGATTCCTCTAGACTGAGGTGCTTCCATTGCACCTTTATTTATCTGACGGTACAGTTCTAAAGTAAAATTTCTCTCCTGTGGAGAATACGTTTCGATTCCACTTGAAACTATCCTTCGGGATCCACCTGTATATCATTCCAGTCAATCACATGAGTAACACCATGAACGTATTTCTTTAAAATTGAAACTTGAAAAACATAATGTACATTTATTGTAGGAGGTAATGCTAGCTGGTATGCCACCGATCTAATCCTTGCCAAAATTTCAAATGGTCCACAAGATATGGGTGCTAATTTTGAGTATTTTCCCAATCTTAGGGATATTTTCTTGGGTTTTACCTTTTCATAAACATGTTCTCCTACCTAGAAATCTTGTGGAGTTATTTTTAAGTCGACATAACTCTTTTTCCTATCCTAGGAAACCTTGTGGAGTTTTGTTTTTTCTTTGTCTATTTTCCTTCCTCGAGTTGATTTCTAGTTCTCCTACGGGGTACTCTCCATTTCTCTTCTTCTTAATATTATTCTATTTCTTTTGTTTTTGAGTCTCTCAGTTCCTTTTCTAGAGAGGTTTCTTTTTCAATTTCTTCCTTTCATTTCTCTCAGGAAGGGGTTACTTGTGTTACTATTACCACATCTTCTTCTTGCAAAATTTGATTCTCGGATGATTATTCTTCCAAGACTTCCCCTTCTTCTATTTCATCTGATTCCTTAATTTTTTTTCCTTGGCTTGGGTCTACCGTTGATGGTTTGGATTTTCCCCATTATTTACTTGTGAATTCCTTGTTTTTTCTACTTGTCTAGTTTCCTTGAGTTGTCTTAGGGCCTTGTTTTCAATTTTTTCACTTGCTTCCATCCTTTTGTTTGCTCCTTCTTCATTATTTTCCCTGAATTATTCATACAATTCCTAGAAAATCTCTTTTATTCACGGCTTCTTCGACACTTGAAGGGAAGTTGTCTGTGGTCGAGCTTCTGTATATGAAACCATTCATCCACTATTAACTTGAGGAATTCAAGGAGCCCTACCTCTAGATAAACTTCGACACAAATTCTAGAACATGCATATTGTTCTTTCATGTCTTCTCTATCTATGAATTTTCCCAAAGCATTCACGATTTCACTCAGAGAGTCCTAATTCCATAAATGGACAGTAAAATTAGGAAACGTTTCCCATATTATAAAAACCTTCAGAATGTCCACTGAATGATCAAAATATGGAGATCAACAATTCAAATAAATTCCTTGATGACCCATGAAATAAGGGTAGTTTCTTCCGGTGAGGTCTTGATCTTTATTAGAGATAAACTCAAATAGAGAAAACCATTGACCTACAAAATATGAAGTAAAGTTTTTTGTAATGAGGGGTTTCCAATTTCTTTTTACCAAACTTTTGATGCTTTTGGGGAAGGCCGCAAGAAATTAAATTGCCTCACCAAAGCTCATTTGGCTAGCGAGAGTGCAACCTTTCTTGGTCGTTTAGGTGGAAGAGAGACCACTAAAATCTCATCCATCTTCTTGACGAATTTAACGTGTTGAACCTCCAACTATATTTTCCCTTTCAAGGAGATCATTTGCTTGAAATATTTGACTTTGATTGGGATTGGAGGCGAGAAGGTAGGTGAGTTTTCATCTCTGTAGTTGACCGTAGTTGATGTGTGAAGAAACATTAGACACTGAAGGAGCTAACCCTTTTCGACAGTCGATTAATATGAGATTTAGATGAAATAATATAAAATCACCTATAACTATATGGTTGTATTATATTAATTATTAATTATGATATATATNCATGGAAATCATTCTATAGTTTATGTGTAACTACAATAGTTTTTTAGAAAATATATACTCCCCTATTATTTTAGACCTTGGTTGTATTCAAATTTTGTGGTATATTTGATTTCGTGCATTATTCAAGGTTCATAACATTTTGTCCTTAGCCATGAAAGTGTTGTTTTATATTCCTTCTCAAATCACAAAACCCTCGACTCCTTAAAAAATATTAATGCAAAAAAATAGCAGACAAGCTTCCCCCCAAATTGATGAGTTACATGTTCCCATGGCATTAATATCTCTCTTATAAAATATATTTATCTACTAGAAATTGGTTGAAAGGATTCATAAGTTCAACATATCATGACATTTATATCAATGGGAGAGCATATAGTCATTATAGTTCTCATTTTTACGTCATGTGTAAGCTCTATAGGAGGTCGTCATGATTAGTAAAACTAATTTTGTGTCAATTGTTGAGTTATGACACATGAGAGGGTCTACAATTTACTAAATTTTAACATTGTATATGGATTTAGAGACACCTTCTAGGGGGTCTATGAATCCATCTACATTGTTAAAATTTAGTAAATTCATTTTCAAACTGAAACCAACTTCACTACGTGATAATGACCAAAGGGGAAGACAACAAATATCCAAGACTCAACTCAACGTCTAACACACTATGATGACACACATGATGCAACTTGGTGGAGCTATCGAAGGGACAATACGTAAACAAAAAATGGTGAAATAAGATATGGACATGATAAGCACATTGAACTAGATATTATATGAATCCACTTGCAATTTACAATTTAATAAATATCAACACTACATATGGATTCAGTGGGTCATGCCTATGAATCCATCTGTAGTGTTAAAATTTGGCATTTTGTACAAATTCATTGTCACAATTGTAATTTTCCATTGTCAAAGTGACAACTAAAAATGACCAAATAAATAACGAATTGTTATGTGGTCATTTTTAGTTTAGTTATGTGATACTTGTGATATCTTAGCTTGGAATGGTTTTTAATAATGGTTGTGCCACATATGTATTGAAAATTAATTATGATATCTTCTGAAGGATGTAAAGCTTATAAGAAAATTGCTTATGCTCCAAGAACAGAATACTACATATAAGGTCGTTAGAAAATATTCTTCATGCATTAATACTAAGTTGTGACACATGAGGGGGTGTGCAATTTACTAAATTATAACACTACATATGGAATCAGAGACCCCCATGAATCCATCTACAGTGTTATAATTTAGTAAATTGTACAAATTCATTGTAAAAAATGTAATTTTCTATTATCGGAGTGACACAACTAAAAATTACCAATTAAATAACCAATTGTTATGTGTTTATTTTTAGTTTAGTTCTTATCTTATGACCAAACTGGTTATTTATTTGGTTATTTTTACTTTATTTCTTATCTCATGACCAAATTGGTCATTTATCTTGGTCATTTTTAGTTAGCTCATTTAAAATTTCTCAATTTTGGTCATTTACCCCTTGAAAAAGATATGGTGACTGAATTTTTGGCCTCTTGGTCACTTATCTCTCATTTTGTACTAGTGTTTTCATACATAATAAGGAGGAACTAGTATCCTTCGTCCAACACCTCTATCAAACTTTGACGGTATTTTTAATTGTCTTGTGTTGTCTTCTAATTAATTAGAGAAACAACTAAGAAGTGTGGATTAATTTTCAACCTAGGGTTCATTGAGAACTTGCGATTTACTATGCGTTGTATGTACAAGCCAAAATCTTCCCTTACATTACTTTATCTACTCGAAGTTGTAGTTCAATAACCTTACTTACAAACAATGGTATGAACAGTTACATAGTCTTGGCAAGGAACTATCTGACTAAACAACTACTAAAACTAAGTTATAAGAAAAGTAAATAATACAAAAGGAAAGTAAAGCACATGCCAGGAAAGTAAATTCACAGCATGATGGAAAGTAATTACTAAAACCAAACTCACACATTGCGGAGAAAAGTAAATTCTAAAGCTAATTCAATCTTTGAGGGAAAAGTAAATTCTAAAACTACGTTCACAATATACATGAAATTAAATTCTAAGACTATGTTCACACTGTGCAGGAAAGTAAATTCTAAATCTAAGTTCACACCGCACTTGACAGAAAGGTAAATTACAAAAATAAAATATAAAAGCTATCCTTTCCAAACACAATTTATTGTTTATGATACAATGTAGCAAATAACATTATTGCATTAAGCACATTCATTGTAAAACTAAACATTTAAATCATTGATCAATTAATTAAAATGAAATTGCATAAATCAACTGCATAACTAGATATGCAAAATTATCTAATTAAAACAAAGAAGAAAATTAAAACTACATGATCATAAAATAAATAAAATCACATTGAAAAAAGAAAATGATAAAACTAAGATCTATATGGAATTGGTATGAAACTAAAGTTACTCCATCATTATTTGGACTATTTCTCTAAGAGTCCTCCCTTTGGAATGGAGAAGGAGCTCTTATTTATACATGAGTTATCCATAACTAATAATAAATAAAAATCCAAAATGTCCTCAATATTTTCCTAAAAATATGGATCTCAAAACTAATTCAAAACTAAACCCAAGATCATTTCCAAAATTATCAGATCTAATATTTACCTAATATTATTTTCATAGCTAAGAGGTTAATGATGCTCCTTGATCCATGGAATGACAAGTGGTTCAAGAGACATTCGAATTATTGACTATTTTGTAAATTTTGTAGGTTATGTATGAGGTTCCACAACTTCCTGTAGAGGTTCCATAGCTTCCTGTAGAGTTTCCACAACTTCCTATAGAGGTTTTGTGTAACAAACATAACATTAAATAATCAACAATAAGTAATATAATAATACAATAGTACAATAATAATAATAAAAGTTAAATCATTTACATTAAAAAGACGTAACCTTTCAATGAGAAGGTATTAGTAGGACTATATAAAGGCCTAAGCATTGCAATTTTTAATTATCAATTATTATATCATCTTAATATTCATTATCAAAATGCGGGCTTTCAAAAATTTGTGGGAATTTTGGATTTATTACGGGTGTTAAAGAAGTTTTTACGCTTCATTGGTATCGGAGCGAATCTGATTCTGGCTTGTGGCAAAAATTGTCAAGGTTTCCTTGAATTTATGTCTTTGACCTTACTCAACAACAACAAAAAGTTTTAAAAAGGGGAGAAAAAGAAGAAAGGGGGAAAAGTAAAAGAAAAAAGAAAACAAAAATCAACCCATTGTATGATGAAACCACACTTGTTTTTTTTATTATAAAAATCCATTACATTAATATTTATTTTTATAAAATTTAATCCTGAAGATTTGAACTTAGGTGGGGAGGGTAACAATCCTTCAACTTCTCAACGAACCAATCTACACACATTCCACAAAGAAATTTTAAGAAGAAAATAAGTCAAAGGGTTAAAAGAAGATATAAAGACTGCATTGTATTCTCGCACTTGTGATGATTATTATTGGAGAAAAAGAAGAACACCAAAATTCAAACCAAAGGAATATTCTTTACAAGAGAGCCATAACGGTAATTATTATAGCTTTTATATCTACCATTTTTGAAAAAAAGAAGACAAAAGTGAAGTAAATACATAGTCGCAAACGATGTCACCTACATATTTAGAAATGAAATTGAAGTTACAAACAACATTTGACGAGTTAGAGAGAAATAAAGAGACTAATAAAGATCTTCAATTCCAGATTATGAAGCAAGAATTGCAAAATAATTTAGCAGAATAGGAGAATCATAGTTTAAAATATCAAAAGAAAGATCTCTAGAAACGGTTATTAGATAAGGATAAGGAAATTTCACATAAAAAAAGTCACAATCAAAACCTGGAAGACAAAACCAGAGACCCAAAAAATATGAAGAATCACCATATAGAAGCAATAATGATCTAGAAGAAGAAATAAAGAGTTTAGACAAAATCATCAAGGAGAAAGAAGACAAAATTAGGCATATTCAGAAAGAAAAAAAATAAGACACCTAGAAGGGGAGAATTGCCACCTTCAGCAACATATTATTGAACTCCAACAGAAAGGGGGCGACACTAAAAATATGCACAAGTTGGAGATTACAACTGTAAAAAGCGTGTTATCAATTAACACTAAAGAAATATATCGATTACAAAACCATAACAAGACATTAATTGGAAAAATTAGAAAGTTAAAAGGTACCAAGAAGACAGAACAATCAAACAAAGAAATTGAAAGAAAACTACTGGATAAAGAGGAAGAAAAACAAAACCTCAGAAGTTTTAATCAAGAAGTAGAGGAACATATCAAGAAGTTAAATGAAGAAAAAGAGTCAGAAGACGAAAAGTTAGAGCAGATTTAGAGTGCGCAAATCCATAAGGAAGCATATATACTCTCCGAAATACAAATTCAAGTTGATGAAGAAGAAAAAAAAACAAATTCAATCCTCATCACAGTTCAAAACGGAGTCAATCCAATAGAAAAGCGAACAATCAAAACTCCTTATCGACATACCAATTATAAAAGTCATTTTGACAAACAACAAGGTCAAAATGAACATAAACAAGGAAGTTATGATTTCATATATGGAAGAACACAAATCTAAAACCTAAACAGAAAATAAGAATATTTATCCAACAAAGTGACCAACAATCATCTCCGATAAAGGTAAATATTGGATGGATCACTTCCCAGGAAATGCAACATTTTGGTTCAGGGATTAGAAACTTATATCACCATATTTCATCAACTGTCAAAGTTACAAGTTCAGAAAGGCATGAGAATATGTTACAAAAATAATTGATAAGTCCTTCACTAAGCAAATCTTTGAGGACAAAGCTACCCTTAAGGGGAAGGAAATGTAACAAACATAACATTAAATAATCAACAATAAGTAAAATATAATAATACAATAATATAATAACAATATATAATAATAATAATAATAGTTAAATTGTTTACATTAAAAAGTTGTAACCTTTCAATGAGAAGGTATTAATAGGCCTATATAAAGTCTTGAGCATTGTAATATTTAATTATTAATTATTATATCATCTTATTATTCGTTATCAAAATGTGGACTATCAAATATTTGTGGGCATTTTATATTTATTATGGGAATTAAAGAATTTTTTACGCTTCATCTTGTGACTGCATGTAGAGTTTCCATAGATGCATATGAATATTCTTTAGCTTTATGTAGAGTTTCTGCAGTTCCATACAAAGGTTTTTCAATTGCCTATATAGTTTCCACAATCGCTACATAATTCCCTCCAATATTTTGTAGTTTCTTCCCAACAGATGATTCAATATCCAAAGCAAATACATAACACACTCATCCCCCTAATGTTAGTAAAAAATTAAACGAAATACTAAGGCATGTAATAAAAGAACATCTTGAGCATAAAGTATTCACATGAGTATTATAAGGGATTATTATAAGGTTATGGCTAAACAAATTGGATTATGGATAAGGTGAAATGATGATACAAATATGCCAAATACAAGGCCTATTAAACTTCACCATCAATTTCATACTTTGATAATTCAAATTTCCCAATCATTAATGCCAAGTTTTTCTCTAGTTATCAATAGTGGTTATGATTGCAGTCAATTTTTGATCCTACATAGGGAAATCACATGACTTATGAAAATTATCCTTAGCATTAATAATACCCCCACCTATAATAATAATGTGATTTTTATATCCTTCACAACAAAATTATCAGGCCAAAATTCAACCTTGTTTCCAATCTAGGTTAGTTGGGGTACAAACATTAGATTGGAACTCAAAATTGGTACATGATGGACATAAGTGATCATACCATTCTAATATTTAATCCTACCCCTACTAGCAACAATAAGTGAATAATCATTTGCAACAAATATTATTTATTTTTAGCTTTACTCAATGAAGGAAAAAGTGAAACAACATCCTTATCTATGTTAAGTTTTAATGGTTATACAAGATCTAATAACATTTAGCATCATAAAATCATAACCATATGCAAAAGGATAACTGAAATATAGACAATCACAGCCACCCAAAAGAAGACAGATATTTATCTTGGGAAACCCTCATGGGGAAGAAAACCTAGTTAAACATCCTCTATATAGATGTATCAAAAGTACAAAAACAAGACCCCAAACAGGTGCTCCTTTTCCCAACATCTCTCCAACTCCTTTATTTATACTCTTTATGTCACTTGAATTTTAACCTAACAAGTCAACCCCACTAAACTGATTGGGTTGACTTCACCTAGGAAGAATAAAAAATATATTATATTATATTCATTAGGGTACTATTGACCCAACTTACAATGGAGGTTATACCTCATGACTCTATGATGACCAAATACAATAGTAACATCTCGACGGAGGAATACGACATATCCCTTGGGGTACATTAGTAAAATACATCTAGAATATTCTTTGAAGTTACAATATTTCGACACTCCACGTTAACAAGAAGGGTATTCTACTTACAACAACATCATCAACCATAGAAGCACGAAGAGAGAGCATATGCAACATCATCAAGGTGATACATCTATACGTCATAGGAAGTTTTCAACAATCATCATTAACTCGAACTGTTACTGGAACATCTTTGGTACTAGAACATCATCTTCTACAACATTGAGTATTCATCTTTGATATTTTGTAGCATTTCATCACTTGATCCTTTGTAACAACACATTGATATTCTTCTTGCATAATTTAGATCTCTTGATCCTTTGCAGCAAAACTTTGATCTTCATCTTCTTACAGAATTTTGATCTCTTGATCCTTTGTAGCAACATTTTGATCTTCATCTTCTTGCAACATTTCAATCTCTTGATCCTTTGTAGCAACACTTTGATCTTCTCGATCATTTGCAGAAGCACTTCGATTTTTTCTATCCTTTGTAGAAACACTTTGATCTTCTTGATCCTTAGTAGTATCACTTCGATCTTCTTGATCCTTTGTAACATCAATGCGATCTTCTTGATCCTTTGCAGTAGCACTTCAATCTTCTCAATCCTTTGGAAAACAATTTGATATTGTCGATCCTGTTTTGTAACACTACCTAGAGTACACATCATCTCTTTACAAAATGATCAATCCCTATCACTTTAGGAAATAGATCTAAGAATGATTCCAAATCCTCATCATCCTACTCCCCCTTAATGAGGAGGGTCCATAGCATCGACCATCTTGATCATCCACAAATGAATGCATTACCACATCATCTGCAATTGAATTTAGATCTCGTCCGCAAATGAATGCAGGACCTATCACCCACAACTGAATGCAGGACTCATCATGTAACATACTCATCCTCCTAGAGATACAACCACTCCCAAGCAAGTTTTATTTTCTACTGCATCTACAAGTGAATGCAGGAACATTCTCCATGTGAGAGTATCATTTGCAATTGAATGCAAATCTAGTCCACAACCGAATGCAGGACCTATTTTCTGCAACTAAGTGAAAGACTCATCGTAGACCATCCTGATATTTTTAAATCTAGGACCACTCCTAAGCGAGTGTTATTTTCTACGACATCTACAAGTGAATGTAGGAACACTCTCCATGCGAGAGTATCATCTGCAACTGATTAGAAATCTCGTCTACAACTGAACGCAAGACCTATCATTCACAATTGAGTGCATGACTCATCATAGACCATCCTCAACTTGTTAATTATAGGACCACTCCCAAGTGAGTGTTATTTTGTATGACATCTAGATGTGAATGTAGTAACACTCTCCATGTGAGAGTATCATCTGTAACTGAATGCAAATCTCATTCGCAATTGAATGCAAGACCTGTTGTCCACAACCGAGTGCAGGAATCATTGTATACCATGCCCAGTTTGTTAAATCTAGGACCACTCTCATTAAGAGAGTGTTATTTTCCACAAGACCATCCTCAAAATAGGATAATTTCTTCCACAAGTAAATGTTGGACCTCATCAGCATCTACGGGTGCACTTGGCCTTTTTATGTTTTGACGCATCATTGCCATCTAATTCATAGTGAAAGTTTCATCATCATGCCCCCTTTCCAAGGATTATGTATATTATCAAACTACTCCTCCTTTCCGAGGAAGGTCCATATCATCAACCCTCTCCTCCTTTCCGAGGAGGGTCCATATCATTAACATGTTCCCCCTTTCCGAGGAGGGTCTATATACTCATCGTTCCTCCTTGCGAGGAAGGTTTGTAACATCATTATCACTACTCCTCCCTATGAGTAAAGTCTTTTCGGACTACACCAAGCTTGTCACAGAAATATTCAAACTTTACTTGAGACATAGGTTTGGTCAATACATCAGTAACTTGCTCATCGTTACTCACATACTGGATTTTTATAGCTCCCTTCTGTACCATATCTCTTATGTAATAATATCGGATTTCTATGTGCTTTGATTTATCATGGAACACAAGATTCTCTGTCATCTTTATACAACTCTGGTTGCCACATAAAATCATTGTGTTGTCCAACTCCAATTCAAATAGAACTGACATCAATTTCCGAATCCATATCACTTCACAACTAGCAAAATATGCGGCTATGTACTCTGCTTCAGCTATTCTGAGAGAAACACTGAACTGTTTCTTGCTAAACCATGAGATCATGGTGGGTCTCAGACAATAACATCCACCTGAGGTTCTCTTTATGCTTGTTACACTTCCTTCCCAATCTAAATCTGTCTATCCGTACAATATGTAGTCATGATCTCTATAATAGTATAGTCAAAATTATGTCATCCCTTTCAGGTACCTTATCACATGCTTTACAGCTATCAGGTGAACACATCTAGGATTAACTAGATACTGACTCAGGGTGTTCACAACAAAGCACATATATGGCCTGGTATTCATCAGATACATCAACGACCCAATAATCTATCTGCACTGATTCACATCCACTAATTCTGATGATTCATCAAATAACATTCATAATTTGGTATCCATGGGTGTGGCCATGCCTTTACAATCCAAAATATCAAATCTTCTTAAGATTTCCACAGCATAATTTGTGAAGCTGCATTGCTTCATTACAGGATGTGAACATGTTGTAATGTACTTAACCTCTTTATGAGATCATACATGTTCCCAAACATCCTGAGGTTCTCTTTCTTCCCTCAACACTTCCTCTATAATGAGTTCATTCTCTCAGGTCATCAACATATCCTAGTCTTCTCCATTCAACCTTGAAGGTTGGAACCTGTTGGTACCAAATTTGTTCCAGAAATATTTTTTCAGATTCCGACAACGTGATATAAAGAAATATGCTGAATTTTTCTGTTTTGAAAATCCAGTAGTATTTAAATCAAAGTTCCCAGTGTTTGTGTCATCTTGAGTCAATTTTGTTGAAGTATCAAGTCCATTCATCGATTTCCATTAAATATTTTGTTGTCTCTCTTTCATCCATTTTCATGGCTCAATTTCATTTAGAGAAATTTAATTTTTAATATAAAATCATTTTATAAAGTTTGATTTTACATTTTACAAAATAATTCCACTCACCTCATACCACTCATTCTTTGACCTATATATACAACTCATTATCTCACCTCACCTACCCTTCCACCTCATCATTCCACTCTCGCTCCCACTCCCTCTCCACATTGATTCCATTAAAATTACCATATTCATCTTATGTTATAACTACCACTCCATTAATACATGTCATTTATGCATTCAAGCACGTGTATCAAGCACTCAGGTGTCGAGAGCACCAAGCCTTTGCTTTACATTAAATATTTGAAAATACACAAAGTCTAGTTGTAAAGGAATGAGCTCAAGTATAGATCGGGGCGTCATTATGGATGAGAAAGCATAGGTTAAGGTGCAATAAGTTTACAACATTTATTTGTTTTATGCCACCAAAGGAGATGCCAGGGATACACAATGCCAATAATATAACATTAAAACCTACAAAAGGAATCGTTGCCTTCCTCATGTAGATTATGCACCAAACAATCAAATGTTGAGAAATGTTAGGATGAGATTTCAGGTACTGAAGGGAGCATGCCATGCCCCAGTTTACAAATCCAATACACAACAGAGTCAATCGCACCATAATTCCAAGGTATCAAGACAAGTACTCAATTTTTCAAATAGAAGAGTGAGTGTTCAATGTTAATGAGAAGTTGCATCCTGCACTCTCAGATTGTAGAGTATTCAAATGATGAAAATCACCAGGGATGTGAGATATCATCATTAAGTGTGCAGATGACAAGCATCCACTATCCCAAGTCAGAATTTTACGAAACATTTTAAGTGCTCATTAAGACTGTCTGAATGTGTAGAGTTGAACGCCAAGTGCTAGTCCCACATGCATGATTTCATTAATTAAATTGGGAGCATCCAAGAGTGAAAAAATGACTGTAAATCATTTTTTTCATTCATCAAACCATGTGTTTACAATGTGTAAAGGGTTTGAGTTGTAGCAATTATAAAGCCCAATGTTAAAGGGATTGAGTTTGAAGTGGCAGAGTATATGAAGACAAAGCAGTTAACAACTGTCAATTTTATATTGTTCACCTATTGAGTGTAAATTTGTGAAGCTAGTTTGTTAACAACTAGAAGTAAAATCTATAACTTGTAGGCATCAAATTAGCATCCAAAACCATTTTAAAGAGGTAGTTCTACCAATTCCTCATTTGAAGGTGACCAATCGATAACTTAGAAGATATTGATTAACTTCATTCCAGATTTCAAAGCATAAATTTAGCAACCAAGAAGAATATTCAATGCACAAGTGGCAGGGGATTCATCAGTAAAAGATAATGCCAGATTCTAATGAGATTTGACTTCAACAACTTCATCATATCAAGATTTTTGACAGTTTTTCCATATTTCTTGCAACATCATTTTATTTTTAGTATGTAGATTGAAGTTGTATTCTAGAAAATAGAAATGGTTTGTTAAGTTAATGATCAATATAAATTATGATTTTGAATAATGTAAGAAGAGGTTCCAGCCAAGAGAGGATTTGTATTGGATTGTAAAGGGTTGATTTATTAGTCTGAAGTTTCTTTTATAGCCCTGTATGTGTATTTTGGGGACTGCATGAAGGATGAAACTACTATATGAGCCATATTTTTGTCTTTTAACCATGAAAATATTGTTTCAATGTCTTTGAACTTCTATAAAGACTTTTATGAAAGATAATTTTTCTATCACTAGTTTCTCATTACAAATGCATGTATTTGTGTTCCTTTTTACAAAAAAAAAAAATTATGTTTTGAAGGAATTTATCATCTGTTTATGTAACCAAATGTTTGTGGTTATTTAGTTGATCCCTAATTGGTAACTGGTTCATACATATCTACTTTTTATAGTCATATGTTTTGCTATCATCCTTGTTTATCACCCCTTGCATATACTTATCAGTACCTATTTGATTCTTAAGTATTGTTCATTCATCCACCCTTCAATTTCCTCTTATGTTAGTACAAACCAAACTCATTCATATTTTATTCAAACCTTAGAGATTAATATATGTTAAGCTTAGCTCTCTTACAGTCAAGAGTTAATTTTAGCACTAAAAAATTATGGCACCATTACCGGGGACAAAAGTGAAGATTATATTCCTCAAGAAGAACCGGCACAACAATTAGATCCATCTCTTGATGGTAGACAAGGGCAGGACATTAGTTTGACTGCAATTTTATACTTGGTGACTCTAGCTTTATCACAGGTGAATCTATTGGTGGCTTCATTGATTCGAAATGGACAAGATTCTTTCTTAGAGGTATGAATTTTTTTTATTTCTCAAGAATATTTGGTTTTCCCAATCCCGTACTTGATAGAGAAGTATGGGAATATTGCCTTCCGAGATTTGGGCGAAAAAATTGTGATCATCCTGGTGAACATCTATTATATTTTCACGAGTGTATGCTTAAGATTAAAGTTATACATGATATTGTTCTTATTAAAATGTTTAGATACTCTTTGGAAGGAGCAGCCTTTGATTGATGTATATCATTTCCTCCCTCTAGCATCTCTTCATTAAATCAATTACATGTTGTTTTTCATCATTATTGCAAAGAATTTTTTCTTGTTGATTTCCTTTATTCAGAATGTTGTTATGAATTTGATTTGTTAAGTAAAATATCAGATAGTCATATAAAGTATAACCACATTAAAGAATATGTTGCAGTAGATGATGCTTTTTATGATGATAAAAAAGTTCATGATCTCCAAAGTGATAGTCAGATTGAAGATACTTTTGACATTATATCAAATGTATCTACTATTCTAAATGGTCATGGAAAACAAGTTTTTTTCTTTTGAGTATTCAAATTATAATGAGTAGATCGATATATCATCATGTGACAATTTTGAATCCGAGCTACCAAAATACAATATAGGAGATGGAAAGAAGCAATTTTCTCAAACAACACCATTGAAACCCCTCAACTATGACAACATATGTGACAACCATGAACATGAAAGTGGACATCAATACTTGATGGAAAATATTGAGCAACAGTTACATCTTTTAAATCAAAGTAAAGCTATCAACTTCGAGGTGAATTTTTATGTCTTTCATGATCTTACCACTGAGTTATTGAAAAATTCCACAATGAGTATTTTTGAACCGCAGATTCCATAAAATAAAAATCCTATATCTGTCATGGTTGAATCGGAATTTATAAGAGACCATAAACAAGTTGTGGATCACATCTTGCACAATGTAGTAGATTTCATGGAGCAATGACTACATTTCTTGCATCAGCTAGAAATAAAACATGAATTCCAAGATCCTGTTGTTGATTGGATGGAGTTGAATTTTTCAAAGTTTTCTAATATCCCATCTTTTGGAATGTTTCCTATTTCTATTTGTAAGTATTAACTACTTATAGAATTTTTATTGCATTCATTACATATTTTGTTGGTTTTCTCAAACAATGGCATGCATGGAGTTATTATTTTCAGTCAAATGGTTTCTTGGCTTCATTGGAGGTATGATTACACATGATTGGCTTGATGTCTAGAAGATTAGAGTAGTAGTGTGGATAAATAATCTCATCTATTGAGCATTTGCTTTAGTTTTCACAGTGAGATATTGTTGTGTAAGGATTGTTTTCAATTTGCATAGTCATTTGAATTTCAGCATCTAGTAAGTAGTATCTTTTCAATTTTTTTAATAAGTTGTAGAGGTTTGGTATAAATACTCCAACCCAATGGATATAAGGAACTTGGTAGGCATTTATTAGAGCCTCACAATGAGGAGTCTATCCCCAATTAGAGCCGATGTTGGTACCATATTTGTCCCACAATTATTTTCCATATTTCGACAACATGATGTAAAGAAAGATGTTGAATTTTGTTGTTGTGAAAATCCAATAGTATTTTCATCGAAGTCCCTACTGTTTGTGTCATCTTGGGTAAATTTTTTTGAAGTATCAAGTCCATGCATCAAATTCCATCAAATCCTGTGTTGTCTCTCTTTCATCCATTTTCATGGCTCAATTTCATTTAGCGGAATTTAATTTTTAATATAAAATCATTTTATAAAGCTTGATTTTATATTTCACAAAAATAATTCCACTCACCTCATCCCACTCATTCTCTGACCTATCCATCCCACTCATTATCTCACCTCACCTACCATTCCACTCTCGCTCCCACTCCCTCTCCACATTGATTCCATTAAAATTACCATATTCATCTTATGTTATAACTACCACTCCATTAATAAACACCATTTATGCATTCAAGATCATGTATCAAGCACTCAGGTGTCGAGAGCACCAATCCTTTGTTATATATTAGATATTTGAAAATACACAAAGTCTAGCTATAAAGGAACGATCTCAAGTCTAGATCGAGGACGTCATTATGGATGAGAAATCATTGTTAAGGAGAAAAAGGTTTACAACATTTATTTGTTTTATGCCACCGAAGGAGAATCCATGGATACACAATGCCAAGAATCTAACATTAAATCCTACAAAAGGAATCCTTTTCTTACTCATATATATTATGCACCAAATAATTAAATGTTGAGAAATATTAGGATGGGATTTTAAGTATCGAAGGGAGCATGTCATCCACCAGTTTACAAATCCAATACATAGCAGAGTCAAGTGTGCCATAATTCCAAGGTATCAAGACATGTACTCAATTTTTCAAATAGAAGAGTGAGTGTTCAGCATTAATGAGAAGTCACGCAGCCTGCACTCTCAAATTGTAGGGTGTTCAAATGATGAAAATATATAGGGATGTGAGATATCATCATTAAGTGCAAAGAGGACAAGAATCCACTATCCCAAGTCAAAATTTAACTGAACATTTCAAGTACTCATTAATATTGTCAGAATGTGTAGAGTTGAACTCCAAGTGCTAGTCCCACATGCCTAATTTCATTAATTAAATTGGGAGCACCCAAAAGTGACAAAATGACTATAAATGATTTTCCTCATTGATCAAACCATGTGTTTACAATGTGTAAATGGTTTGAGCGGTAGCAGTTATAAAGACCGATGTTTAAGGGATTGATTTTGAAGTGGAAGAGTATCTAAAGACAGAACAGTTAGCAATTGGAAATTTTATATTGTTCACCCCTTGAGTGTAAATTTATGAGGCAGTTTTTTAACAGCTAGAAGCAAAATCCAAAACTTCCAGGCATCAAATTATCATCCAAAACGATTTTAAATAGGTAGTTCTACAAATTCCTCATTCGAAGATGACCAATTGACGGCTTAGAATATATTTATTGAATCCATTCCATATTTCCAAGCATAAAGTTAGCAGCCAAGAAGAAGATTCAATGTGTTAGATCTTTAGGAAAGTCCTCTAGGTTGCAACTCGAGGATGCCTGGTAACTTAAATGTTTTTAATGGTTTCCTAAATGGATCAATTCATATGACCTAAAGGACCTCACACACTCAAGACATGCATAAAACTCAATCAAAAGATAAGGATTCTAACCACCAATGTTTAGAGGGTTGATAATAAGGTGAATAAATGAAGAACTTACTACGCTGGCAGATTCATATATAAAACAATCACATATGAATGGCTAATCATAACAAGGAAAAATACTTGTAATTCAACTCATCAACACATAGATAGGATGACGACTATCTGGTATTTGACAAAAAGAATAAACCTGAATCAAAGATCCAAGCACAAGTATAGAACAGAAAAGAGATGGAACCTAGACATATAATGGCAAAAGAGTTTATATTAAATGATGAATAACATGAGAAGCTTGATAACAATAAGGGTCTAAAAGGATCCGAAGTCGAACCTTTGATTCAACATAATTCTTAGGATTTATATCCTTTACAAAATTTATTTCAGATTTTGAAAAGTTGGATCTGATTTACTAAAAATATATAACATAACTGTTTTTGCAAAAAATAGGTCAAAAACCCTAACTCAAGTGCTAGTCTATCTAACTCTAATTCTTGTTCACTCCTTGAACTCTTTAATAACTGCAGTGATCACTAAAGTAAAACTAGGCCCTGTTTTCTGACAGATAAGTCATGGTTTGTCAAAAGTAGATAGGGTTGTGACCCTTTTCACCTCGCTGGCACCTTCAAAAAACTGGAACAGAACCAACCTACTGGTGTAATTAACTAATCTTCAACTTCATAACTCATCCCTGAGGTGTTTGGATTGATCAAAATTGATTTTGTGTTGAAGAATGTCTTTCTGCACCTTTTTGTGCTTTCAGTGGTTAAGCTAACAGAATTCTAGGTCTATAAGCTGTTGAAAGCTCTACTTTCGGTGGCTAATGAACAACTGTTGCGTTCACCTAAGCCACCGAAAGATTTGTTTTCTGCAAAATTTAATTAGTCTTTACTCAAACTTTTACAACATTATTCTTGACCTTCTGGTACTTCTTCAACCTGCATAAGATTTGGAATATCAACAACATCATGGGCTACCTCTGGGTCGTGAAGGCTTATTGCTGCCTCTCCTAGGGTTTCTAGCGCAAGGTGTGTTTTAGGGTTTGGGTCCTTCTTTTGCAACCTCAGCACTCTAATCATCCTATAGAGCCTGGAGTTATCCTTCATTAATCTCATATTTATTCTTTTCAGCAGGACATACATCCCTCTCATCTCTAGGAGAGAATTATGTAATTGAGTATTTCTTTTGGTTAAAATTGCATTGGTTCTTTTGATTTCTCTATCTATGACATATAGTTCATTTATTTGCACTAATATTTGGTTGATTTTCTGGGTCCTAGGTTTTCTAGAGGAATCTTTTTTCATTGGTTCATCTTGACCCTCCCTTGGTGTAGGTGAGGGGAATTCCTCATGTTCTGCTGCAACCTACTTTGTTAGGTCAAATTCCTTCTCCTCTCCTTCTTTTGAATCTGAGTAGGGTATTTTGAGTATATTTTCACCTTGTGTTGGAGCCTCCTCCTCCTTTCCACTGAAATCCAAATTTATTTTTACTTTGTTGGTTTTAGAAGTTGGATAGGGCTGATCCACTGTCACTAGTGAGATGGCCCTCCTCTTCCTCTTGCCACTCCTGGGAGTGGTGGACTTCTTTGAAGGGGACTTCCCTTTGTATTATGGCTGCAAGCCTATTTGAAACTCATTCCAAAATAAGAAGTATGTCCATGCTATGTTTCTTCTTTGTAGCAGTTCTTGTATAATAATATTTATCAGGCCATGATGAGATAGCCTGCCTACAATTTTAGTGGGCTGAGATTTGACCTGGTGGGCCATATTGGTCAGGATTTTGTGTAGGTAGAAGGGCAAGTTTAGTGGGCTCCTGCCAGTGAAATGGTTCATCAATTTAAAGTGGTATATCATCACCCTATTATACCTTCCTTCACATGTTATATAAACTAGGACTACTTTCAACAAATGCTGCCACTTCTCCTCTAGCCAGGTGGAAGGGATGCTTTTCTTCCATATTATATTCTTGTGTTCATGCTTCAAGTAAGACCTGAATTCTACATCCTTCGTGATGGTGGTTTTAAACCATTTCTCCCCATTCCTTTGGGAGTTCTGCTACTTTTTCTAGTAGGGCTTCATTAACCTGGAACTCTTCTTTTCCTATCAATGCCTTAGAGCCATCGAAAGAGAGAGCAAAGGATTCCACCACATGCTAGTGGGATCCTTTAATTTTCTCACAGAACCTGAAATAGCCTGCATCTTTGAAGAATTGGCATACTTCTGGATGTGACTCGAGATAGCCAATGTCACCCAATTCCTGTCTGAGGGTAGGTCTTCCTCCTTTCTTCATGTTTGGACTGTGCTTTTGGTACCTGCAAAAATCAAAATTCGAATTTGGGGAAGGAGATTAGCATGTTGGTTTTAGGGATGGCCTGGAGCAGTGAGGATGCATGCAGGGAAATATCAAGTGGAATGAGGATAGGGTGCTGATTTTGAGGGGCCGATCAGTCAATTGGTACTTGAGCAATATGACGATAAACTCTGGTGAGAATCATGAGATGGCCAGTACATCAATCATTTTAACTGGAACTTGATGTTCCGTGGTGGTTTGACTGCAGTCATGGGATAGGTGGAGGGTAGCTAGGGTTTTGGTCTCTATCAGTCACTTCGGTTTAATAACGACCTCTTGTTCACCAAATCATGATTTTCTGTAGTCCCCAGTATTTTTGGTAGTTAAGTGCTTGATCATGATGTTCCTCATGCTGACGGTGTTTGATTTCAATGGTTATGCTAACCGTTTTCCTCTTTTGGCGCTTTCGGCGGTTAAGGAAATCTTGGGTCTAATTCATAAGCTGCCAAAAGCTGGTCTTTTTTATGGCTAATGAACCGTTGGTAAGTTCACCTAAGCCACCAGAAGCTGCCTTTTTAAAAAACGGAGTCAACAGGATTTCGGTGGTTAGCGTAGTCCCGAGTCCAAGCTTTTAGCTGCCGAAATCCGGGCTTTTCGGTGGCTAATGAGATGTTGAAAAGTTCACCTAAGCCATCGAAAGCTACTTTTCAAAATTTTATTAAAAATGGAGTTAATGAGCTTTCGGTGGTTAATGTAGTCCTTCGTCCAAATTTTTAGCTACCGAAAGATGGGATTTTCGATGGCTAATGAAATCTTGAAAAGTTCGCCTAAGCCACCGAAAGTAAACTTTTGATTTTTGTGAAAAAACATAATAAAAGACACTCCAATTTTGTTAATCTCGCATAAATATTTCATAATGTGCCCTGAAATATTCATCACTATGCTAAATTAAATTGCCTGAGTTTGACCTGTTGAAAACTAATTTATTTAGGAGATAACATCTGGCTCCTACTTGGGGATGGGAGCCTCCCTATGAGGTACCAAGAATCCTAGACCAAATGCCTTTCCTAAAAAATAAGAATTAAACCTATCTTCTACTATTCCATTGGGCATGGAGTTTATTTTGCAAAACAAAAAACAAAAAAAAACAATTTTTTTTACAATAATAAGGCTTTAAAGCCTCAGATGAAATAGAGTTTCAGAAATTGCCCATTGACTGGGCCATCAAATACCTCCTCTCGTTCCATATTTTTCAATTTGAAGGTGTTGTTCTGCTGCACCTGAGCTATCACAAAAGGGCCTATCCACAGAGAATCAAATTCACCATGCTTTCCCTTGTCCTGTCTGATAGCATACCATTTTAGAACCTAATCTTCGACTTGAAAATTGTCCACCTTTGCCTTCTTATCAAAAATACTTTTAATCTTCATTTGATGAGCTTCTGATTTCTTATCCAACATCCTCCTTACCATATCATTTGGTTCATTCTGCTCTTCCTGAAAGAACTTTGTTACTGGTAGGATCAGCTGAATGGGAAAAATGGCCTCAGTACCATAAACCAACTTAAAAGGAGAAGTCCCTATTTATTTTTTGTTAGTCACTCTGTCATCCCATAAATCAAACTTCAGCTTAGAATCCCAGATCTTCTGATTATTCTCCAATAGCTTTCTGATGATTCTAACTAGGCTCTTATTGGATGACTCAGCAAGGCCATTGCCTTGAGGGTAGTAGGAAGTAGAATGCACCAATTGGATGCCCATCGACCTGCACATGTTAACCAATGCCTTGGATTTAAAATCTGGTGCATTATCAGTCACTAGCCTTACTGGGAAGCCAAATATGATAAAGATGTTCTCATATAAAAACCTCATAATGACTTGGTGAGTCGTATTCCTTGTGGGGACTGCCTCTATCCACTTAGTGAAATAATCAGTGACTACTAGGATCCAGTTCTGCTGACCACTTGATCAAGGATTTATCTCACCTATGAAATCAAGATTCCACTGCCGGAAAGGGCCATTCACTACAATAGGCCTAAGGGCCAAACATCTGAGTTGCTGCTTTCCTATGAATATTTGGCATTTGTCATAGGATTTTACAAAGGTACACACATTAGAGAAAAGAACAGGACAATAGTACCCAACCCTCAGAATCTTGTGGGTTGTAGTCTTCCAATAATGATGGCCCCCACATGTACTTGAATGAAACTGATGTATGACCTGAACTGACTCTTCCTTATCTAAGCATCTTCGTAAAACTCCCAAAGGATCTTTCCAATACAGTATCTTATTAATTATACAAAATTTAACAGATTTAAGATTAAGATCCCGTGCCTCAGTCAAGCTAAGCTCGGGGGGAATTTCTAAACTTTGTAGGAAATGAATAATACATGAGTACCATTCACATGAGGACAAGTTCTTAGCTACTTATTGACTATCATGCTGCTCCTAAACTGTTTCTGTTGGTGTTTTTTCTTGCAAGTTGGTTGAGCTTATGCCAATGAGATTCATTCCTAGTAGCTCATAATTTTCTTCTGCCATAAGCTTAGCTAAGCCTAGTCCTTTCACCATCTTTGTGGGCTTTAGTTCTATGTCAAAATCAATCAGCTTTGCCACCCACTTGGCTCTCTTTCCATCAAATATCAGGTTGTGTCAAAACATCCTTCACAGCAACTGAAGGGACATAAGCCAGGACCTTTGTGTGTAAAATGTAAATTCTAAAGGCTTTTATTGACTTGATTAGAGCATAAGCCTGCTTCTCAATAGGATCATACTTCAATTCAGCATCCCTTAATGTTTTGCTAAAAAATGCAATGGGGTGATCAAGGCCTTCATCATCTTTCTGTAACAGAACTCCTGCCATTGTGTCATAGGAAGCAAAGGAGAAAATGTAGAAACCCTTTGTGTAGTCTGGACTAATCAGAGTGGGAGCTTCCATGATAGCCTTCTTGATGTCTTCAAAAGATCTTCTTGCTTGCTCTATCCATTTGATTTCAGCTTCCTTTTTCAACATAGAGGTTATGTGTTTTACCAACTCAAAAAAGTTTGGGATAAACCTCCTGACAAAATTTATCTTACCTAGGAATGACTAAATATCCCTTTTTGACCTAGGTATGGACAAATTCTGGATTGCTTCAAATCGAATAGGATCAATCTTCACACCTCCAGCTGAAACTATGTGACCTAGGAGTTTGCCCTCACTGAGTGCAAATTGAGACTTCTTTGGGTTCAGATTTCCCTACCTGAAGTTATCCTTCTGGTTACCTTCTCTCTCCAGTTACCAGTTTATTTATTGTTTTAGGGGCATAGCATGTCATTGGGAATTACTCGACTGGTAGGTTCCTCTTCCCTAGTCATGAAGATTCCCCATCTACTGAACCACCATTCGGGAAGGGCTTTAAAACAGAGGTGCCGTAAGGCTGCTCGACCAAAGGGAGAGGGAAAAAGCGGGCAAAAATCTCTTGAGGATACCATTAGAATGGTTAAGGCGTAAACTCTACCCAGGATTTCGGCTTTCCTTATTCGACCATAGTCCGTGAGGGGCGTGCTTCACAGAATAACTCATGAGAGAAGTATTATTTTTCTTTATCCTTTCATAGAAGTATTATTTAGCAAGCTCATAAGCTAGCCTATCGAATGACCTTCCCGCAGGACGCAGGATCATTTGCTTTCTCTCGCTTTATCTCTATTGTTTTAGGAAGGCAACACACAGTTTTACGGTAGGCAAGTACTTGAACTCAGGCAAGTACTCAAACTCTTGGCTTGTACTTGATGGCTCTCAGGGAGACATAACTTTCACGTTATAGATAGCTCCCGCAATACTAGATAATGTTAGCGGATAACTATAGGTTAACTGACCTTCCTCACTCGACCATTCAATTTTGTCTTTAAAAGGGATGA
Organism: Pseudotsuga menziesii; assembly: GCA_001517045.1. Lineage (NCBI taxonomy): Eukaryota > Viridiplantae > Streptophyta > Pinopsida > Pinales > Pinaceae > Pseudotsuga > Pseudotsuga menziesii. The sequence goes on from LPNX010121131.1 coordinate 87,308, forward strand.
GGATAGGTTGAACCACATCTATATTAATTTTGAGTATGAGCCTGGTTTTATCTTTACAGCCAGGCTCACTCCATAACTACAATTTGTTGCCAAGGCATTTGGTAGCACGATAAGCCCCCTCAGTAAAATAGATAAAACCAGGCGATTCGACTCATTTTGATTTAATTGGCCTGGCCATTGTTTCCAATAAAATGCACAGCACACCCCCGGAGATAGGAAATAAATTTAGTCAGAAAGTAAGTAACTATGGATAGTAGGAAGGAATACAAATAAATAACCATTAAATAACCTGATCTGGCGATTAATCTATTTATTTTTTATCGACAAGATTTACTATCCATGCCTGAATAATAGGAAGAAAGGGCTTGTTATTTACATCCTCTCATCCCTTATAGAAATGCACAAGGAGAAACTAACTAACTGCTCATTGAGACACCTTGGAAGGCCCAACATAAATATATCCCAAATTTTCTACATTTCAGAAACACCATCCTCAAGTGCTAAAAATGCTCTTCATGGCTGTTGGAGTAAACAGTAAGGTCATCAATATATATGAGAACAATTTTTTATTTCAACCCCACAAAATCTATGTCCATGTCCCTCTGGAATGTGGCCCTAGCATTCATCAGTCCAAATGGAATTTTGGCATACATGAAGGTGCCTCAGGGAGTGGTAAACGCAGTTTTTTCTTGATCATCAGGGTGTACAGCAACTTGGTTGTATCCACAGAAACCATCTAGGAATGACATGACACTAGCCCCTGAGACTCTTTGCAACAGATGCTCCATCTTGGGTAATGGATAGTTGTCTTTCTTGAAGAATTTGTTCAGGTTTCTCAAATCCACACATAACCTAATATCACCATTCTTCTTCCTTACCACCACTAAATTTGTAATCCATTTAGAATACCTGAGGGGAATTATGATTTTGACTTTAAGGAGCTTTTGGATTTCTTTCTCAATCATAGGTAGTAGGAGAGGACTAATGGATATCAGCTTCTGTTTGAAAGGGATGGTGTCCTTCTCTAGGGGAATCCTGTGTTGGATGATATTAGTGTCATAGGTTTTTAGGTCACTGTATTCCCAGGCAAAGATATCAGCAAATTCTTTCATCAGACTACAAAATTTTGACCTCTGATTAGAAGTCAACTCAGTGGAAAGATTTATCGATTTTGGATGACTTTGGCTACCTATGTTTTGCTCTTGGACAGTAGGATATTTCTCCTTTTTGGAAGGTTTAAATGGGACATCATTATGATCAAATAGCTCTTCCAGGGGTACCAGAACCCGAGGCATATAATTACTAGGCAACTGAACAATGTTATGATTTCCTACTTTACCTTTTAACTTGATCCTCTGGGATTCTTCCATATTTAGGTTTTCTTGATCAATATGCATATCAAAAAATTCATCTACTACATGGAGAAATTTACTAAGTTCATCATCATTGTCAAAGACCTTCCAAAATTTCACATTGTCAGGCAGGGATGGCCTGTACTTAACTTTGATATCATAGCTCAGTTTAGGAGGCAAAGGGGGAATGAACATACTTGCAGAGACAGGAAGGGAATCAACTAGATGGTTCATAGCTCTAGGTATGTATGAGAGGTCAAAAATAATGAAAGAGTCCCTGAGTTTCCATACCTCATCTCTGTAATCCTTCAATATGACATTATTCGCTTGAAAAGTGTTATTCACCTACTGTATGATAAGGTCTACATCTCCAAAGATCTTCAGGCACATGATTCCCATTTCCTTGGAAGCCTTCACTCCCAACAGCAATGCTTCATATTCTATTATATTGTTAGTAGTTTTGAAATCAATTTTATAAGACAAATGGATAGTCTCTTTTGATGGAGAAATCAAAACTACACCTGCACTTGCTGAGGCTTGACTACTGGCCCCATCACAAAACATGCTCCAAACAGATGTGGTTACTTCCTCAGGTGGGTGATAGGTAGGCCTTGTAAGCTGCATTGATGCTGGCTGGGAATCATATATCTACAGGATGCATGCTCCAAATTCTGTGTCCACTACATAGATGGGATGATTTATAGATTTCTTGGCATTACTGATGATGTAGGTGAACTGGTTCTCTCTGTAGAGTCTCTTGGTTTCCCCTCCAAACATTGGGATTGTAGCATATGTAAGGTCCATCTGAAGGGTGCCACCTAGCCTTTTACTCCATGAGAGAGACAATAGGATACCAAAATTAGGTGGGATGCAGCCACTACTATGTCCATCACTATGCTTTTTGAAAGTAGCTGGGAAAGGTTTATCACAAGGTATTTGATGAGGACTAGGCATTTGACCTTCCTAGAGTCGAAAGAAAACATATCATGGTATGGTTTTGTAATGCTGAGACTAAGCTCATCCATCACTACTTTTGGCATGAGGTTATGGTATGCTCTTGAGTCAAGTAAATAGTTGTGAAGGATATTTTCATGGATGTTCAATGATATGTAGAAAGGACCTAGGATTACTGTGGACTTATCATCTTGCAAGTTCACAAATTCAGCATCCATGGGTGCCCTAGGATGAAGAGATTTCAGTGTGGATGACTTGAAGGAATCATTCTTCATAAGCTCTATCAAAGGAAAAGGGATTTTTAACTTCTGAATTTCTAACTCAAGATTGAAAGAATAGGATACTTTGTCAGAAGTTCTTACCTCTTGTGGTCGGGCTTTGAGCTGAATAGGATCATGGGATGATGGTTGTAATGGATTTTTCTGCTATTTTGGAGGGGCAACCATCTTCTTTGCAGGAACAACAACCTTTTTAGCAGGAGGAGCAGGCTATTTTGTAGGAGAAGGACTCTTCTTCACATGAGCAACAATTATGGATCTAAAATTATAACCTTCTTGATCATCTACCTGATATAAGGATTCTTCCATGATCTACTCATTCATGAGGGCTTCCTCATAGTCTGCTTGTGTCAATAAAGAGATATCTACTTCATGTTCCATATAGTTGATATTGTCTTCTGCCTCTCCTTCTTCCTAAGCAAACTCTTGTTCTTCTTCCAGCATATCATTTTGGAAATCATTTTGGAAAGGGGCTTTGATTCTTTGATCCTCAGCTTGATTCCTATACCTTTGAAGGTTCTGAGCTGGTGGTTTATTTCTTCTGTAAGGGACAAAATCAGGGTTTATGGAAAAAAATCATTTGGCCCTTTACCTCTAATAGGTATCTTCCCTCGGTCTTTCAGTCTAGACATCTCATCTGTTAAACTGTCCAACATATTGGCCATTTTCTCTATTTTATATTTTGATGAAGAAGCCCCTAGAGGATCTGAGGGTTGCTTCTTTATGTCCATTTTTTTCTTAAACTTCTGAGATGCAACAATATTGGACTCAACTTCAAGAGCAGCATCTTGCATGAGTGATAGAGAAGTAGATGTTGTTTCTCTGAGAAGAAGACATAACTCAGAATCAAAAACATTGGCATAGTTGATTTTAGCTGAAGTATCAGTAGGCTTGATCTTAGTAGGGATCTTGCTGAACATCTTGTTAAATATTTTGGTGAAGTTGGAAACAGACTCACCATTTTCTCTCTTCAAATTGCTAAATTCAGTGATATATTAGAGGTGGTCTCTTCTTTCTCTTGAATGCTTAAAAAATATGTCATCTAGTGCTTCAATTCCTGCTATTGATCCAGCAGGCAACTCTTTGAACCATTTCCTAGCCAGGCCATCTAGACTTTGCACAAAAACCCTAGTCCACACATCCTCTTGTTCAATGTTTATATTCTCAGCATAACTATAAAATGCCTCTAAGTGTTCTTCAGCTGTGAAATCTCCCTCCCCGGTAAACTTAGGCATGTATTTTAGATAATCTCCAGTAGGCATAGCAGTGAGGGGGCTAGGCAAATTTAGAGGGGCATATATGGCAACAAGGATCCTTGCCATTTTGGTCAGAGGGACATTCATGTTGGATGTGGGTATGGAAAGGGAAGAAGGAGATACTGCTGGTGTGGGTAGTGGTAGATTTATTTCAGTGGAGTCACCAAGGATTGGATCTACACAAGCAACAGTGTTGGAAGATTCCTCAACCCTAAAATTTTCTGATGTATTTATAAATTCCTGAGAATTAGATGTTTCAGTAGAAGAAGGTTGAAATGAAGGTCTATCTAATATAACAATAGAAATATCTCTTGAAATACCTGATGTAGCTCCCCTTGCAGCTCTATAGGTCTACCTTAGCGAAGCCCTAGATCTTCTTATAATCTCTTCTGGATCTGAAACAGGTTTTACTGGTGGCCCTTGAGGGTTTTCTATGGTACTTGGTCTTCTTGAAGCCACCTTATTCCAATGGAGTCACTAGATAGATGATTACAACCGATATAGTTTCTAGACTTTGTCTATCATCAAAATAGGATCTACGTCATCACCTAGGGAAGTTGAGCTTCAATCTCCTTTCCCCGACAATGACGCTAATTTGTTAGCTCTCCAGGAAACTCCTCTAGGTTGCAGTTCAAGGATGCTTGGTAACTTAAAAAAATTTAATGGTTTCCTAAATGCATCAAGTCAAATGAACTAAAGGACCTCATACACTCAAGACATGCATAAAACTCAATCAAAAGATAAGGCTTCTAACCACCAATGTTCAGAGGGTTGATAATAAGGTGAATAAATGAAGAACTTAATATGCTGGAAAATTCATATATAAAACAATCACATATGAATGGCTAATCATAACAAGTAAAAATACTTGTAATTCAACTCATCAACACATAGATAGGATGACAGCTATCTGGTATTAGACAAAAATAATAAACCTGAATCAGACATCCAAGCACAAGTATAGAACAGAAAAGAGATGGAACCTGAACATATAATGGCAAATGAGCTTATATTAAATGATGAATAACATGAGAAGCTTGATAACAATAAGGGTCTAAAAGTCTCCGAAGTCAAAACTTTTATTCAACACAAGTCTTAGGCTTTATAGCCTTTACAAAATTTATTTTAGATCCTGAAAAGTTGGATCTGATTTACTAAACATAGATAACATAACTATTTTTGCAAAAATTAGGTCAAAAACCCTAACTTAAGTGCTAGTCTATCTAACTCTAATTCTTCTTCACTCCTTGAACTCTTTAATAACTGCAGTGATCACTAAAGTAAAACTAGGCCCTATTTTCTGAAAGATAATTCATGGTTTGTCAAAAGTATATAGGGTTTGTGACCCTTTTCCCCTCGCTGGAACCTTCAAAAACTGGAACAGAACCAACCTACTGGTGTAATTAACTAATCTTCAACTTCATAACTCATCCATGAGGTGTCTGGATCGATCAAAATTGGTTATGTGTTGAAGCATGTCTTTCTGCACCCTTTTGTGCTTTCAGTGGTTAAGCTAACAGAATTCTGGGTCTATAAATTACCAAAACCTCTCCTTTCGATGGCTAATGAATAGCTGTTGCGTTCGCCTAATCCACTGAAAGCTCTGTTTTCTGCAAAATTTAATTAGTGTTTAATCAAGCTTTCACAACTTTATTCCTGACCTTCTGGTACTTCTTCAACCTGCATAAGATTTGGAATATTAGCAACATCATGGGCTACCTCCGGGTCCTGAAGGATTATTGTTGCCTCTACTAGGGTTTTCAGTGCAAGGTGTGTTTTAGGGTTTGGGTCCTTCTTTTGCAACCTCGACATTCTGATCATCCTGTAGAGCCTAGATTTATCCTTCATTAATCTCATATCTCCTCTTTTCAGCAAGACATACATCCCTCTCATCTCTAGGAGAGAATTATGTAATTGAGTATTTCTTTTGGTTAAAATTGCATTGGTTCTTTTGATTTCTCTATCTAGGACCTCTAGTTCATTTATTTGCAGTAATAGCTGGTTGATTTTCTGGGTCCTAGGTTTGCTAGAGGAAGCTTCTATCATTGGTTCATCTTGACCCTCCCTTGGTGTAGGTGAGGGGAACTCCTCATGTTCTGCTGCAACCTGCTTTGTTAGGTCAACTTCCTGCTCCTCTTCTTCTTCTTCTTTTGAGTAGGGTAGGTTGAGTATATTTTCACCTTCTGTTGGAGCCTCCTCCTCCTTTGCATTGAAATCCATATTTATTTTGGCTTTGTTGGTTCTAGAAGTTGGAGAGGGCTGACCCATTGTCACTGGTGAGATGGCCCTCCTCTTCCTCTTTCCACTCTTGGGAGTGGTGGACTTCTTTGAAGGGGACTTCCCTTTGTCTTCTGGATGCAATCCTGTTTCAAACTCATTCCAAAATAAGAAGTATATCCATGCTATGTTTCTTCTTTGCAGCAGTTCTTGTATAATAAGATTTATTAGGCCATGATGAGATAGCCTGCCTACAATTTTAGTGGGTTGATATTTGACCTGGTGGGCCATATTGGTTAGGCTCTTGTGTAGGTAGAAGGGCAGGTTTAGTGGGCTCCTGCCAATGAAATGGTTCATCAATTTAAAGTGGTATATCATCACCCTTTTATACCTGCCTTCACAGGTTATATAAACTAGGACTGCTTTCAACAACTGCTGCCACTTCTCCTCCATCCAGGTGGAAGGGATGCTTTTCTTCCATATTATATTCTTGTTTTCATGTTTCAAGTAAGACCTAAATTATACATCCTTCATGATGGTGGTTTTAAACCATTTCTCCCTAGTCCTTAGGAGTTCTGCTACTTCTGCTATTAGGGATTCATAAACCTGGAACTCTTCTTTGCCTATCAATGCCTTAAAGCCATCCAAAGAGAGAGAAAAGGCTTCTGCCACATGCTAGTGGGATCCCTAAATTTTCTCACAGAACTTGAAACATCCTGCATCTTTGAAGAATTGGCATACTTCTGGATGTGACTCGAGATAGCCAATGTCACCCAATTCCTATGTGAGGGCAGGTCTTCCTCCTTTCTTCATGTCTGGACTATGCTTTTGGTACCTACAAAAATCAAAATTTGAATTTGGGGAAGGAGATTAGCGTGTTGGTTTCAGGGATGGCCTAGAGCAGTGAGGATGCATGCAGGGAAATCTGGAGTTGACTGAGGATAGGGTGCTTATTTTAAGGGGTTGATCAGTCAATTGGTCCTTGAGTAAGATGACGGTAAACTCTGATGAGAATCACGAGATGGCTAGTACAACAATCATTTTAACTGGAACTTGATGTTTCATGGTGGTTCGAATGCAGTCATGGGATAGGTGGAGGGTAGCTAGGGTTTTGGTCTCTATTAGTCTTTTCGGTTTAATAATGACCTCTTATTCACCAACTCATGATTTTCTACAGTCCCCAGTATTTTCGGCAGTTAAGTGCTTGATCATGATGTTCCTCATGCTGACGGTGTTTGATTTCGATGGTTATGCTAACCGTGTTCCTCTTTTGGCACTTTTGGCAATTAAGGAAATCTTGGGTTTAATTTGTAAGTTGCTGAAAGCTGGTCTTTTTGGTGGCTAATGAACCATTGGTACGTTCGCCTAAGTCACCGAAAGATGCCTTTTTGAAAAATGGAGTCAACAAGATTTCCGTGGTTAACGTATTCTTGAGTCCATGCTTTTAGCTGCCGAAAGCTGGGATTTTCGGTGGCTAATGAACTGTTGAAAAGTTATCCTAAGCCACTAAAACCTGCTTTTCAAAATTTTATTAAAAACGGAGTCAATGAGCTTTCGGTGGTTAATGTAGTCCTGCGTCTAAATTTTTAGCTGCCGAAAGCTGTGATTTTCGGTGGCTAATGAATTGTTGAAAAGTTCACCTAAGCCACCGAAAGCAAAACTTTTGATTTTTGTGAAAAAATAGAATACAAGGCACTCCAATTTTGTTAATCACACATAAATATTTCATAATGTGCCCTAAAATCTTCATCACTATGCTAAATTAAACTGTTTGATTTTGACCTATTGAAAACTAATTTATTTAGGAGATAACACAATGCACAAGTCGTAGGGGATTCATCATTCAAAGATAATTCCATGTTCTAGAGAGATTTGAATTCAACAACTCCATCAATTTGATATTTTTGACAGCTTTTCCAAATTTCTTGCAACGTCGTTTTATTTTTAGTATGTAGATTGAAGTTGTATTCTAGAAAATAGAAATAGTTTGTTAAGTTAATGATCAATATGACTTATGATTATGAATAATTTGAATAAGAGGTTCCACCCAAGAGAGGCTATATATTGGATTTTAAAAGGTGTATTTATCACTCTAAAGTTTCTTTTATAGTCGTGTATATGTATTTTGAGGACTGTATGAAGGATGAAAAATACTATATGAGACATTTTTTGACGTTTAATAAATCCAAATACTATTTCAATGTATTTTAACTTCTATAATTACTTTTATGAAATATAGTGTTTCTATCCCTAGTTTATCATTACAGATTCATGTATTTGTGTTCCTTTTTACAGAATGTTTTTTTGTTTTGAAGGAATTTATCATTTTTTATGTAACCAACTGTCTACGGTTATTTATCTTATTCCTAACTGGTTCATACATATCTATTTTTTGTAGCCATATGTTTTTATATCATCCTTTTTTACCATCCATTGTATATACTTATCAGTACCTATTTGATTGTTGAGTATTGGTCATTCATCCACCCTTCAATTTCCTCTTATGTTAGTACAAACCAAACCCATTCATATTTTACTCTAAACTTAAAGCTTAAGATGTGTTAAGCTTGGATCTATTGCATTCAAAAGTTAAATTTGGCACTAACAGGACCCACTTTACTCTTGGTAAAGTGTTATTACATCAGGAAGTTGTCCATCATGTTGAACTCAGAGATCTTTTGCAATTACTCCCCCTAAAGTGGAGCATCATCCTCCCTATGCATTTTGTACTCTATGTATCAAAACATTTTGTACTAGAGTGGCAGGTAGCATCCTATTCTATTGATCTTATATGTATCCATATTAGGTTACTAGATACCAAGATCCTTTATCTTGAACTTTGTTGAATTGTTCCTCTTGCACCCATCTATGAGCTTGTTGTCTTCTATAGGTTTCCATCTTCAACCTTGTAGAAAAGGTTAAGATATTCATCACTCTATGTTATCTTCAAGATCCTTATGTAACTGGATGTGCTTATCTATGGGTGCATTTTGAGCTTGTACAAATTCTATTATGTACATGTGGTTCTTTGCTCAATATATACTTATGCTTCACTGGAGAAGTGTGTCTAGTCAATGGAGTATGTTGTGCTATAATCTACTCCCTATTTTTGAGATAAACCACGAGCCTTGCTTTGTGTACTTGATCTTGTAGATCCACATGGAAGAAACTACAAAATTCCCTTCAGGTCTTGGAACCATATCCTAGACATTATTCCCCATGATCAACTAGTTCTCTTTGATCATAGCTTCTTCCATAGCTGGAAGGGTCTGCATCAATTATGTCACTCAATCGTGCCACATAACTAGAGTGTATCTGAGGCCTCTTACTTTAGTTGGAAGTCATGTCATTATTAAATTCATCTTGAATTATCTCTCGTTCCCAAGTTCGTCTTCATCTCTTGAGGTGAATCTACTTCTCTCTTATATTATTTTGAAGCTCTTTCTTATATCACGGTGTTTCAGACCCTAGGAAATTTAAGTTCATATTTATGTATGTTTATTGGAGTGAATATTGAACTGTCATCACTTGTTCTTCAGAACAAGACTTATCCTCCTTTTCTTGTAGGAGATTGTACATGGCCTTTCCTACAAGTCACATACACTAGTTTCATGGTTAGAAATATTTCTCAAGGAATATGCATAATGAAAAATTCTTATGCATAACGATATAATCATGCAACTATTTTAGCTAATACAACATTCATTCATATCATGTATAAACATGTAAACTTTTAATATGCCTTTCATCTCTACCATAAAATCATTGATATTTTTCACTAATCCCAATATGTTAGCAAAGAGGTTTCATTCTATATAAGTAGCAATGGAGTGTTGTATAGCACCATGGGCTACTTACCCATAACATGCATATTAGTAGTATACTTCCATTAATGCAACCATTCTATCATGCATAATACATTTCCTTGAACACAACTAAATAATGACAATTCAAATACTTATGTTTTGTTTGTTTGGTAGACTCCTTGTTGATCCTTATGTCCTGGATCCTTCTGTTAATTCTAGGAACCTGTGTACTGGTTCTAAGTGTCACTAATTTCATTATTTCTTATCCAAATACCGAAATGTATAAGAGTATTATTTTTGTCTTCACCAGTAGAAATCAAATTCCTCATCACTTGAGGAATCTTCAACGGTGTGAGAATGATGTCTTTATTTGACTTCTTCAAGTTGTCCTTTTATTTGAGAAACCCTTGTGAAGTGGAACTATATGGTCTATCAGTTTGGTATCTTCACATTCTTCAGTTGGTTCCTCAATGTCATGTTTCAATTGATATTATTTCCTTCATATAGGTTGGTCATTATAAAGAAGATATCCTTGGGATTCTACAGGGATGATACATGTGAGGTCTAATAGAGGCGGAAATAATGCTCTTGGATTTGACTAAATCCTTCTTGTTCTTTGTCTTCATCTCCCTCTGGATCTGCAGCTTATTCTTTGACATAGTTCTCAAAGTCATGCTTCTTCAAGTATGAGAAGTGCTCTATCCTTCCATGCTCAAAGGATATCGGTTCCTTCAAGCTTGGTACTATTTTTCATCATGATAAGAATGAGAACATCAAATGGAAATCGAGAGGATAGAACTTACCAATGAGATTGCTTCAACTTGATGCTAACATGAGATATTTTCTGGAAGGATGCTTCTAGTGGACCTAGGGTTTGGCAAAGAAACCCTAATTTTTCAAATTAGGTATCTTTCAGATATGATTGGATACAAATATTCTCCTCCTCAAGGAAATATGATCTGCATACTTGTTTTCCCAAAACTATGAACAGAACTGCAAAATATATGATTCCCTAGTTTCTTCAATTTCTTCTACAAAATTTACTAATCTTGTTTCTATTGTCTCTCCGACATTCCTTCTCCTATGGGTATCAGAAAATTAATATTAAGGTATCATGCTCTCTCTTCTTTCCAACCCCATAGGTTAGATCAGAATTGGTTTGACCAAGTGTGACTTATGCGAGGTTTCCCAAGGTGACCTATATTAGGACTGTTCAAAATAGCAAACTTGTATGGAATTCCATGTGTATTTGTTTCACCTTCATGGTTTGAATATTTTACCACCAAAACTAAAGTCCATTCCCTATCTAAAACATCTTTCGAAATTTAATTTGGAACTTCCTAACCCGGGATATAGCAACTCTCCCCAGGTCACATGTTTAAGGTTGAATTCTGGGAGAGGATGGAACCCTAAGTTGGAAGAATCACATATCCTATATTATAGTGAATATGAGGCTCAAACGTTTACACATGGTACAAAAATACTTCATCTTAGGTCTATCAAAGTTTCATCTCCTGATCCTTCTCCAATCTCGTGTTATAGCGAAAGTCCCAACATGACTATTTTTTTGTCTTCTAGGATTTTCAAGCATGAAACCCTAATCTTTAGTCGTTTTAGTTGTAGTAGTTTTTCAATTGCACAAAGACTTCTTTCAGGGTAGATCTGATGCTATGTTAAGTTTTTAATGGTTATACAATATCTAATAACATTTGGCATCATAACCATATACAAAAGGATCACTAAAAGATAAACAAGCACAACCACCCAAAAGAACACATATATTTATCTTGGGAAACCCTCATGGGGAAGAAAACCTAGCAAAAATTCCTCTATATAGATATGTTAAAAGTACAAAAACAAGACTGCAAACAGGTGCTCCTTTTACCAACAAGTATGTCTCTCTCTCTCCTATGCACTATACACAAGTGAGTGTGTGTGTCCAAATGAGAGACACAGCTCCTCTATTTATACACTTTTTGTCACTTGACTTTTAACCTAACAAGTCGGCCCCACTAAACTGACTAGGAAGACTTCACCTAGGAAGACTCAAAACAATATTATATTATATTCATTGGGGTACAATTGATCCAACTTACAATGGAGGTTATACCTCATGAATCTATGATGACCAAATACAATAGTAACATCCCGACGGAGGAATAAGACATCTCCCTTGGGGTACATTAGTAAAATACATTTTGAATATTCTTCGAAGTTACAATATTTCAATAATCCATATAATATTGGATATAAAGTAGTCAACTATGCTCTCACTTTTAGAAGTTTGACCATGGACTAAGTGAGAAGCATTAATAAATAAAGTATGGTTATCTTCCACACTAGGAGCATAATCATTTTCAACCAATATTTATTCTTCTATAGCTTTACTCAATGAAGAAAATATAAATTCGTCCTTATCCATTTAATGGGTAAAACCATAGTCAATTATTTAATCACTTTTAGAACTATGACAATGTAATGCTAAGAATCACTAATAAATAAATTTTAGTTATCTTCATTACCTTGATAAAGTTGATGTTCTAGGTTGGACAATTGACTAGTTGAGACTTTCCCTTCAAGCGTATTTACCTTATATTTAAGATATTTGGGTTTCTTCTAGCCAATATTCTTGACAGATTCATGTATTTTCATGGTATCAACAAGTATTATTGTTCTTTTAGTCAAAGGCTAGTCTCATGATGATTTTGTTGATCAATCTAGTTGATACAATATTTATTAAGATAACTTCCATGACCTTTCCCTCTATTGTATTTGCAACATTTTTCTCTATAGTTTTGTTGACCTTTTCTAATAAAGAGATGAGTTTCTTACTTAATATCAAATTTTCCTTCAATAAATAATTTTTCCTTTTCCCTAATTAGAAAACCATAGAAAGAATCAAAGGTATCATTAGTATAAAAAGGGGTGGTAAATGACCATGTGACTAAAAACGTTAGTTACAACAACGTTTTTAAGCTAAATATGACTAAATTTGAGCAACACAGTGAAAAATAACTAAATTAAATGACTAATTTAGTCATCGAATAAAAAATACAACTAAATAATATGTTACACAAATAAAAATGATTAAAACACCTATAACTTGCATTAGAGGTGGTCCTATGAAAATGAAAAAAATTCAATGTTGAAAATAAAATTTTACAATTTCGTAAATTTTAACACTACATATGGATAAGGGGTCTTTGAATCTATCTATGGTCTTAAAATTTACTAAATTGGGTCTCTAAATCCATATGCAGTGTTAAAATTTACTTAATTGTAAATTTTTGTTGCAGAAATTGCAATTTTTCATTGTCACATTTCATCAAATAAATTAACGAAAATGAAAGAATTCACTGAAGAGTGTGCATATTATATGGGGATGAAGGGATTTAAACATGGGTTGTGTGGGAAAGTGTGTGCATATTATATGGGGGTGGTGGTATTTGAACATGGGCCTCACCCAACTAATCCAAATCAATTATGGATTCTTCTCAATTTTAAAAATATATAATATTATATATATATAAGTAATATATAGTATTTATATATAGTTATAAAGTATTATATTTCATTTATAATATTATAATATGTTAATATATATTATTATACATTTAAAATATAGTATATTAATATATAGATGTTATACATATACATTATAGATAATATCTTAGCCTTGTATATAATATGTTTTTACTATATGAATATAGTTTCTATTATATCAATATATTATATAATAATATTGCAAAATTGTATTGATTAAAATTCAGATGGAGGGAAAGGAAAACTCGGGAGAAAGAAATTGGGGAAAAGAAAACTTAGGGGAGTGTTTGAGACTAAGGTAATGATGGTTAATCACACTTATAGATCTTCTAGGGATAATTAGCCATTAGACGACATGAGACTAGCGAAGTAGTCAACTGGATTTGGTAGAGTGACTCAATAGTTCGGTGAACAAATGATTGAATGGTTGGCATGATCATGGTTTGTGTGACTATAAAAACTTGATAAAATTTGGGATGTTGCATATTTTTTGGAAATGGTTAAGTGTACTAACCCCTATTTGTGGATCATATCCCCCTTACTTCCTAGAAGTTTCTTAGATTTGGAAACTATAACTAGGAAACCCTTTGAGTTATCTAACATGCAATTACGATATGAGATGTATTCCATACTCATTATGCATTATGAAGTTCTGATAATAATTCCTTATGCTTAAGTGATTCAATAGTGTGTTTAGACACCACATCTTATCTTGAAATATTGTTCCCTTCTTTTCTTTTCATTTTTTCCAATAGTTCAAGGTTGAGAGGTTCCCTAACATGGTATCTGAGTTGATGGTTTTGACCTATCTGTGTTGTATACAAATCTTGTTGAGTCCTATCTAGGGTTGATTACATCCAGGAGAAACATTTGTTGGTTTATATCTCTTCTTGAACATTGAACATATATGTTAGATCATAAGGATGAATTCTAAGGTCAAACCTATTGTTCTTAGTTGACACAATTATGCAATCTAGGCTTTAGATATGGAGAACTTGTTGAAAATTAAAGGATTGTGGTAATTCATGAAGACTACTATTGCTGACCTAATAGATGTTGGTGAAAAGTTTCCCATTGATGTAAACAAGGGTGAAGCTGTGGATGTTATCACAACTTGCATTTTGAGGGAAATTTTATTCCATACAAGTGGGACCGGTTGTCCTCATGTTGTCTAGAACAAGATGAAGACTATGCTAGACAATATAATGAAGGTGAAGTGATGTAAATAGAGAAAGAGTTGATCTCTCTGGAACCTCTTTCCTTTGAGTGGATCGAGGGATATTTAGCTCATATTAACGAGCTACAACTGCAATTGCATGAATGTGGCAAATATTTTTCAAAGAAGGATGGGCAACTCAATGAGTTGGTTTTGATGAATTTGAAGACAACATATGATGTATTTTGTTCCTCCTTTCAAGTAGATTGGATGTCACATAAGAAATATGGTAAGAATTTTACCTTTGATACATTTTGTGATCTGTTGATTAAAGACCAACATAAGTTTCTTGAAGAAGAGAAGTTTGGAGGAAAAAATAGGGGTCACTTGTTGAAAACCAAGATCAAGCAAAATGTTAAGGAATGTGGTCAGTAGGATCACTGACCTAAATGTATTGATCAATCTACAAAAGGGAAAACTGAGGAGTCATCATCGGCAGAGAAGGAGTGTAAGAAGAATACCTAACAGTATTGTGCAAAATTGGGACATGAATAGAACAAATGTTGGAATAATATGAAGGATTTAGAAGGGAATTTCAAGCATACTAAGGATAATGCATCAAATAGACATTCGACCAATCGACCTTCTGAAAATTATACCTTTTATGTTAGAAATTCCCAAGCGTTGCATTCCCATACTGTTAAGACAGAATGGATAGTGGACTCTAGATGTACTCATCATATGGAAAAGGATGCTTCTCTATTTTCCTCCTTAAGTGGTGGTCCTGAAGAGAATATTCATGTAGTCGATGAATACACCCCCAATGTCACTGGAAATGGAGATGTTGAATGCCAACATGGTCACATATCCAATGTCGATCACATACCAATCTTGAG
Organism: Pseudotsuga menziesii; assembly: GCA_001517045.1. Classification (NCBI taxonomy): domain Eukaryota; kingdom Viridiplantae; phylum Streptophyta; class Pinopsida; order Pinales; family Pinaceae; genus Pseudotsuga; species Pseudotsuga menziesii. The sequence goes on from LPNX010121131.1 coordinate 102,766, forward strand.
TGCAAACTTGATATCGATTGCTCAACTCATGAAGATCAAGAAGACTGTTGAATTTTGGTTGGATCAATTCATCATAAAGGATTTGAGGATTTGTGGGGGGGGTTGTTGCTTCAAGTGATCCATATGGAAACTGGTGGCCACCCACCTATTCCACTAGCTAAAAACAATTGTCCATTGTGGTAGTTTCTTAGTTATTTTTCTATGATTTTTTGGGTCCCAAAATTCCAGAGCTGTTTTGAGGCCCTAAATAGCGTTTCTTTTAGGCCCTACATATTGTTTTTTTAGCAGATGTAGTCCTCAGATAGATATTTCCAACGATCTATCGAGTTCCCAAATCGGAGATTGTATGCAAAAGTTATGACCCCAGGAAGTTGACTATTCAACTTACCACCTTAGTGCCGCAAACTTTATGACAGTTCATGTTCTAGGGTTATGTTTTAAACTTTTAGGGTTCTCTCCCTAATCCTTATAATAAATAGGCCCCTTTCGGACTCATTTTGTATTCAGCTTTGCACGAATGAGAGTAGCAGTCACATCTCTTCTCAGAGATAGCCACCACCATTCTAGCTATTGTATTACAGTCTGTTCTATTTCCACCATTTAATAGAATACATCTTTACTGTATCTCTCTTATCTTTGCAAAATGTCTATGATTATGATTATGTATATGTTCTTTCATTTCATTCACACATAAATCTGGATCATCATGGGTGTTGGATCCAAAATACAGACTTTATAATTTTTGTGATACTCCCATAAATGTTTTCAATAGCACTAAGCCGACTACACCTATAGCTCAAATCGATGACATAAGTCGAATTTGGCATGAACTACTTGGTCATCTAAAATTTCGAAGTATGAAAATGATGGTGACTCACAATATGGTAACTAGTCTCCCAAAGAATATTCTACCGTATGGATTTTGTAAAGGTTGTTTACTTAGGAAGCATCATCAGAAACCCTTTGATTAAGGAAAAGCATGGCATGCACAATATCAACTGGATATTGTTTACAATTGCATGAATAAACCCTCACTAACATCCGAAAAGTATATTTTGGCATTTATTGATGATTTATATTGATATGAATGTGTTTATTTCTTCAATAAAAAGAGTCGAGTATTTGAAATATTCGAGTAATTTATAGAATGGGTTGAGAAGCAGTATGGTTGACCCATTAAATGTTTGAGGTCAGATAATGGTGGTGAATATGTGATCTGATAGTTTGAAGAATATCTAATGCAAAATGGTATCTCTTGGGAAATATATGTTCCTCACACTCCTTAGCAAAATGGAATCACATAGTGGAAGAATCATAATTTGGTATAGGTTCCTGTTGCAAACCAAAGATATTTAGATGAAATTTTGAGCAGAAGTTATTTACAACTCAAATTATCTCTTGAACCTTGTGCTAACTTGAGTATTTTTTGACACGACTGTAGTCAAGAAGTGGAATGGTAGGAATTCCCCTATCAAACACCTTAGAACCTTTGGATTTTTTGCATTAGAAGGTATCAATAATGATTGCAGAAAGAAATTAGATGCGAAGATCCATTCCTACATCATGATGGGCTACTCTAATGAGTCAAAATTCTATAGTTTATTTGGACCTTACAAAGAATAGATCATATTAAGTATAAGTGTGAACTTTGATGAGAAAATTACAGGAAGTAATCTATTAAATTCCTCCTCTAATCCAATTCACAGTGATCCGTTTGACATTCTTGAAGAATCTAGATAGATTGTACCTATCTATGGATTCTCGATTGGATTAATGAATTATCCTCCCGTGTCAACCAGTAGTCAATATATTATGTCTATTGAAGTTGGAAATATGGCTACTTCACCTCACCTAACTTCTGATAGTCAATCTGAATCATCAACAACTTGGTTACCTCAGTGAGTTGTTAAGATGATTGAAGCTACTGAATCAGATGCTAGAAATCCTAGTATATATTGGTAGGTATATCGTAGTTAGAGATAATGTTGCAGTGTTTCCTTGATGGCACATGTAATTGACACCTATGATCCCAATAAATATGTTAATTCTTGGGGTGTACTAGAATGGAAAGATTCTATGTCTATTGAAATTAATTCCTTGAAGAAGAATTAGACAATGATATTTGTTCCCCAATTGCAAGGAAAGAATGTCGTGAAATGTCGATGTGTCTATAAGACCAAGTTTACCTCTAATGGTGATATTGAATCCCATAAGGCTCATTTGGTTAATAATTTATTTTCTCAGCAAGAAGGCATCAACCATATTGAAACCTTTTCTCTTGCCGTGGAATTAATTCTTTCTGAGTGATACTTTACCTTGCTACTCGATTTGGATGGGAACTTTATCAAATGGATGTTAAAAGTGCATTTCTTCATGGTGATCTTATTGAAGAAATATGTATGGAGAAACCTTCTGGATTCATGACAAATTTTAGTCTTGATTATCAACTCAAGAATTCGTTGTATGGATTGAAACAAGCACATCATGCTTGCTATGAAAAGATTTATTGTTTTTTTGTCAATATTGGATTCAAATTTCATGAATCTGACCACGGTATTTATGTAACACATGTTATTGGTGATACCTTGATTGTGGCCTTGTATATTGATGATTTAGTCATAATTGAAAATAATGTCAATCTGATTATGGATTTGAAGAAATAACTTAGAGATACCTTTGAGAGGACATACCTTGGTCTTTTTCATTTCTTTATTGGCATTCAAATTTTGCAAATGCATGATGGTATCTTTCTTTCTCAACCTAAATATTTTGAAATGATTCAATATGGAAAATTGTAATACATGTGCTACAAGTTATCAGTCGAGAGTGAAGTTTTCTAGAGAATGTGACTCTCCATGAGGCGATGCCACTCTTTATCGACAGTTGGTTGGTAGCTTGATCTATTTGACTCATTGTTGACCGAATCTCTCCTTTTTGTTAGTGTGGTTTCCAGATTTATGCAGGATCCTTTTTTTAAGCCACTGGAAGGATGCAAAGAATATTTTTTGTTACATTAAAGTTACTGATCAATATGGGCTTAATTATCATCAAAATTCTTACTTGTCAGATACATTGATTCTAATTCGGTGGTGACATTAACGACCGAAATTCTACTTCTAGCTATGTATTTTGGTTGAGCTATGTGCCCTTGGTCTGGTCATGTAAAACGTAGAAGGTAGTCTCTCTTTCGACTATAGAAGTCGAGTATCATGGAGTTGTCAATGCAGGAAAAAAGGAATTATGGGTCCTTCATCTTCTCAATGAGCTTGGATTTATCGATCGACCTTTGCTATTAATTACTGTGATAATCAGGGTGTTATTCAAGTTGTTGACTATCTTGTTGCTCATGGAAAGATGAAGTATGTTGAACTTCATTTTTTTTTTAGACTATTGGTACAAGAAAATATTTTCTCACTTGTTTATTGCAGAACATATGATAATGATGCTAACATCTTTTCGAAACCTTTACTAGAACTTAAGTTTGTCAAACTTCAGGTTATGACAGGGCTTCAAGAAGTTGCAATTATGAGGGGGATGTTTAGAACAAGTAATTTCACCTTCTAAATCTTCAAAGTGGTGTGTTGATGGGGGGAGATGGAACCAAAGGTATTAATGGTTCATCACACCTCTAGATCTTTTGGAGAATTGGAATGGGTAGAATTGGAAAGAAGCAATTGGTATGTATGTATGCATGCCTACTAACCCTTAAGAATAGGCTCTCTGATACATGCATAATTAATTTATACACTGTGGCGAGATATTTCCTATTTTCAACTATTTTTATGTTATATATCTTAATTTTTTGGGTGCCTAGGCTTGGCAACTATTGGGATCACTTTTATCCTATATTAAGAATGCATGTCTATTATAAATTTAGTGGTTTCTTTGAAAGAGGTTTAATTTGAGCTATTTTCGTGACTATGCCAATGTGTTTGGCATTTACGGTGATGGGCTAGGGATTTCAATTGAATTTTTAATGTAAATTTTTTTTTTTGGTTGTAAATCCTTGTGCACCTAAATGTCAGTCAGGTTGTTTAGTTTTGGATTTTTATGGATTAGGATTATAGAATCCTTGTTTACCATTGTAGATATTTCATGTGCTTGTGCATTTACAGATAAAGAGTCTACAACGGTTAGAACCAACCGAGATTTTATTTTTATGTGAGAAAAAAAAGATGAAGTGGTTTCTTTGATCTTAGTGATTAATTGTCAATGCATGACAATGCAATAAATTCAGTTTGTTATTCTCTTACAAAAGCATAAAATGCCAAAATCAATATGAAACATGAGTTTTTTCTCCAGTCTGCACTTTTATTATACCATGCTAGTGTTATATTGCTTTCAAATATCAACATTTTTTCCTTGAAACCGACCCATGAGACTCTCGAAGTATGCATAGCAGTTCCCTTTAGGACGCATTACAAACATAGTAAACATTCAAATTTTGGCTACAATTAATGTTTATAGGTGTCTAAAACTGTATAGATCTAGTTGAATTCCAAATATTGAATCTTTCCCTCGCCGGGTTTGTGAAGTGCAATGAATGGGTTCTTTCTATTTGTATGTACTTGAAAATCTGATATCTGATGATGACGTAAGTGAAGTTTTGTATATCCATACGAGAATATGGAAGGAAGATGGTGTGATAACTTACTGCCAATTGAGTCAGTGAGGCATCGAAATTCTTAGACTGATCTTAGTTTAATATGATAAAATTTGCATGGTGAGGCGGTTTATTATATAGTCAATAGGGAAAATAAATAAAAATATTGAACTAATTAATAATGAAATGAATTTTCTTTATATTGACGAGGCCAATTTTCTCTAACTTCCAAAAGGCTAGAAATACTTTCTTATGAAATCCACATTTGCATTATTTGGAAGATATACAATAAATGAAACTTTTTAAACTTTTCTATTTCGTCAGGATTAAGTTCTGGAACATTTTCAACCGATTCCACTATGGGATGCCATTTATGGAAGGACTTCCCCATGTCCTTACTTTGAAATAATGGAAACCTAACAATTTACACTTTGTTCTTCATCATTTAGTTTGATTCAATGGTATTTTGTAGAAATTAATATGAAATTCTAAACTTATAATTATTTTGTTTCATACATGTAAAATTTTAAATAGGTATAAAGCAATTTGAAATATCAATTCCTTCACAATTTTAATTATGATTGTATTTTATGGTTTATAAAAAAATTTGAATGAAAATAAGTAAAATGCATGTAGAATAGATGTATATCGCTAGGAACTATTTTGTAGATATTTAGGAAGCTTAAAATAAAATTTACATTTCATATAAGTAAAATACCTGTATAATAGTTGTAGAACATCTTTAGGGACTCTGCTATGGATCTTTAGGAAGCTCAACTGACCAAATCAGTTTTCCACCTTGCAAATTAGGAAAGTCTCACCGATTTCCTAGCTCCAAGAACTATGTTCTTGTACCCCTATGCCCAAAACCTGAGTACAACCGGCCCAACTAGTTCTGTATCATTTCTTACTCTGAAAATTTAAGCCTCCTCTACTAAATTTTCCCCAATGCAAAGACCCCTCTTAAAAAATTCATCTAACTCCTTTTATCTCTCTCCCTACCGACTCTCCCTTCTCATCTTTACTACCTTATCCCTTTATTAAATGTTTTAAATATCTTGTCAGAGTTACTCAGATTCAAATATGGTTGCATTTTTTCAGCACAACAAAATATATATTTTATCCTTTAATAACCATGGTACCAGTCAAATGTGACTTATCAACATTAAATATCATTCATTTAATTCATTTTTATTTGGGTCACCTACCATATCAATCACTTCATTGGAGAACAAGGTTCATCGCCTTATTCGACATAAATTTATACATGATGTTCCTTTGCTAATATATTCCTATTAATATTTTATCATAATACTTATTATTTATTAATAATTAACCTAATTATTAATTAATAGTAAAGTTCCATATAATTATTTAATAATAATGTAATCCAACATAAAGTTGACATTGCAAATTTCTTACTAATAGTGTACTTGAAAACATTAATTTGACATTTTTTTTTTTTTAGACAGAAACAGATATATTTATAAGTGGTGGTGTAACCACTGAAGAGTAACCACAGAATACGGGTGTCATTAAGGGAGCGACAATCAGAAAACCAAAATGTCAATCCATATAGTTCGGATTGTTACATTTTGAAGTTTGCAGAAATAAAACTAGTGTTATCGAATAAATCTACTGAATCGGAATCAAGCCAGATCTCCCTCGTCCAAGTGGATCTAGAACAAATCAAATACAGAATACAACCTACTTTCCTAGATCAAAATTTGGAAATGCAAAGTAACAGATAGATCACCTACCTGAAATATGCAGATCCTTTTCTCTCTTTGTTGATCCAAGCTCCAGAATCTTCAGATCTTCAACTGAAAAACTCTGTTAAGAAAGTGGAAACAAGCAAACAACACATGTGTATCCAAACATGAATTTATCTAAGCTAACAGTTAAGGAAGAAATCTCTAAACATCATCAACACAACAACGTTTATGGAAAGAGATTTGTATTAATGTAATCAAGGAGATACATAGAATTATATAGGAAAGAACATTACAACCTAGCCTTTATGCTGCAATCTTCCATCCAACAATCCAAGTCAAGCCTCTAAATAAAGATAACATCCTCCCAAAGGATGATGGGGATCACCTAGAAATTCAACTAGCATAATAGTACCATAGTCCTTCCTCCCTTCACAATGGAGAGAGGGTTTAATTTATAAGGCTAAAGGGATAGAATAGGTTGAGGATTAGGAGGAGGAATCAAAGGGATATTCCCTATAGGTTAGGAACCAAATGCCACCTCACCTAAATAATAGGGATAGAGCTCCACCTCATCCACCTTCTAGAAGGGCCTCGAAGCTCCGTTTTTTTCTTTCAAAACACCACCGGCGCACTTTCCAAAAAGGGAAAAAGAACCATCAGCGCACCTAGTAGTGGGAGACAGAGCGCCGGCATCAACGCACCTAGCATGAACAGAAAAATTCCATCGGCACACCTAGAATGAAGGACAAGAGCTTCGACCTTCCTATAGAGGGAAAAAAGGCAAGAAAAAACCTCAGCATCAATCCAATTTAGCAGAGAGAAATTTGGGGATTAGGAAAAGAGTTAACACATGGATTAAGAGTGCAAGATTTTGATGTAATAGAATGCCCTCCAAAGCATGAAGTTAGAGGAATGTGATACGTGAATAATTTGCAAAGTGAAGAAATCTAAGGCAAGGATGTCAGCTAGAATCTGCTGCATTATCAACTGACTCAAATCTCATATGACTCATAACATGGTTGCCGACCAATACAGTGCAGATCGATAATAGTAGAGACTGACTGAACGCAATCATGGCTACTAGACACAAGCGTATATCCATGATGAGATGATAACACATCCATGACCAATACAATTTGGATCCGTGTAATATGACTCAAAACAAACTCCATCACAACCTAGGTGAAGATATCTGACAACCCAGGGTCTTCAAGCCTAACCCGTAACGATTCAAATCTAACCATGTGATTACAATGTGTTGATGTCGAACATTGTAGAAACCACTTAATTACCAGTCAATGATGTAAACTATTAACAAGTGCGAGGAAAATAACCATTAATATCAATGATTCCCAAGGTATCTCAGTACATACCATCGAATGTGAATAAAGGACTTCAAGTTGAACACTCGATGAGATATTTCAATCAAGAGCCAATGATATAAACTCATGTTGAAAGCGAGGTAACCTACCATTAAGGCATGCAGGCCCAAGGTACTTGACTTTGTTTCTAAGTCTAATTCTTGGATAAGGAGTTGAAGTCGACAGGGATAGACTCGTCGAAGGAGGGCCATGATGAATCCCCCATCATCAACACAAAACACAATCAAATATGTTTTGGAGTAAACCGGACAGAAGATTGACTCAGGGATGACCAACATGATAGAAGGTAAAATGACTACAGATAGTGGATAAATGACCAAACTTCTCTTGAACATGGGCATGGCATGACTTGGAAGTATTGACACAAGAATGATACCAATCCCCCAATGCAACTTACGGTGTGAGTATTATTAAACAACTCAAAGGAGTAAGAAGACTCTAGGAATTAGCAGGACTCAAAGACAAAGGGATTACCCAAGTGCTGAAATGCATATGCAAATGAGTGCCATGTTCAAGAGTGACTATGTGCCGCCATATCAAAATCCAAACTCTTTCCTTAATTTCCCCATCATGATTGATTAGTGCCTCTTTGCTTTTTAACGAGCTGGAAAAGGGTAACAAATGCTTAATATAGCTCATCCTTTGGACAAGTCCAATATCATATGTTTTATGAACCTGAGAAAGGAGGGGTTCATTCCCAGAAAGGATCCTTCATCATTTGATTTTATGAGTCTGATGAAAGAAAACTCATTTGTCGTTTCATTTTAATGATTCTGAAATGACTAAGAAGACTCCAAAAGGTCCTTTTTCGTAAATGAGCTTAATCAGTCCGAAAAAGAGATAACCTACCACTGACTAGTTGACTGTTCTGATTCTTTTACAAGCGTGAACATAAAAAGTTTGCTTGGCAATTTTTTTGTGTTTTTAAGGAGACTGAAAAGAGCTTAAATATAACTCTGGAAAGAGTTCTTTTTTCATAATCCAGTTTTTACGAGTTTGAAAAACAGTAAATATATAGTCGATACCTCTTCACTGATTTTTTAATGAGCACACTAAAGGTATAAAAGGCACTCAAAACCTTTTTCATGTTTGAATCCAGAGCATGAAAAAGCGATAAAGTAAGCTCAAACCAGTTTTCATGTTTTAACCAGAGCACAAAAAATGAAAAGTAAGCTCAACACCATCTTACTATTTTTAACGAGCTCGAAGATCAGTTGAAAGAATGCTTAGAGTATCTGTTTCACTTTTTAACGAGCTTGGAATAGAAAATAACTATGCTCAAAGGATCATTTCATGGTTTAATGAGCTCGAAAATGAAATAAAGTATGCTCAAAATGTCTCCCATTGACAGGTGATTTCCCAACATGATGTCCAGTGGTTGGTACTTTCCCTTAGTATAACTGTCAAGTAACTTAACACCAATAAAGAGATAGGGTACATGCTCCCCAAGCTTCATTGAGTCTTGACACGATGGAAGAATATGTTTCATTTTTTAACGATCTTAACATGAAAAAGGAACTGTGCTCAAAACATGGTTTCATTTTTATGCAAGATTGAAACCAAAAGGTAAACTATGCTTAAAGAAACAGACTTCATTTTTTAGCGAGCTTGAAATAGAAAATGAACTATGCTCAAAAGGTTCATTTCATGGTTTATAGAGCTTGAAACTAAAGAATGTATGCTCAAAATGACTCCCAGTGACAGCTGATTTCCCAACTTGATGTCCAGTGATTGGTACTTGCCCCCAGTATAAATGTCAAGTAACTTAAGACTAATAAAGAGATAGGGTATATGCCCCCCAAGCTTCATTGAGTCTTGACACAATGGAAGAATCCATTTCATTTTTTAACGAGCTTGACATGAAAAAGGAACTCTGCTCAAGGTTAGTTTTATTTTTTAACGAGCTTGAAACCAAGAATAAACACTACTCAAGGTAACCTATTTCATTTTTACACAAGCTTGAAACAGAAAATAACTATGCTTGTGGGGACCTGTTTCATATTTACACAAGCTTGAAATAGAAAATAACTATGCTTGGGGACATCCATTTCATTTTTTAACGAGCTTGACACAGAATGAGAACTATGCTCACAGGCATTTGTTTCATTTTTTAATGAGCTTGACACAGAATGGGCACTATGCTCACAGGTGTCTGCTTCATTTTTTAACAAGATTGACACAGAAAATAACTATGCTCACAATGTCTATTTCATTTTTTAACGAGCTTGACACAGAAGGGGAACTATGCTCACTAACCTGTTTCATTTTTTAACGAGCTTGACATAGAATGGGAACTATGCTCATAACAAGTTCTAATCCAACATGATGTCCAGAGGTTGGTTGGTTTCCCCCTTACATAATAAGCTAGCAACTTAACTCTAGTATGGTATCTAGAGGCTAGAGCCATGGCCCCCATTTTACCTGTGATGGGAAGAAGCTAACTAGAAGGGGAAAGAGCCACAAGAACATGTGGGACATTCAGGGAAGTCTAATGACTAGGAGTCACACAATAATCAGGATTAACAAAGGAAAGTTAATCAAGGGTCACTGAATCTTCCCATCATGGGGAAAATATTTCACTCGAAAGAGTGTGGACACTGCAGCTTTCATGGCGTAAACATAATCATGTCTAAGGAGCATATTGAAATATAAGGGACCTTGGACTACCATAACATCGATATAGATAGTTTTTCCTTCCAAAGTAATAGGAAACTAAGGAAGGATCCCTAAAGGCATTGTAGGTCTTCGATTAAAATCCAGAATCTGATCGGTAGCTGGCACAAGCGAAGGAGAACCTATGGCTTTCCAAGCAGGAGAGGATAGAATGATAATAGAAGCCCCTTTGTCAACAATAGTGTGGATTATACTCTTAGAAGCAACTCGCACAACTATCTGGAAAGGAACACTTGAATGAAGATGATATTCTGTTAGGTTACTCCAGTCAAAGGAAATAACCTCACTACTTGGAGAGGGTTCTGTCGTAAGAGACAAAACTTCTTCTTACATAGAAAAATCAGAACTAACTATGGAAAATTTAGTTGGTTTCAGTTCACTCTAGATGAAGACTGTGTCGAAGGGACTACTTCATTCTCAACATTCTCTGATGAAAGAGTGGGATCGGGTGGATATGACATCGACTCGACCACTTTAACTTCACTCTCCAAGGGGAGAGTGGGATCAACTAAGGATGGAACTAGATCGACCACTTTGACTTCACTCTTCAACAAAAGAGTGGGATCAACCAAGGATGGACTTGGATTAACCACTTTATCAACCAATGGAATGTTAAGGGACAACTTACTATAACAAGTTGGAAGGTGTTGCTGAGGAATAATAATACCTTCCAACAACTTTGAAGCTTCATCCATGCGAGGAAAAAGGTAAGTATGGTGCATATCCTTACATAGCAAGCAAGGATACCTAACCTTTCCTTTCCGACTCTTAACCAAAGAGTCACTAGTTGATGGGGCATCATCAGCATGATGATCAGAGACTGACGACATAGGATGTTTAGACCACACTTTTGACACAAGGGAAAGACCAAGACAGTCCTTGAGAAGGTGATCACCCTTGCAAAGTCTACAAGGGAACTTAGCTTTACGGGCACCAAAAACAGGTACATCAATACTCCCAGCATGATGATAAGTGGCTGGTGGGATTCCAACATGAAGATCAGAGGTTGGAGCAATGACCTTCTTCTTGGTGTTCTTCTTCCTAGCCTTACTTTTTGTCTTCTTCTTACCCTCTCGTTTACTAACATTAGAGTTTTAAACAAGTGAAGAGGAATAAAGGGAATTTGATTCAACATTCGAGGAAGAAGGAGAAGGGTTCACATGAGGTTGATGCTCATGTGGTAAAGGACCAGGATCTGACACAAAGGGTGCATTTGGTATGATAGGATTGGAGAATAACCATATAGGTAATCCTACATTCAATACAGGAAGGGTCAAAGTGGCCATGAAGGGAGGACCAACATCTCCACAAGGGGGAGAAACAAAAGACATACCTTGAAAAGGGTTCTCTTGACTGGTGGTCCTAGGAGAGTCTCCCATATCTGAACTCTCTAAGAATATCTGAAATACCACACAAGATCAAACACTACTCAAGTCTAAAATCCACAAGCAAACTATGTGAATAGGAGTGGATCAAAATTCAGGACTCTCATAGGATTATCAAGGCTTCACATTTCTGCAATGCCAAGACAGCCAAAAGGTTAACTCAGTTGGTCACAGGAATCCTAAGAGGGTCTCTCAATATACGCTAGGTATGGGGGATCTCAAATCGGTAGTAGTGCTTTCTAATGAACAATTGTCCACAAGGGGCCTTCCAATATACAATCGAGTACGTGAAGTACCTTTCTATATACCTCAAGGTTACATGAAAGGTCATTTGATATACTGACGGTAATTGGAAGAACCGTGCGAGTCCCAGGTTGTAGTGCATATAAATTAACGACAGCTGCTACATTTTACAACGCCTGAACATGTCACTAACTTACACATAGTTACTAAATGATTTTAAACCTAATCTAGCGTTAATTTTATCTTGAGCGTTTAAGTGGATGCATGATGTGTAGACATGAAATGTAAAAAGAATGCAAATCCTAGCTACATGACAATGCACATTTCTCTTGCAATGAAAACTACCTAAGGTAGGGAAAGAGTTTTCTATAAAAGAAGACAGAAATCAAAGATCTAAGAAAACCAAGTTCTATTCAAAGGAAACTATGAAGCTTTTAAAGATCAACATCAAATACAATTCTTGAAAATACCTATGAATTCATAAAGAAGAAGAAAAAAATTGGCTTGTTTTTTTTTCTTTCCTCTTTTGATTGAGTTTCCTCTTCAAACAAACATGAATCATAAAAATAAAGAAAAGGATAATTCTCTTTTCAGATCTATAAATAGAAAAAGAGAGAGTATCTACAACATTCCATTCATTCAGAAATCAAAAGGAATATGACAAGCACCCAAACAATTTCAAAAAAATCAAGAACTGCTCCAAAACAACCAAAATGCAACCAAAACTCAATGACTGAGGGGAGGAAGGGTTAATTCTAGATCTAGGGGGTGTATAACTACCATATACATCCTACAAACCACAATTCATCAAACAAAAACCAAAAAATGAAGTAAAATCAAGCTAAAAACTGAGTTTCAAAGGGTCGGCGCACATACAACACTGCACCAGAGCGATGTCGGTGCAAATAACACACTGCACTAGAGCGTTGTTGACGCACTTACTACACAGCATAAGAGCATTGTCGGTGCACATACTAGACAACAAAAGAGCGTTGTCGACGCATCTACTACACAACAGAAGAGTGTTGTCGATGCATCTACTATACTGTATAGAAGCATCATCGGCACACTATATCTCAAGGAAAAGAGAGATGGTGGACACAACACTTATGAAACTATAAAAAAATACCAACGATGCTCTGTCTACACAACCTAGGTGCACCGGTGGAGAAATAGACACAGTAAAAGCCAGATTTCCTATGGAAGAAAGGAAACAGGTCTGAAAGTGACCCAAAGGGTATCAAGAGGATGCACGACACTCTTTAAAGACAAAATATAAAGGAGGAAGGGTCTCTAGAGGCTAGAAAAAGGATTTATAAAGAGACAAGAAATCAAAAACAAAATAAATTAGACCTATGTAAGCTCCCTAGTGTAGTCGCCAAATTTGTTATCGGATAAATATACTCAATCGGAGTCAATCCATATCTCCCTAGTCCAAGTGGATCTAGAACAAATAAAATACAAAATACAACCTACTTTCCTAGATCAAATGGAAATGCAAAGTAACAGATAGATCACCTACCTAAAATATGCAGAACCTCTTCTCTCTTTGTTGATCCAAGCTCCAGAATCTTCAGATCTTCAATTGCAAAACCCTGTTAAGCAAGTGGAAACAAGAAAACAACACAAGTGTATCCAAACATGAATTGATCTAAGCTAACAGTTAAGGAAGAAATCTCTAAACATCATCAACACAACAATGCTTATGGAAAGAGATTTGTATTAATGTAATCAAGGAGATACATAGAATTATACAGGAAAGAACATTACAACCTAGCCTTAACACTACAATATTCCATCCAACAATCCATGTCAAGCCTTCGAATTAAGATAACATCCTCCCAAAGGATGATAGGTATCACCTAGAAATTCCACTAGCATAATAGTACCATAGTCCTCCCTCCCTTCACAATGGAGAGAGGGTTTAATTTATAAGGCTAAAGGGATAGAATAGGTTGAGGATTAGGAGGAGGGATCAAAGGGATGTTCCCTATAGGTTAGGAACTGAATTCCACCTCACCTAAATAATAGGGATAGATATCCACCTCATCCACCTTTGAGAAGGGCCTCAAAGCTCCATTTTTTCCCTCAAAACACCACCGATGAACTTTCCAAAAAGGGGAAAAGCACCATCGGTGCACCTAGTAGTGGGAGACAGAGCGCCAACATTGATGCACCTAGAATGAAGGGAAAAAACACCATTGACACACCTAGCATGAAGGACAAGAGAGCTAACCTTCCTAGAGAGGGAAAAAACGCAGGAAAAACTTCAGCATCAATCCAGTTTAGCAGAGATAAATTTGGGGATTAGGAAAAGGGTTAACACATGGATCAAAAGTGCAAGATTTCAGTGTAACACTAGATGCTAGATAAATATGCACATCTAGGTTTAGAAAGGGACAAAAAACAAAATTTAGAGACTTCAAGGATTAATATGCTTTCCCACCGTGATAGGAAGAGGAACCTGATCCTATCGTAGCTTCCGACTTTACAACCTTGAGTTCCAACTTTTCCATCTTAATTTCCAGTTTTGGAAGAAACCTTGTGAGATCATGTTCAGTTTGTTTGATTGAGAAATCGAATTCCTTCCTTAGATGGGAAATGTCCTGATCAACAATATCTAGGTGTCGACCTCCTTCAGTATCCATTCGATTTAGCAAATGATTCATCTTCCTCGTCCTCTTTTTTATGGCCCAGATATCAGCCTCCACAGTTTGAGCCAGAATATAGGATGCAGTAGATTTCAAGGAAGTATCCAGTGACCCCTGTAATTCCAATGAGCCTACAAATAATCCAGTGATGAGGGAAACAACGCAAGCCACCACCCTTCTTAATACCGCAACCCACCTTCGACGTCATTTCAACTAATGTTGCAAGACGAAAGATATAAGGATTTGTACATAGAGGACGAGACAAGGAGAATGCCACTTCATGCTTATGTATGGCATATAGGACTGAAAACCATTTTTGTGCAACCAAACATACCCTCTCATTTATCCTAGCATGTGTTGCATGCTTGAGCCCATGCGCCATCACCTACTTTAGACTGTTGCCAGGAGTTGAGGAGAGAAGCCCTAGTTTCCACATGGAGAGGCTCGGTGTAGGCCCAAATGGGATTAGGGTTAACAAAATAAGGGGAGTGACCATGAGCTATAATACCAAAGGCCCAAGAGATAAGGGATATGACAATAAGACATTGTGTTATTCAAAACAATAAATCCTTTGTCGAGACTAGAAGCAAAGTTTGCAACCCGGTCTACTTTGGTGTTGTGCTTCCTTAATACATGAAAATCGTTGATTTTCTGAAAGGAGGTGGAAAGAATTTTAATTTTTCTTATCAAATGACAAATCATCAACTGCTTAGGAGGATTTTTGATCAAAAGAACTTGGATGACAAGCCGTGAGTCTCCAATAACTGTGATTTAATTAATACATTGGGTTTTGGCTAGTAGTAGGCCTTGTCAAAGGGCCAAAGCTTCGGCGACATTGTTTGACTCATGCTCGAGACCCCAATAATAGGACATTTCCTTATTTCCTTTCAGGGTAATGAGAACACCTCCCCACTGCTGCCCATGGGTGCCCTTTAGAAGCACCATAAAAGAAGAGAATGCTTCTACGAATATCTTTCATCCACTTGTTGATCTCTGAGTCATCGAACCTTAACTCCCAAGAGCTTGTTTTCTTCTGAACAATTGGGACTCCTTTATATAAGTCAAGAGTGAGACTATGAATCCACGCTTCTTCAGAGGAGGATATAGGAAAACCAGAGGAGTCACTCCAAAGGGAGTTGAGATAATCCCTAGAATGCCAGTGATTTTGGAAACAACCTGCTTTGCTGGAGTGACTTTCCATTTGAAAATTTGTGAATTCCTTTCCAACCAAATATTCCACATAAAAAAATTTGGGAGAGTCAACCAACAGGATTTTAGCATCAGATTATTTAAACTAGCAAATGGAGACATGGAGTCCAAGTTAATCAGAAGAGAGTGGATATTGTTAGGAAGGAGGGTTGTACCCGAGTTGTCAGGGAGAGATAAGTTCTAGACTTCTTTAGAAAAAGGGTAGGAGAATATAACATGTTCGACAGATTCTTCATTATTTAGGAAAAATGGGCATCTGGTTGGACCTTCCCAACGTTTCTTCTTAAGGTTGTCTCTCGGAAGGCTTTTCACTTTCCAGGCGCTTTTCCAGAGAGCAGTATTTTTATGGATATGTTGTCTGAATATGGAGTTATAACCAGTCAAAGTGGTGTAGACTCATGTTTTGTTCACCCATCCTCTAGTGTCCTTGGTTTTTTTTGAGATCGAGGACTTCCCTTGAAGCGACAATTTTTCCCAGTTTGTTTTCCCCCGTTCCAGAGGAACTTCCTTAGCAGTGCTTCAATGATAGCTATAATTCCCTTCGTAGCCATGTTGTAGGTACAATAGATCCCATGTTATCTAAACACGGGAGTCCCAAATTACACATACAAAGGTAACTGTTTGAATCCCTTAAATATTTTTGAGGCCCCTATAACATTTATCATGGTTACTTTACTTTAACTTAGTCAAAAAAATTTGAATTTATGCATTATTTATGTGCTTTTGGCGAGTTGCAGAAGATTATATTTTGCAAAAAATTATTCCATCCCGCAACCTGCCATTCACAGATTGAAAAATTCTGAAGTTTAACATCTTCGAAGTTCTCATCCCACAACCCGTAACCTGTAATTTGCGGAATACGGGACGTAGAAAGGTTTTTGTGTGTGCAAGTTGGTCATCCCGCAACCCGCAACCTGCAATTTGTGAAATGTGAATTAAGGGGAGTAATTTATTCTGAATATTTGGTTGTATGTTTCCACAACCCGTAACCTGCATTTTGCGGGATGCGGATTGCAGAAAGGATTGAATAAATTTTCGAAGTTTTGGTGATCCCGCATCCCGCATGCTGTAATTGCAGGATATGGGTTGCGAGATGGTAAATAAAACTCAAAAATCATATGGTGATCTTGCATCCGACAAGATTTAATCCTGACCGTCCATCCATTCTAATCCTACAGTCTTAATATGACTAGGGTAAAATATATATAGTGATTCCTTGTACATTTTCTTTACTGTTTTTACTATTTTGAGTTACTTCGCCACATGGGTTTTCACTGTGATTTTTACTAGAAATTATCTTCGTTGTCACAGTCGATTTTAGGCTGTTTCTCTTACCCATTTATTTGTTTATATTTTCTTACTGTATCATTTTATGAATTAGTTTCAATTCCTAGTTTATGCTTTTAAACAGAGTTCCTCAGTTTTTGTAATGGCTCGAACTACCTGTTGTAAGAACCTTCAAAAAGACATGTTGACCAAAGACCCAAACTTCGGTATCTTCTCCAACACTAGTGGAAAGATCTCTGAAACTTATTAGATTGACTGGTCCCGAGTATACTCCATTTTTTATAACGATGACCTCTCTGACATCTCAAACGACTAGCTATATTATCAAATAATTAGGGATTCTGGACACCATGCCATTGCTGCTAGACCTACAATTCTGCCTTATAACGATGCGATCAAATGGATCCTGAAACATGAAAACCCCACTGATCGTTCCTTCAACAATATTGCAAGGTCACATCTTGCTACTTTTTTCCCTGATGTCTTTATTAGAGCATATGGTCTTAAACCAGTTAGGAAACCTCTTGATGCAATCTTTGTCCGAGCGTCTAAGACCAGGTTCAATTTCATTGAAATGTTAAAATCATGGATGAGTGAACATGGTAAGTTTTCTCAAAGGAAAGATGACCTTTATCCTATCGCTTGGTTTAAAGAACCCTATTAGTTACTAGCAACTATTTTATGCAGGTTATATGGTCTTCCCAATTTCTTTGTTTTTAAAGATGAATGGGATCCAATGGCTCACCATGTCCTAACCACTGGCGAATCCTTCCATGGGACTTTATCTTATCCCTAGAGCTTAGAATAGAAATCCAGAGTTATCAAAAGGCCACTGCCTGAAAGAAACCTAATTTCTTTTTTCAGCCTTTGTAATCGATGTATTATGCACTCATTTTCAATATCCCAATTTGGGATGGAGATGGGCTTTACCGTCCCCACCGGTACCTATTTACTATTTAGAGTTGTGGGATACCAATTATGTAACTAGGTTCTATGAAATTTGTGAAAATTTCCTCAGCCACATTCATTTTTAATCTTTAAAAAGGAAGCTCCCGGCTTCTCAGCCGAAGCCAAAGCCCTCATTTCTATGATGGGCGACTGGTATGTTGGTGATTCCTTTGCATATTTTAGGGTCATGGGAGGCAATACTATCCACATGTTTCCAAGGGTTGTCTCTAACAGCTTGCTCATTAAATAAATATCCTTCTAGACTGTGACTGAAGGAGTTTATAAGAAGCTTGCTGGACCCAAAAGAAGAGTTTTTCCTAAGTTCCCTCAGACCCTTGGATCTTTAACCATTCCAATTTCAACCTGGGATACAGAGATGAGCGACCATATAGTTTCTTTAAAGCTTGGTTTTTCTAGCAAGAGACAACATGATCCCAAGGGATGTCTTGATGCTCATCTCTGGAAGAACCATTTTAAAGTTGGCTACACTCATAAGGAAATCTTGGATGACTCCATCTATTAAGGAGTAGATACCTTTTATGAAGTCTTGGAGAGGGCCAAAAGTAAGGAGGAACAGAGTCAAATCCTACAGTATCAGAAAGAACTCAAAGACGTGATTCAAAATTATAGGGAAATGGAATTAGACATTTAGGAAAAGCTGAGAAAAGACAGGGAAGAAAAGGAAGCTCAAGCAATTAAAGAGTCATCAGTGACAACTATATCAGATAGGGATAAAGGAAAAGGTCCTATGGAAGGTATTCCACAAGAAACGGTTTCTCAGCAAGTCAAATCCTTGATACATACTTTCCAGCAGTTTAAACAAAAGCTGACAAAGATGACTTCTATGTTAGACACTCAGGAAATTGCAACTAATCATCCTTTTGATAATGTTCAGATAACTACTGCAGTCACTCAAGCAATTGGTGATCTGATGATGGCTGAGATTAGGCCATTGCAAATATTAAAGGTTCGGGTTCCTTATTCTTCGGTTCATATCATATAATTAACTAATTCTGATAAAGAAGAAGAAGAATTTTCTCTTGTGCGTGTCATTGAAGAGGTAGGTGACCATTTGCAAGATTTTCTAGATCTGCTCAATAGTAAATCTAAGAAGAATTCCATTCCAGTTCCTGAAATCCCACGGCCCTCTTCTGAATCTGATTATTCAACTACATCATTACTCCTATCATCTATCCAAACACTATCCACTCTTCCTTTTGGAGTACCTCCACCATCGTCGTTGTCTCAACTTTATCACACTGTGACTACCACAACTGCCCCTATCTCCTCTCATCCATTTCAAACCTCCATGCTTCAATCTAATACTGAAGAGTCACAATTGTTTAGGATTCGTCTGCACATACCTTCATTCTCTTTATTATCAACATCTATTTCTAATAATATTTTGGTTCATCCATCATCACTCCCAGATATTGGTATTGTTGTTTCTTCCTCTAAGACTTCAACTGCTCCACTTATCTCTTCAACTTCTGAAGAAATTTTTTCCCCAAATACTTCTTTTCCTTCGCCAACTACCCATATTCCTGTGCCTATGCCTCCCCCTACTGTAACTCAAACATATACTTTGGTTTCCATAGTAGTTAGGACTTCTTCAGCTACCAAGTCGGCAGAAGAGTTTACTAAGGATATAGTAATCTCTCTTGGAGACTACTACTACAGCAAATATGATAAGGCAATAGTTGAGAAGGGAAAAAAAGAAAAGCAGAGATCAAAGTGATATGGATGAATCTATCACTAACTAGACAGTTTGGACTCGGCAGTCTGGTGATCCACAAGTGGATGTTGTTGATACTGCTGCTTCTTTGGGAGAATTCACAGGTGCAAATTTCCATGCTGTGAACACACTAAACAAAGAATTTGATAGAAGAAAAGAATAAATAATCAAACTAAAGGAAGAGCTAGAGCAACTCAAGAAAGAGCATGAAGCTCATGTTGCTAATATTATGAAAACATCTGAAGACAAGTATAATGAGCTATAGGTCAAAATTGCTTCTCTTCAGCTTGAACTAGAAGGCGAGAAGACTGCAAATGTTGTTTTTGTATAAAATATATCCTTACTAGAGAAGCAATGTGAATATGCAACTACATGTGCAGCTTCATATTCATTCTCTAGGTTTTCACAAGAAGAATTTAAGGAATTGACTATCAAGACAAATCAGGAGCATCATGAGTTAATAAGGGAATTGTTTCAAACTCTTGATAATATTTTTGAAAATCATATTGCTTTTGGTAAGATGTTTGTCTCCCTTGATGATCAAGTAGAAAAGAGAGAACAATATTCCAAGGCTTATGATGATGTTGTGGATTGGAAAATATACATGAAAGACAAGCCAGAGAACATCACCATCCTAAGCAGTTTTCAACTGAAGAAGATCAGAACTATATTGCATGCTTGGGAAGATCTGAATGAGATGATTGATGAGGCTATTAAGAAATCAGAGGTTGTCTGTGGAAGGAGGTGGTATGTTGCTGATAATTTAATGGAGATCTTTTGTTTTCCTTTGATGGGTCTCATCGAGAAAGCATGCCCACCTATAGTGATGATTGAACGGGTTGAACAAAGACAAGATGAAGCAAAGAAGAAGATCCAGGGACTTGATCATATCGGCATTGAAGACGTGGATCTGTTAATCAAACAACCTTTTTCTTTTGAAGGGAAATCCATATTTACATCTATATCTTGAACAAGTTAGTGAAAAATGAAATGGAGAATCGCAAATGTGATGATCAACTTGGACTCGAATCAGCTAACTATCCCAAAATAGAAGAATTGTTGGAGATTTGGAAAATATGGAGAGATTTTCTTGGTTATTAGAATTATTTGGGTCTTTTCGATCCCGTTTTGATGGAGATCTATTATTTGTAATAATTATTTAAGGGGTAGACTTCTAAAGTAAGGGGTTTTTTTGGGACAAGGGAGGATCGAGGACAAGAGACTGGAGATACCTCTGTTTACTTGAGGTTTATGTAATTTATTGCAAAACTTTATTTAATATAGTAAATGACATTCTTTCACATCTCTTATTGTTCATTCATTAAGTTTCTTTATTGAATCGTGATTTTTCCTGTTCCATATGGATCAATATTACTATTTGTCCTTTGTAATTGATGAGTTCATTTATTCACAAATTTGATTTCTCTTTGTTAGTTATTCATGTACTGATGAAGTTTGAAAGAGTTTACTATGTTAAAATCTTTATCTATTTCTGCAAATGATTATGCAGTGAAATATGATAACAAATGTGTTAATTTTTCAATCAACATACGTGCATGCAGGTTAACCTTGAATGAAGTTAATTTTAAATTGTTGTTATTTAATTTTCATTAATTGGTCATTAGTTAAAACACAAGTAAATGATCTTATTTACATTTCTGTTAATTGGTTAAATGCTTGTCTGTCTTACATCTCAGGTTGACTTGTAAATCAAACCAGATACCTTTTAGAATAGGATAGACTTAGGATAGATTTCATCTTTTAGTTAAATTCATTTTTCTTTTACAATCCAAAACATTTTGTTTTCCTTGATTGGAAGACCAATCCCTTGGGATTAAACTTTCATAAGTGCCAGCAGAGGCTAGCAATATCCGTGGGACATTACTACACCAAACAGGTTGGGGATAGGGCTGTCCTTCCATAGGACCTTTTGAATCCTTTTAATATGGGTTTTAACCCTCTATTTCAAGCCTTGAAACCCATTCCAACAACATAGCCAAACAAGGCTTCAATTAATTGCACTAGAAGGAGGGCCAACAAATCATGCCTAAACAAACTACCAAAACACCTCCTCCAGCAAGAGACCCGATCGGTACCCATAGTCGCACCAATGCGTCTACGTCCAAGGAACCAATTGCATAAGGTTCAAATGTCATCTGAGCTACCCCTTTGAATGAACAAAGAACCCCAGCAAATAGATACATTCTCGTATCACCTACTTTAGGGCCCATTACAATTACTAAAAGGTAATTCCGATAACATTGTCGAGATTCAAAGATGATTCGTTGAAGGGCGTCTGTAGTACACCAATCCCCAGGCCGATAGTCAATCCAACCTTAATTCAGGTGACCAAAACACCAAAGAACCTAAAAATTATTCCATTCATGGATCCACCCATAGGTTAAATCTTGACTTGGTTTTCCAAGAATCAAATACTCCTCGACACAACATCTGAGCAGGAGGACCACCACCTTCACCTCCTTCTTCCTCATATTCCTTAGACAAATCATCAGACCCTGAACCTTCCACCTCATATGAATAATTTGTTCCAATGGATAACGAATTACCTAACAAGCCTTGGTTAGACGGAGATGGTGTGTCTGTCTTAGGTGATCAGCATAGGTTGCCTAAGAACCCCAATAAGTGGCTTTCGAAATATAATCCAGATGACAAAATCCCAGTGGAATACCACATTAAATATTTTATGCAGACTATCATACTTAGAAATGTAATACATGAATACGTGGTCTACATATTGTTCCCTTATACCTTTGAGGGAAAAGATTCTACCTGGAATTTTTCCTTAGAAGCCATCTCTATCCCGTCATGGGATGTGTTTTCAGAACTCTTCACTCAGAAATTTGGGGATGAAAAGACCCCAGAGGATTTAGTCATAGAGATTTCTTCCATGAATACTAAAGGTAAGGAGGGAGTCAAAGATTATAACCAATGGTTTTCATACCTAAAAAATAGAATTCCCACTACTGTCCTCCCTGTTGAGGAATTATTAGTAGGTTATTATATTAAGGGTCTCCCGATACAAATAGCCATGTGGGTCAAAAGGGATCATAAGGAAAACTTCCAAGATGCTTTCTGTGAAACTATTCAAGTAGAAAAGGACATGTTCTTCCTTAAGGACAACCCAGACACATCATATGAACAAACATCTACTTCTCACAAGAAAGTTGAGAGCTCCCCTAAACCCGATGCCACCAGTCAAGACCCTTTCAATATGAGTGACATGAAGAAGCTCCTCCGGAAGATGTCTAATGAAATGGTGGATCTCAAGAAAACTAATAACAAAAATCATGCTAATAGTAGGGGGTTTAATAGGCAAGATTTCAGACGGCCTAACCGGCCTCCTCAAAGTCCACCACCTTCAAGTCCTAGTGAGGGATTCACTTTAGAAGAATTTTTTTCTGTCTTGAAAGCCTTGGCTACAGGAACACCAGACACTCTTAAATCCTCTGATGAACAATCAAATTAGGATTCAAAACCTACCCAATAAGAAGAGGGAGAGGACCAGTAGGTTACCACTCTAAGTTTCTTTTCGGAAGAGGAAGAAGAAGAACCTGACACGGATTTCAATCTACAACATGTTAGTTTTTCATCACATTTAAGCTAGCATTATGATCTTAGGATCTTTTCACTGAGAGAATAACAAGCATAGCAATAAAGCACAAGCACATCACAAGAGACAAGAGACACAAAGAGTTTTCCTCGGGGAAACCATAAAAGAGAAAACCCCGCAACTTCCTCTAAGATAGAATCAACACCAAAATAGTAAGAGATCTCCCAAAATAGCAGTAGTCTTTTGTCTTCTGTCTAGTCCCAAAATTTCCTTCTCCAGTAGTGCGCCACACTTGGGAGAGCAAGTGATGTA
>LPNX010121131.1:131595-269342 GCA_001517045.1 Pseudotsuga menziesii
GCATTTGTCAACTTCACCAAGCTTATCATCAAGCTATTGTGATAGATCATATTGAAATGAGAACCTCAAATGGAAATACAAAAGATTAGATCTTACCGATTTGAGGTGTCCGTCCTTGTCCCGGAGTTCGCTGATCTAGGGTTTGTCGCGGAAACCCTAATTTTCAAAACTTGGAAACTTTTAGATCTGATTAGACAAACAGATATATCTCTTCAAATGGAGCTGTCCAATGTACTCCTTTTCTGAAAACAGTGGAGGGAAGCTCCTGAAACAGGAAGCCCTAATTTACTGATTTCTTTTGCAGAAATTCCTGTTACTGTTTCTATGATATCTCCGAAATTACTGATCCTCCGTGTCTGAAATTTCTCATTGAGGTAACCTCGCATGTCCCTGATCCAACACCTTAGGTTTCACCAGAATTGGTTTCACCATTTGGGATTTATGATCCTCTTCCCAAGGTGACCTGTTACAGGACTATTCAGAACAGCGAAGTTGTATGGCATGCCACGTGTCACTGGTTCATCTTCTGAGTCTGATATTCATACCACCGAAATTAAAGTCCATTCCCTTTCTTTAAAATCATTAGGAATTCCACTTGGACCTCTGTAGCTCAAGATATTGCAGATCTCCCCAGATGTCCTGTTCAGGGATGAATTCTGGAAGAGGCTGGAACCCTAACTTGGAGAGATCATATCTCCTGGAGTACAGTGAATATGAGTCTGATTTTTGGATACAGGATTCATAATGATTTTATATGCAGCCCTTGCAATTTTCATCTTCTAGGACTTTGCCAATATTGGAATATAGCGACTGTACCAAAACTTATCAGTTTTAGTATTTAGGGTTTCTCCTAGCTCAGGGTCAAACTAGGGTTTCACTTTCCTGGAGTTTTACCCAACCAAATTTCTTGATCCAGGTCTCTAAATTTCGGTTTTGATGAGGAGAATAACCCTATGCTGGTCTCACTCAAAAAATTCATCTTCTGTAGAAAGCCCTAATTTCCGCATGGAAGACTGAAAATGCTCGGAATCAAATTCCGTTTCGACAGAAAGATGAGCCCTTCAATGGGAAGTCATCTTAGCATACTTTTTCTGAAAATATGTGGAGGAAGATCCACAAAATAGGAAGCCCTAGTTCTTGTAGCTGCACAATGTCTTCTTCTCAGGTTAGCTCTGATACCTTGTTAGTTTTTCATCACATTTAAGCTAGCATTATGATCTTAGGATCTTTTCACTGAGAGAATAACAAGCACAGCAATAAAGCACAAGCACATCACAAGAGACAAGAGACACAAAGAGTTTTCCTTGGGGAAACAATAAAGGAGAAAACCCCGCAACTTCCTCTAAGATAGAATCAACACCAAAACAGTAAGAGATCTCCCAAAACAACAGTAGTCTTCTGTCTTCTGTCTAGTCCCAAAATTTCCTTCTCCAGTAGTGTGCCACGCTTGGGAGAGCAAGTGATGTATTTCACAAGTGATAAATAGAGAGACTCTCACTCTCTATTTATATTCATCCGTTCACTTGAATTTCCTTTTCACACGTAGGCTCAACCTAATAATTACTACTTGAGCCTACACCTTAATTAGTGTATAATAACTCAAGTGCCCCGAAACTGTGGGGACTTACCTAATGACTTGATATGACTTGATTACATTATTAATCCTCCCGATTGGAACATCGGGGCATGACCACATGACTCAAATACATAATAGAGACATCCCGGAATAAACATCGGGTTACAATATATAAGATACATAGAAGAATACATTCCGAAGTTACATATACATCAACACAACATGCTCATAGTAACTAGATATAGAGGGCCTCCTCCACAAGAACCACCACCTGTGACACCTGATCCCAACAAAGGTAAATCCCAAACAAAGAAAGATACTGTCATTCCATAGCCTGAATACAACTTAGTTGAGGATCTAAAGAGAGCCAAATCCAACATCTCATTGTTTGATCTTCTTAAAATTCCTTCTATAAGGGATTCCCTCCCCAAAAGCATGATTATCAAACAACTTAGAGAAACCCAAAATAATAACCTTGACTCTTCTCCTGGACCAAATAGCAGAATCCTAGAAGCAAGGGGACCCCTCCTTTCTTACTTACTTTCGAAATATTCAACAGGAATGTACATAACGGCATGGTAGACTCAGGTGCTTCACCTAATGTGATGCCTCTGCCTGTTTGTAAAATGTTGAATGCTACTTGGAAATCTTTCCCAATCCAAATTGTCCAATTGGACAAATCTAAGGTTAGAGTTGTAGGAAGAATAAGAAATGTTATGCTTAGATTGTATGCAGATTTTAGAATTCATCATACCATTGACATCATGATCACAGACATTCCATAGAATTATGGTATGTGGTTAAGCAGAGATTGGTCGAAAAAACTGAAAGGTTACTTTGCCACCTATTGGTCTCACTTGGGGTTACACCTAAATGGACATCCCAACAAACTCAAGGTCAACAAGGAACAATTTATGAAACAAACAGTAACTGATATAGATGGCTCCAATGAATTTGTCTCCTATTTTAGTAATCAAATTGAACATTTTACATTCGATACATTCTTTGGAGATCTGACTGCTGATATTTCAACAGCGCGGAATGTATAGAAACAGTCCCAAGTTACTCATCTTATGTCCGTACCATTCTCCAGTACTATTGTACATAATGTTTATAATGAAAATACTAATTTTAGAATCAATCCTTTTGTTTGGAAATTTTTTTTTTATGGCTCTAGGTCAAAATATGGGGTGGGTGCGGGATGTGTCCTTATTGATCCAAATGAGACCAAGATCATGATCACATGCAGATTGGAGTTTGAATGCACCAACAACGTAGCTGAGTACAAGGAACTGATCCAAGGACTCAAAAGGGCCATTGACATGGGTGAAAAGGCGATTGAGTGTGTAGGAGACTCTGAGATTATAGTGAAGCAGGTAAGAAACCAAATCCATTTCATGTCTCCTCGCTTACTCAATTATCAGAGGTTTATCAAAGATATGACTAACTCTTTTCTAGCATTTAATATCAAATCTATCCCTAGATCACAGAATTTCGACACTGATCTATTAGCTAATACTGTATCTAGGCTAATCCCACCTAAAGGTTTGTCTCCGCAAACTTTCTCGATTGACTTGATGTATAGGCCTTCTATTCCAAACAATGTCACGAATTGGAAAGTGTTCGACGATGACCAATAGATACTCAATTTCCTTTCATCCCAAGAAACCTTTGAAGGCATGGCTATCGACAAAGCTAATCATGAAAAAATTTGTCCGACCCTTCCAATATCATTCCAAAGTTGGTCATCAACCTGGAAAAGTTCTACAATCTACAATACAACTTTAGGTAGACGACCAATTGTAAAACCCAGAGCTCATCCTTAAATTATGAAGTTGTCAATCTGGGAACTGAAAAATATCCTTTATTTATTAACCTTGGACTTCATTGTTCCCATGAAGAAAAGAGAAGATTCATTAAATTATGCAAGGAATTCAAATACGTCTTTTCTTGGACGTATGACGAGCTTAGGACTTTTGATACAAGCATCATGCACCACAACATTTCGATCAAACCTGAAGTGAAGACGTACCAACAGAAGCTGAGGAAAATGCATCCCAGCTTGGAACCTTCTGTCAAGAAAGACCTTGATAAGCTACTGGCAACAAGAATCATATTTCCTGTTAGACACATGCAGTGGATCACCAACTTAGTACTTATTCGGAATAAAAATGGGGAAATCAGGATTTGTGTTGACTTTAGAAATTTGAACAGGGCTTCTGAGAAGGACAATTACCCTGTTCCTCCCATGGAACAGATTCTACAGAAGATGTCTGAATCTGGAATGTTCTCACTCCTCAATGGTTTTTTAGGGTACAACTAAGTCCTGCTCGCCCCTAATGACCAGCTTAAATGACCTTCTGAACCCCTTGGGGAAAATTTTCCTACAGGCAGATGTCGTTCAGGATGATAAATGCAGGGACAACATTATAGAGGGCTATGGATATAGCTTTCAGGGGCTTAATTTATAATTCTGTCGTTGTATATTTAGATGATGTAACGATTTATTCTAAAAAACGACATGAACATTTTGCTAATTTGAAACATGTATTCGAAATATGAGGGAGATTTGGGATTTCACTCAATCCAAAGAATTCTATCTTTGCGGTGACAGAAGGTAATTTGATAGGTTTCATCGTCTCCAAGGAAGGCATGATCATTGATCCAGAACATACTGAAGCAATTTTAAATATTGTCCTCCCTGGTTCCCGAAAAGCAATGCAATATTTCTTGGGTAAAATTAATTTTTTTCGTAGATTTGTACGTAATTTTTCCCAAGTTGTTAAACCCTTGCATCATTTAGTTAAAAATGATGTACAATTCAAAACCCCATGAAACTTATAGGAGCACAAACAGTAACTGAAAACCAAAGCTTCTCCCTCAACCTTGACTTCTCCCTTAGGTTGAAAACCCATCTTTTCCCTCTTGTGCAGTCCTCAACCTCGTGAAAACCTAATGTTCCAACACGCTTATCCCTCCTTTGTAATAAACCCCCCCTGAATATTGGCATATTTATATATGAAATAAAATAAACTGCTAGAACGTTAATATACCCCGTGTTATCCCTAAAGTTGAACCTAGACTACAGGGGTTCAGGCTTAAGGAAATGTTTTTCTACAATGTACAAATCAATGAAATCAAACTGAGAAACAAGCTGACATGCAATCAAAACTATTGGTAGAATCACACTACAATGTACAAATAAATGAAATCAAACTGAGAAACAAGCTAACATGCAATCAAAGCAATTGGTAGAATCACACAGTTAACAATGAACAAAGCTGGTATAACATGAAAGCTGTAAGTAAAATCAAACAATCATTGAAGAACTAGGCTAGTGTGAAATTTAAGGCTATTTTGTATAGATCACACAATTATGAATGGAATAAGCTGGTATAATATAAGATCTATAAGAAAATCAAAAAATTATTGAAGAGATAGGCTGGTGTGAAATCAAAGTTATAAGAAAATCATACAAAATACAGGCAATGTATAACATAAAACCGAATACAAGGTTCAATACTTCAGTGTCTACGATCACAAAGTTATGAGATGAAACTGTCTCTGTTTTTAGAAACTATAAGGATAATTGCATTTCAGTATAAGCATCACTGTAATGGAATTTAGGTGACCATATACATGATAAGTCATAAGAAAGACAATTTATAACATACAAAGACAAATCAAAATCATTCTCATTCAAAGTAGAACCTGTTATCGAAGCTGTAGAGTATTCATGTTATACAGATAGTGTTTTAAAATTGGGCTTCCATAACTCCAAAATTGCCAACCTCAGTCCCCCTGCTTCCTTATGAGAGGAAGAGCCTCTTGTTGTCTCCTCTAGAGACTCTGCTTAAATACTAAATATCTGTTTGTTGAAGCTAACTATGAGATCCTATTTCTAAGGATCCAGCCTTCTCAAAAATAGGGAAGTCAATCCCTTTTAAATAGTTTTTTAACACAAGTGTAAACTAAAAGAAACATCTGTCAACAAACAGAATTGCTTTCACAAGAAAAATATAACTCTAAACACTTAAATGGAGCCTCTAAAATGGCATTCACTACCTCCTCGATATTCAGTTACTCTATTTTGTGGAGATACCTGAGAAGGACACCTACCAAGAATTTGACCGAGACTAGCTGTTGTTTTCGGTATCTGTATCAGAATTCCAATCTGCCGAAGCATCCAAAGATTCAGCATCTGGCTTGAGAGGGGCCATATCAAGTATTGAAACATACCGAGTGGTTAGACCCAAAACTCTTAAAAATGCCACAGATAAGGCAGCCACCTCTTCCATGGTCCCAGTGCGACTTTCTATGGAATGGAGCAATTTGGTGACAAATGTTTTACTCCCTTCAGGCTCAGTAGATGAGCTTTCTTCAGAAGATCGAACACGGAAAGCGTTTTGAAACCATTTAACAAGCGGGATCAACATATTTGCAGTTAAATTCTGTTCATTGGCAAGGTCCAACAAGTGAGGTGGCACTATAGAATATAAAGAAGCCTGAATGAGAGGATCATAGCAAGCACTATTGAATAGCATTCCCCTTCCAATTAAACAGAGTAAATGCACCTTGTGAACCAATTCTACAAATTCCTTATCTCTTGCAATTGCTTTTCAGATTGGGCATTTCTTACATAGCAAAATATATGTTATGACACCTATACTCCAAACATCAGACTCAGGTCTAGACCAGCGCTTCAGAACTTCCAGTGCAACCTAATATGCACTACCCACAACATCTTGAAATTTTTTACCTGGTTTGATGAAGTCTGATAACCCAAAATATGTGGCCTTCAGAGATGAATCTTCATCGGGATATTTGAAAAGAAAGTTCTCTGGTTTCAAATCTCAATGTACAATGCCATGTAAATGACACTCTGCGGCAACTTTCAACATTTCTCGTACAATTTTTTGCCGCATCAATTTCATAGCAATTACTATCCTTTTCGGCCAATATGCGATCAAGGAGCTCTCCACCCTCACATAACTCCATTATAATGTAAACATAATCATTATCTTCAAATGCGTTGTGGAAATGAACCACATTCTCATGCCCAGTCAAAGCACACAATATGTGCACCTTTCTCTTCACATCTTCAATAGCAAATGGGAAGAACCAACTTTTTCTTGATCTTTTTGACAACGACCTTTTCATTTGTGACCTTGTGAATGGCGACATAGGTGTAACCAAATTGGCCATGTCCTGGCAATTTCCCTGTCTTTACGCCTCCCTGCTATTCCAGAAACTGACCCAATATCTATTAGCAAATTATGAAGCAAATTTCTAGATTGCAAGTCCCGTATTTGCAGAACATACTTGACATCACTTAAATAGATTAATATAAGTTGATCTCCATTGACACAGCAAGCTGATTGAAGAACGTCCTTCTCAGATTCTCCAACAACATCACTCCAAGTGTTCGGCTGCATAAAGTCTACGCGAACCAATTTATACCTAGGGGCATTTTATTGGTTTGTTAAGTGAACAAAGCACCGTCATTTGCAACAAGAGTATACTCTGCTTCAAAGTCATCAATAAGTTTTTTGAAAGGAAGCATCTCTTCCCTGCCTTTGCAACCTTCAAGACCTTGAGGAAGAGCGGCAAGATCATAATAAAAGAGCTTGTTCATGGGGTCACAACCTTCTGTAATATATAAAAGAACATACTTTCCATCTTTATTTATTTGAGAGCCAACTTTCCATTGCCCAATCCTCATAATATTTTCCATATTTTTTGAACCTCTCTGCCCACCGGGTTTCATTATAAGTTTGTTTGAAACTCTGCTGCCAGTAAGTAAAATGCTGCCAGAAACTGAAATTTTGCTGGAGCAAATCTAATGATAACACCCTGAATATAATGTTTTTTGTTTTTTTTTTATAATTAAACCCCCAATATGAACGAACGTGATATAGTATTGGTCCGTCGACGACGCCCCTGGGAGGCACTGCAACCTCTAGCTTAAACTCATTGAGTCTAAGAGGTTGACCAGTGGGGCGATCAAGAGGGATATAAAATAATGTTCCCTTCAAATCATGGCTAGCTATTGCATCTCTCACTACAACCCATTTATCAGGACCCATCACCGCGGCCCTTCTTCTATGACATGCAATACCCCAAAGAGAACTCAATGGTCAAATGGACCCGTAGATCTTCAGTATATTATCTACTACCTCTAACATCATCCACATCGAACATGATGCAGGAGAGTGGTATGAAATGGAGAGGACGTTAGACTGCAAAAAATCATTATGACTGATGATGTCTTGCAATGTAATGCATGTGATCTCATCCTCTCATAGTGCTTCCTTGGGAGGGTTGGGACCCTGTTGTGCAGCCACGGCACCTGAAAATTAGATGAAAACATAAATGTCAATCAAAATACATACATCAATTCTAGGTGAATTTGAAATAAATATAAATTAAAGGTACTAATAGCTAAAAGAAAAATATATATGCATTTAATGTACCTCTCTTATGGGGAACCTCCCCACCGACACCAGCAGTATCCTCCTCGTTGCTCGCATACACCAGTGGCTTCCAGAGTGGATGTTGCTCGTCTCCCCAGCAAGAGCATGTGTCGGCATAGGACGCCTAGGAAAACCTGTGAAAATAGAGACATACAAGTTGATTATTAAATATACACGAGTCCTCTATCGACATCTAGGGAATGGAATGGCCATAGATCTGCCAGTGCTATGCCTTCGATGAACTGAAGAACCCTACTGTGGAGATGCATCTGCATGAAATAAGGCATAATAAATGTAGTCAGCATGCAATATAAGATAAATGATAAATATGTCACTACTAAAGATGTATAAGAGATAATTATAATTTTATTAGCAAAGTAAAATAACAAAGTATAAATAATTTGATACTATTTGGGTTTTCATAACAAATCACATAACTTGAATATTTGGGTTTTAATTAAATATTTTGCATGTTTAAATTTATTGATATTTTTGGTGACAAACTAAGTTACAAGTGATGCACTTGATTGAACTTAAGCAATTGTCAATAATCATGTACAAATGACTAGGAATCATATGGCTTTAATCATTGATGACAATGACAATCTCAATAAAAATCAACAACTATGACAAATTCAAGAATTCATTAGCCTTGAATATGAGATGTAAGAGATCATTGTAAAGATATGAAAATCACTACATTTAGAGAATATTCAAGCTTATATAAATATTTGCTATTTTTTTAACAAACATTGACAATATGACAAGTAAAATAAAATGTTATTCAAGCTTGTATCTATTTGTTAATTTGTTAACAAACAATGAAAATATGATAAACTTAAAATAAAATGTTATTCAAACTTGTATAATTTATTTGCTAATTTTTTAACAATGGAAATATGATAAGTAAAATAAAATGTTATTCTTGAGCTTGTATTTATTTGCTAATTTTTTAACAAACAATTGCAATATGATAAGTAAAATAAAATGTGCATCTTGTTAGATTTTTATCATTCAAGCTAGCATTATCTTAAGATCTTTAACTGAGAGAATAACAAGCACAACAATCAAACATAAGAGACAATGAACACAAAGTTTTTCCTCGGGGAAACCATAAAGGAGAAAACCCCGCAACTTCCTTAGAGATAGAATCAACACCAAAAGAAAAACCCCAAAAACAATAATATTATCTCCCGACAGCAGTAGTCTCTCTCTCTCTTGTCCTAGCAACTTCTTCTCTCTCAATTATGCGCTACAACTGAGTGTGAGTGAATGTGTGATAAATATAGAGGCTCACTCTCTATTTATACTAATTCCAGACTTGACAATAAATCACTAGGGCCAACTTCTCTAGGAGAGTCTAATAACCCTAGGGACCCACAACTTTAGGGACTTTAACCCTTGATCAATAGGATGGTTACCCATAATGACTTTACATGACTTGTTTACATTATTGAATCTCCTGATAGGAACATCGGGGCATGACATGACTCAAATACATTACTGACACTTCTTGGAATAAACATCGGGGTACAATACATAAGATATACAAGTGAGTACATTCCGAAGTTACAAATACATCAACACTCCCT
Source organism: Pseudotsuga menziesii (assembly GCA_001517045.1). NCBI lineage: Eukaryota > Viridiplantae > Streptophyta > Pinopsida > Pinales > Pinaceae > Pseudotsuga > Pseudotsuga menziesii. Next base: position 141,237 of record LPNX010121131.1, read on the forward strand.
ATTAACTAGGAAGGTATACTCTCGACACAATTTTATCAGCACAAGTATTCTTCTCTGTATCATCTAGATTATCTTCATCTTCAAGTCATCTTCATATGGATCTGGATCATCACTGGATATGGATCATCATCATTAGATCTGGATCATCACTGGATCTGGATCATCATCATTGGATCTAGATCATCACTCGATCTGGATCATCACTAGTCATCATCATGGGTGCTATCTCTTGATTCTTCTCGTCACAGGAAGTCACTACAGAGCCATCCCTTTTTCATGCTAGTTGTAGGACTAGACTCCAAGTAGGTCTTCATCTTCTTTAGCACTTATATCTGATCGAGTCAGAAAGTCCTTCCCAGCACTTACATCTGACCATGGTCGGAAACTCATCGCAAAACATGTCAGAAGGATCAGCACTTATATCTGACAATGATAGGAAACTCATCACACATCATGTCAGAAAGGCTCTGCACTTACATCTGACCATGATAGGAAACTCATCACACATCATGTCAGAAAGGCTCTCAGTCCCAGATTGAAATTTTTGGTAACTAATCAGGTGCCTCCATTATCCCAGAGAATGGCCTCTTAGCACTTAAGCTAAGCTTCATTCCTAGACTGAAATTCTTGGTAACTGACTAGGTGCCTCCATTCTCCCAGAGAATGGAATCTCAACACTTAAGCTGAGCTTCAGTCCCAGAATAAAATTCGTGGTAACTAACCAGGTGCCTCCATTCTCCCAGAGAATGGCATCTCAGCACTTAAGATGAGCTTCAATCCCAGATTAAAATTCCTGGTAACTGACTAAGTGCCTCCATTCTCCTAGAGAATGGCATCTCAGCACTTAAGCTGAGATTTAGTCCTAGACTGAAATTCCTAGTAACTGACTAAGTGCCTCCATTCTCCCAGAGAATGGAATCTTAGCACTTAAACTGAGCTTCAATCCTAGACTAAAATTCCTTGTAACTAACCATGTGCCTCCATTTAGAGAATGGCATTCAATGCTTATATATGATCATGTGAGAACACATCTCACAGTCACCTCAAAATGGCTCAACACTCACATCTGACCATGGAAGGAACCAATCCTCTCACCATGACAGAATGGCTCAGCCCTTACATCTGACCATGGAAGGAACCAATCCTCTCACCATGACAGAATGGCTCAGCCCTTACATCTGACCATGGAAGGAACCAATCCTCTCACCATGTCAAAATGGCTCACGGACTCATCACTTCCCCTTGGAGGGAACCTCGATCTGGAGAACGCCAAGCTTCTCCCTGAAGTATTCAAACTTCACTCTAGCCAATGGCTTAGTCAACACATCAGCTATTTGTTTGTCTATCGCAACATACTAGAGCTTCACTACTCCTCTCTGCACCATATCCTTGATATAGTGATATTTGATCTCGATCTGCTTCGACTTGTCATGGAACACCGGGTTCTCAGACAACTTCACACAACTCTAGTTGTCGCAATATATACAAGTAGCATCCAACTGGAGATCGAATAAATCAGACAGTAGCTTCCTCAGCCATACTACCTCACAACTAGCTGAACACGTTGCGACATACTCTGCTTCAGCTTCAGCTGTACTCAGTGCCACGCAAGACTGTTTCTTGCTAAACCAAGAGATCACACCTTATCCCATACTGAAGCAGCACCTTGAAGTGCTCTTCCTATCGATGGCACTACCTGCCCAATCTGAATCAACATAACCTTCCAGGTTAATATTTTGTTTCACCTCATACTTAAGCCCATAATAAACTATACCCCTCAGGTACCTTAGAATATGCTTTGCAGCAATCAAGTGAACATGTCTCGGATCCGTTAGGAATTGGCTCAACGTTTTCAGAGCAAAGAAAATATCTGGTCTCGTATTCATCAGGTACATCAAGGACCCAATCATCTGACGATACATCGTAGCATCAACTGCTTCTGATGAAGCATCACTTAATAGATTTAGGTTTGATGCCATAGGTGTGGTCATGGCCTTGCAATCCATCATCCTGAATCTCTTCTGGATCTCTACCACATACTTCCCTTGTCCCAGAGAAATTCCATCTGCATTCTCCCACACCTCCATGCCTAGAAAATAATGCATCATGCCCAAGTCCTTCATTTTGAACTCGATAGCAAGCTTCCTCTTCGTATCAGCAATCAACCCATCCATACCTGTTACAAACAAATCATCTACATATAGTAGGAGTATCACTGGGTTACCATCTTCAACCTTGTAGTAAAGGTTGGAATCTGCTTTACTCTTGGTAAATCCCAAACTGTATAGAAATATATCAATTATGTCATACCATGTCCTAGGTGCCTGTTTTAAACCGAACAGGGATTTCTTCAATCTACGCACATGAGACTCCCTGTCATGTGTCTCAAAATCAAGTGGCTGCCCCACAAACACTTCCTCTTCCACTACACCATTCAAGAAAGTAGTCTTGACATCCATATTGTGTATTTTCCATTTCATCACTGTAGTTAGAGCAAGTACTGATCTAATGGAAGTGTATATGGATATAGGTGCAAAAGTTTCTTCATAATCTATTCCTTCTTTCTAGGAGAAGCCACGAGCCACAAATATTGCTTTATATTTCTCTATGATTCCATCTGCAGCATGCTTGATCTTGTAGATCCATTTGGAATTTACAATAGACTTCCCTTCTGGTCTTGGGACAATGTCCCAGACTTCATTCTTCATGATCAATTGATACTCTTCGATCATAGCATCCTTCCAATATTTCCTTTCTGTTGCTTCTTCATAGTTGGAAGGTTCTTTATCGATGAAGTCACATAATAAGGCTACATAACCAGAGAAAAACCTGGTTCTTTTCCTTTCTCTGTGATTTTCTTCTGGAGCCCCATATCTTTCTGCACCTTGGATAGCCTCTTGTACCCAAGCAGGTTTCCTCTTTTGAGGATTCTTCTCCTGAGATGGATCTGTAGGTTCTTGAGGTTCTTCTAATTCTCGATCTTCTTCTTGAATTTCTTCGTTCATGTTCGTGTCATGAATTCTGGGTACTTCTGTTTCTTCGGTTTCTTCAGTGGGTCTCTTTCTAGATTTGTTGCCAGCTGAGTCTTCGTCAAATGTTACATTACATCCCTGTTGATGTCGATATTCTTGAATCCTGGGAAGTGTATTCTGTAAGCCTTCGAGCTTTCATAGTATCCCACAAATATACCCTTCCTTCCTGAAGGATCTAACTTTGTCCTCTTTTCTTTTAGAATGTGTATGTACAATGCACAGCTAAATATTCTGAGATGGCTGACTTATGGTTTCTTATCGAAAAATACTTCTTCAGGTTTCTTGTTCTCGAGTACTCTGCGTGGAGTATAGTTTTGTACATACACCATTGTTCTGGCAGCTTCTGCCCATAGATGCATGGGAAGATCTTGATCATGAAGCATGGCCCTTGCAGCTTCCATGATCGTTCTATTATTTCTTTTTGCAACCCCATTCTATTGTGGATTATATGGAGTGGTTAAATCCCTCTTAATCCCTAAATCTTTGCATAACTCTTTGAATTCATTTGATGTGAATTCTCCGCCATTATCTGATTGAAAATTCTTGATCTTGCTTTCTGTGTGGTTCTTGATCAAGGCTTTGAATTCCTTGAACTTCCTGAACACTTCATCTTTGTTCTTCATAAAGTATATCCATGTCTTTCTATAAAAATCATCAATAAAAGAAACATAGTATACATACCCGCTTAATGAACTGGATGACATCGGACCGCATACATCGAAGTGGATGATTTCCAAGATTCCTTTTTCCTTGATCTCGCTACTTGGAAATGTCTTCTTTGTATTCTTTCCTTTCACACATCCTGTGCAGAAACCATCATGTTTTGTCTGAATTTCTGGAAGTCCTTCAATATCTTTGATCGCAAGTGGTAGTGCTCTGTAGTGCACATGTGCAAGCCTTCTATGCCAAAGTTCATTTGGCTCTACTGAGTCATGGACCAAGGTTTGTTCTGGATGGCCCTTTAATTTGTATAGACCTCCTTCGTGTTCCCCAATCACTACTGCATTATCAATAGTGTTTCCCTTTAGCCACATGAGAACTTGGCCATCTACAAATGAAACCCTTATACCTTTTGCATCTAATGCAGATATGGAGAAGAGGTTCTTCTTTAGTCCTGGTACAAACAATACATCCTTGATCTTTATAGACTTTCCAGAATCTATCTTATAGGAGGATTCCCCACTACCTTTTATTGGATACTGGTAGTCATATCCAAGTTTCACTTTGTGGGGTGATTCATGTTCTGATAGTTTCACAAAGGATTCTTTGAATCCTGTCATATGTTTGGAAGCCCCACTGTCTATAAACCAATCATTGCTTCCATGTGTGATGTTTCCCATGAGAGCGAAAATCAAAACACATTCTTCATCACTTTCTTGTCTGATTCCCTTTTTGGAAGGTTCATCATCCTCTGCAGCATGAGCATGATGTCTTCTCTTGTTTCCCTTCTTCTTGTGAGAGAAATTTTTGTTCTTAGGACATTCTCTAGCATAGTGTCAATTTTCATCACATATGAATCATTTGAATGTGGTTCGATTCTTGTTAAATTTATTAGGATGACAATGCTTACCTTTGTGATAGTTTGTCCTACTTTTCTTGGAGTGTACTGTGAGAGATTGATCTTCACTTCCCATCTCTTCTTCTTGAGCTACTATCCAAGCTTCTTCTTGTGAGCATTCTTCCCATAGTCTACTGAAGTTGACTAGCTTCTTTTTGGCACAGATACCTTGAATGAAAGAGTCCCATGTCCTAGGGAGACCATTCAAGGTGGTCATTACAATCTCTACATTCTTTACTTCTTCATCCACTGTTTCAAGTTGTTATTTTATCTGGGAGACCCTTTTGAAGTATGACTATATGGTCTCTGCATTCTGGATCTTCACATTCTTCAACTAGTTCCTCAAAGTCATCTTCTGGTTTATGTTCTTTCCTTCAAATAGATTGGTCAGGGCATCAAACATAGCTTTAGGTTTATTTAGGGAGGACACCCGTGGTATGAGGTGATCCTTGATTGAATCAGCAATAAACCTTTTAGCCATGACCAATTTCTTCTTTTGTAATGCTTTAGCCTCATCTCCCTCTGGAATTGGAACCTCTTCCATAATGTAAGAGTCTAACTCATTTTCTTCCAGGACCAGAGAGATCCTCTACTTTCAGGCTCGGAAGTTATGAGCTCCCTCAAGATTTTCATCAAGCTTGGTATGATGAGATATCTTAACTAAGAACCTCAAATAGAAATACAAAATATTTAGATCTTACCAGGTCAAGATGTCGGAACTAGATCTGGAGCTGAATTTCTACAGAGCTAGTTCAGGGGAAGATTAGGGTTTTAATTTCCTAGAGTTCTGTCCAACCAAAAAATTTGATCTTGATCTCTAAACTTCGATTTTGAGGAGGAGATCAATCCAAGACTAAAATCACTAAAAAATTCCACTTCTGTGGAAATCCCTAATTTTCGGCAGTAGTGTCGGGTCAAAAACTGAAAATGCTCAGAATCAGATTCTGCTTCAACAAAAAGATGCGACCTGGAGAGGAGAGTCATCTCAACCTTCTTTTGCTGAAAATATATGGAGAGAGATCCAAAAAATAGGATTCCATAGTTTTTGCAGCTGCATAGTGTCTTCTTCTCAGGTTAGCTTTGATACCATGTTAGATTTTTATCATTCAAGCTAACATTATCTTAAGATCTTTAACTGAGAGAATAACAAGCACATCAATAAAACATAAGAGACAATGAACACAATTTTTTTCCTCAAGGAAACCATAAAGGAGAAAACCCCGCAACTTTCTTAGAGATAGAATCAACACCAAAATCAAAACCCCAAAAATAGTAAGATGATATCCCGACAGCAGTAGTTTCTCTCTCTCTTGTCCCAGCAACTTCTTCTCTCTCGGTTATGCACTACAACTGAGTGTGAGTGAATGTGTGATAAATAGAGAGGCTCACTCTCTATTTATACTAATTCCTGACTTGACAATAACTCACTAAGTCTGACTTCTCTAGGAGAGTATAATAACCCTAGGGCCCCACAACTGCGAGGAATTTAACCCTTGATCAATAGGAGGGTTACCCACAATGTACATGACTTGTTTACATTATTGAATCTCCTGATAGGAACATCAGGGCATGACATGGCTCAAATACATTACTGACACTTCTCGGAATAAACATCGGGGTACAATACATAAGATATACACGTGAATACATTCCAAAGTTACAAATACATCAACACATCTATGGTTAAAATTGTCATGGAGATATTAAACAATTATCATTATTTCATCAAAATATTATAGTTTATGAAGTAATATTTTTTTCTAGCACGCTTATATGAAGTTATTATTTTTTACGAAAAGAGAATTTATTGCAAGCATACACAAAGATTGTCCATTCTATGTTAACGTAACTTGTGGGCCAATGGATTTTATATTAAAGTTTCTGCAATGGGTGTCATAGGTTGCATCAAAAACTCACATAAGTGAAAATTATATGCATAAGACACCATCATGATAATCATTTGATCTTCTAAATGATGCAAAACTCTTTGTAATTTATACACCATCTTATCATATTCCCTTAAGGAAGATTTTATTACAACAACATTTAGTTTTGCTGCTTTCAAAACAAATCTTCTTGCATACTGCATTTGGTTAAAACTTTCTAATTAGATCATTTTTCATTGAAAGACAATGAAATTGAACAATGTAAAAGTACCTTATTTGGTTAGAGAACTAAACAATTTCAAAATTCAATTAAATTATGTAGGGATAGATCCTATCCAGCCATCACAGGGATAGACCTACTTGGAGGCTAGGCCTACAACTAGCATTAAAAAGGGATGACTCTGTAGTTACTTCCTGTGACGAGAAGAATCAAGAGATAGCACCCGTGATGATGACCAATGATGATCCAGCAGTGATGATCCAGATCGATTGATGATCTGGATCCAGTGATGATGATCCAGATCCAGATGAAGATGAAGATAATCCAGATGATACAGAGAAGAATACTTGTGCTGATAAAATTGTGTCGAGAGAATACCTTCCTAGTTAAGAGGGAGTGTTGATGTATTTGTAACTTCATAATGTACTCACTTTGATATCTTATGTATTGTACCACGATGTTTATTCCAATAAGTGTCAGTAATGTATTTAAGTCATGTCATGCCCCGATGTTCCTATCAGGACATTCAATAATGTAAACAAGTCATGTAAAGTCATTGTGGGTAACCCTCCTATTGATCAAGGGTTAAAGTCCCCAGAGTTGTGGGGCCCTAGGGTTGTTAGACTCTCCTAGAGAAGTCGACCCTACTGATTTATTGTCAAGTTAGGAATTAGTATAAATAGAGAGTGAGCCTGTATATTTATCACACATTCACTCACACTCAGTTGTAGCGCATAACTAAGAGAGAAGAAGTTGTTGGGACAAGAGAGAGAGAGACTACTGTTGTCGGGAGATCATCTTATTATTTTTGGGGTTTTGCTTTTGGTGTTGATTCTATCTCTGAGGAAGTTGCAAGGTTTTCTCCTTTATGGTTTCCCTGAGGAAAAACTTTGTGTTCATTGTCTCTTATGTTTGATTAATGTGCTTGTTATTCTCTCAGTTAAAGATCTTAAGATAATGCTAGCTTGAATGATAAAAATCTAACAAGATGCACATTTTATTTTACTTATAATATTGCAATTGTTTGTTAAAAAATTAGCAAATCAATACAAGCTCAAGAATAACATTTTATTTTACTTATCTAATTGCCATTGTTAGTTAAAAAATTAGCAAATAAATTATACAAGCTTGAATAACATTTTATTTTACTTGTGATATTGTCATTGTTTGTTAAAAAAATAGCAAATATTTATATAAGCTTGAATATTCTCTAAATGTAGTGATTTTCATATCTTTACAATGATCTCTTACATCTCATATTCAAGGTTAATGAATTCTTGAATTTGTCATAGTTGTTGATTTTTTTTTAGATAATCATTGTCATCAATGCTTAAAGCCATATGATTCCTAGTCATTTGTACATGATTATTGACAATTGCTTAAGTTCAATCAAGTGCGTCACTTGTAACTTAGTTTGTCATCAAAAATATCAATAAATTTAAACATGCAATATATTCAATTAAAACATTTTTTATGAATTATTCATGATCTTATTTAGAGTGCACAAAGCCTTGAACCAAATTCTACAAAGGCTTTCCATTTATTCTACACATACTATATTTCATTGATAATTGTACACACAACTATTCAAGTTATGTGATTTGTTATGAAAACCCAAATAGTATCAAATTATTTATACTTTGTTATTTTACTTTGCTAATAAAATTATAATTATCTCTTATACATCTTTAGTATTGACATAGTTACCATTTATCTTATATTGCATGCTAACTGCATTTATTTCATGTAGACGCATCTCCACAATAGGGTTCTTCGGTTCATCGAAGGCATAGAACTGGCAGATCTGTGGCCATTCCTTTCCCTAGATGTCGACAGAGGACTCATGTATATTTAATCATCAAATTGTATGTCTCTATTTTCACAGGTTTTCCTAGGCGTCTTATGCTGACACACAGTCCTGCTGGGGAGACGAGCAGCATCCACTCTAGAAGCCACGAGTGCATGCGAGTGTTAAGGAGGATACTGCTGGTGTCAGTGGGGAGGTTCCCAATAAGACAGTTACATTAAATGCATATATATTTTTCTTTAAGCTATCACGACCTTTAATTTATATTGATTTCAAATTCACCTACAATTGATGTATGTATTTTGATTGACATTTATGTTTTCATCTAATTTTCAGGTGCCGTGGCTGCACAACAGGGCCCCGACCCTCCCGAGGAAGCACTATGGGAGGATGAGATCACATGCATTACACTGCAAGACATCACCAGTCATAATGATTTTTTGTAGTCTAACGTCCTCTCCATTTCATACCACTCTCTCGCATCACATTCGATGTGGATGATGTTAGAGGTAGTAGATAATCTATTTAAGATCTACGGGTCCATCTGACCATTGAGTTCTCTTTGGGGTACTGCATGTCATAGAAGAAGGGTCACGGTGATGGGTCCTGATAAATGGGTTGTAGTGAGAGATGCAATAGCTAGCCATGATGTGAAGGGAACCTTATTTTATATCCCTCTTGATTTCCCCACTGGTCAACCTCTTAGACTCAAGGAGTTTAAGCTAGAGGTTGCAGCACCTCCCAGGGGCATCACTAACGAATCAATACTATATCACATTCGTTCATATTGGGGGTTTAATTATGAAAAAAAAACATTATATTCAAGGTATATTAAGGTTCTAGGGGTTTATTTTATTTCATATATAAATATGCCAATATTCAAGGGGTTTTTTTATTACAAAGGAGGGACAAGCGCGTTGGAGCATTAGGTTTTCACGAGGTTGAGGACTCCACAGGAGGGAAAAGCTGGGTTTTCAACCCGAGGGAGAAGTCGGGGTTGAGGTAGAAGATCGGGTTTTCAGTTACTGTTCCTGCTCCTATAAGTTTCATGGGGTTTTGAAATCTTTATATATGTGAGTGCGTGCATTCAACTATACCTAGGAATACCAACAATGTCGTAATACCATGCTATGGAAGCTCAATTTTGTCTAATATGTAACTTTTTTTTGGTGTATTTGTGCATATACATGTACTTTAGTACACTCTATTTGTGCAAAGTTCTAAATTACATGTTACATTGTAGACAAGTTATAAATTTAACCTTGTAAATTTTTCCAATGTATTTTAGACTAAACTAGACTAGACTAGAGATTGTAGTCTATATTGCTTCTCCTAACATTATCATTATACGTTGCATATTTTGTTAGTGATATGCAATACAAAGAACAACACATACATTTATTGCATCCTCATTAAATTCACCAATTGCAATTGATATTATATTTTTTTCCATTTTAACCCTATCTTGGTCTCAGCCCCTTTTTAACGCTTTGCAATATTGATTTGTTGTAAATTGTAAACTTGTAAACTTTAAAATTGTAAACTTGTAAACTTTAAAATTGTAACTTGTAAACTTTACAAACTTGTGAATTTTAAACTTGTAAGTTCCTTGTAAATTATTGTAGATGGGCAAATTTTGTAAACTTGTCAATTAAATTAGATTGAATTGTAGATTTTAATTGTAATTGCAGCTGTAATTGAAAGTCGCAAAACGTGATTATAGTTTAGTTCGATTGTGATTTTTGTAAACTTGTAAATTATTTTGCAAATGAAATTAATTTTAACTTTTCTGTAAATGAAATATAGTTTTGAATTGTAATTGTAGTTGTAATTTGAAATTGCAAATTGTGAGTGTAAATTGCAACCAGTAGATTACATTGTATACTTGTTAATTTTGTAACATTTTAATTGTAAGTTATGTTAAATTGTAAGTTTCGTTTGATTTCCAATTTTGCAAACTTGTGCATTTTTTTACAAATTGTAGTTGTAACTTTTTTTGTAAATGAAATCAAATTTTACATTGTAATTGTAAGTAGTTGTAATTTAAAATTGCAAATTGTGATTGTAATTTGCAACTAATAGATCTTACATTGTAAAGTTATAAATTTTGTAACATTTTAATTGTGAGTTATGTTAAAAATTGTAAGTTGAGTTCGATTGACAATTTAGTAAGATTGTAAAACATTAATGATTGTTAAATATGTTAAAACTGTAACTGAAAACAAACTTTAAACTATAACTGCAAATAATTAAAACATTTAACATCCCATCATGTTAAAAAAAAGTCCATATATATATAGANTATGCCCTTGGCCTTCCTCATGCACATCATGAAGAAAAAAACCCAAGTCTAAGAATTGCAGAATTTAAAACCGTGAACTATGAAAGTCAGTTACATACCACATATTTAAATTACATGTACAATGTGACAAAAAATTAAATATATATGAAACACAGATCTATGAACTCACCTCACTCGAGTCGAGTGTCAAGTTTGGGAGGTTGTCTCCTATCTGACCAGATGAGCCTTCACCAGGACTCAGCTGATGAGCGCAAACCCACTCATCTATAAACACCATGACGACTACAACGCCCTCATCTGCAGCTACCTGTGTTTGCATCTGTTTCCATGACATGAAAATAAATTTATATTAATGAATTAGAATTTGAACTTGAGAATTACAATTTGAACATGTAAATTATAATCTAAACATAAATGTGCAAACAATTCGAACATAAATAACTAGTACCTCATCGACTGGCGTGTCATGGGTTGGACGCGAGTGGGGCTGTGTAGAATCCTATGCAATTCCCTTACCTCTATCCTATACAATCTGAACAAGATAAATGACTAAAGTTAGAACAAACCAAAGTATTACGTCTAGAACAATTGACTCATTTATAAATTCAAATTGAGTATGACAATTAACACATATCTCATCAACGTGGGTGGAAGGAACTGTACCGGGACCTCGAACAGATGCATCACTGCCAAAAAGGACCTCCATGTAACTGGGCTCTTGCATGGAGGTCTAAAACAAAGAAAAGTATTAGTTAAAAAAATAATTCATTTGAGGATACATTAAAATGAAGATAATCAAATGACGACATATAATTTGATAAAACATTCCAAAGAATACGTAATTGTATAAAGATATAGATGTTCCGTTGGTCAAAGCCTGCATCTCTCATGCAGTCGAAAATATGCATCATAGTCTGTGATAGCATACTGCACTAGTGTGTCATGATAAATAAGGTGGATAATTTCATCGTCCACCCACTGTAACTCAGGATCTGTAGGTGCAATGGGTGCTTTGCTTCTCTCTTCCTACACAACCATCATGGTACCATGCATTGTCATGCGTGTCGCCTCTGCTAGTGAACTCTTCTCCTCAATAGCTAGCTGAGATGACTTGACTACATCCTGTGTCCTAAGAAAGGTCTTATTAGGGATACTTACCAAATGCTTTGCCTTCGGATGAGCTCCAGGGTCTCTCCTAGCCCCATGATGTGCATGATTGTGTTGCCCACCAACACCATAGAAGCTCGAGGGTGTGCTGGTATAATCAAGGTGCATCCCCAGGACAAAATATGCATATATATGTTTTTCAAAGTACAGTGGGACTTGGTCATGGTGGGGAAACATGCACCACGCTCCAATAAAATTGTCATAGACATAAGGCACTGCAGCCTCTAGCTTAAACTCCTTGAGTCTAAGAGGTTGACCAGCGGAGCGGTCAGGAAGGATATCAAATAATGTTCCCTTCACATCATGGTCAGCTATTGCATCTCTCACTGCAACCCATTTATCAGGACCCATCACCGCGACCCTTATTCTTAGACATGCAGTATCCCAAATAAAACCCAATGGTCTGATGGACCCATAGATATTCAGTAGATTATGTACTGCCTCTAACATCATCCACATCGAACGTGATGCAGGAAAGTGGTATGAAATGGAGTGGATGTTAGAGTGCAAACAATCACGATGACTGGTAATGTCTTGTAGCATGATGTGTGTGCTCTCATCCTCCCATGGTGCTTCCTCAAGAGGATCGGGGCCCTATTGTGCAGCCATGACACCTAAAAATTGGATGAAAACATAAATGTCAATCAAAATACATACATCAATTGTAGGTGAATTTGAAATCAATATAAATCAAAGGTACTAATAATTTAAAGAAAAATATATATGCATTTAATGTACCTGTCTCATGGGGAACCTCCCCACCGACACCAGCAGTATCCTCCTCGCTGCTCACATGCACTAGTGGCTTCCAGAGTGGATGTCGCTCGTCTCCCCAACAGGAGCATGTGTCGGCATAGGACGCCTAAGCAGACCTGTGAAAATAGAGACATACAAGTTGATGATTAAATATACACATGTGAAACAATTTGTTTTTATGTAACTAACAACAAAGAGTACATCATTCGCAATTGTATACTTATGAGTCCTCTGTCGACCTCCAGGGCGAGGAATGGCCACAAATCCACCATTGAAGAACCCTGTAGTGGAGATGCATATGCATGAAATAAGGAATAATAAATGCAATCAGCATGAAATATAACATAAATGATAAATATGTCAATACTAAAGATGTATAAGAGATAATTATAATTTTATTAGCAAAGTATAAATAATTTGATACTATTTGATACTATTTGGGGTTTCCTATTTTTTTCAATAATTTGATACTTAATAGTTTGATACTTCAGACCCTTTAACATAAATTAATATTGTTCTAAATAAAAATTTATTTTAAGCTATGGTCTAAAAAGGCTTTCTTTGGTCCAGTGGTGATAATGAAAAGGTTGAGAGTTTGATAAAACATAATTGATTCATCGAATTGATGAAAGAGATTCATTAAGAATTTTTTAAGCACTCACTTGTGGAATTGGTTGTTGTCTTTGATATGCATGTTAGTATAAAAGTATTGGTTCCCAATGCACATTACAATGGCAAATATTTGGCACAAATTAAACTGGGGAAGTAATGTTGTGGTATAAACACACTAGTATTCTTTGTCACACACTTGTGGTGATGTGACCTGGTTACATAGGCATAAATTTCAATCATATGATATGAATTATACAACATAGTGCACTTCAATGACTCTTGTTGTAGACATAATGTATTGATATAGTTGAGGAGTTCAACAATTTGCATGGAAGGCCAATAGTTAAGACAAATCATCTTCTAGAATAATTTGAAAATTTTGTGTCCCGATGATAAATGACATATCATGAGATTGTGAATACTTGAATAGTTGGTTACTTGGATATTTTGCTCAACTTCAAGTTGTCCATACCTTGTAACACATTGTCACAAACTTAATGGGAATTCGGAGTTGCTTAGTTGTCAATATAAACACGCTAATGTTTTTGTGAATGAATATAATATCTTTTTATCAATTCACTAATTAATTTGAACAAGATAGTGAATAAGAAATATATTTATTAGTGTATGTCATGATCCCTACTCATTGGTTGGATCAACAAGAAGAAATATTTGTGTCTTAGGAAAGTGCAACATGGAGTTGTATAGGACCTTATTGGCCAAGTTAATCGAAGACCCACCCTTCCAAAAGGATCCTTATGAGTTGTGTTAATAGATGAAGGATCAAACCTGGAAAGAGTTAGCCAAGGGCTTTATTGGGTGGTACCATAAACTTATATTATCTACACACAAATTTCTCTCATTTTTGCAACATATTGAAGTTCTCTCCGGTGTTTCATTTCCCCCGCTTTCGGGGTATGCTAGTTATGATGTTGTTTCTAGGTTCACCAAAATTCATCATATCAATACATAAATATTAACTAATCATATTGATTAATATAATATAATATAATTTTACAATAAATTTTTAAATATTTAAAAATGTATAAATATATATTTATTTTAATTATAAAATATTTAAATTAAAATATATGGTTTGTTTAAATAAATTCCTTCGTCGATTTAAGGTTCATGATTGTATCGCATCTAGGGTTTGGATTTTTCCCAATCCTTCATGTATTCTCGGAGGATTGAAAAAAATTGGGCAGCATTTCTGCTTGCTCGACACACATTTCAAAATTAAATCGGCAGCATAAACGTTGCCGGTTGATAGAAATACTAATAAAAACTATACATTTAATGTTTAAATATAACAAATTTAATGTTTAAATTTAACAAATTAAAATTAAAATTTTATAAAAAATTAATGATTTGTCTCGGTTCTAGGGTTGATTATATAGGTTCTGTTTACTTGGTGTCTTATGGATTTTTTTCAATCCTCCGTGTGTTCTCAGAGGATTGAAAAAAATTGGGCAGCATTTCTTCTTCTTGGGCACACATTTCAAAATTAAATTGGCAGCATAAATGCTACCGGTTGACAAAATATATATAAAACAAAAAAAATTAAATTTTAAATAAATAACAAATTTAAATTAGAATTTTATAAAAATTCATCAGCATTTTTGCTTGTTGGCACACATTTCAAACATATTTAATAAAAAAACTAACCTAAAAACGTGTATAACAATGATTTTTTTTAATTTTAACCTAAAATTTTTAAACTTAAGAAAAAAACGTAAAATTCAATTTAAATTTCAAAAAACTAGTTTAGGATGTTACCTCTCTGCTCCGACTCTATCTTAGTTAAAGGTAGGTTATGGTTGGGTTGTTTGTGGCTTGCGTTGTAGGTCAATCGAGTTCCATGGGTTGCGCTATCTCAGTCGAGGTCTATCTGTGCGAAGAAAATGCCAAAAAGAGGTCGTGGGTCCACGCAGTCGTGGCCTTTTTATAAAAAAAAATTTGCACAGGGGCCTCAATCGAGGTATGTAGCTCGATCGAGGTCTTAACACCTATATCAAGGTTTTCTTAAACCCTTGATCGAATTTTTGACACCTCAATCGAGGGTTTAATAGAAGCTCTATCGAGGGATTAAGAAAAGATCGATCGAACATTTGTTAAACCCTCGATCGAGGTGTTAAGACCTTGATCAAGGGTTTAAAAATTGCTCGATTGAGGTACATTTTTGTGTTTTTTCCAAAAGCGTATTTCCAAAAAGTGTAACCCAGCTCCATGGATGTACCCAACTGTAAATTTGTAATCAGTAATAATATTCTAAATATTGAAAATGGTTTAAGATTTAGAAATAACTTATTCAACCCCTCCTCTCAGTTATTTGAAAATTTTCATCATAAATATAGAAGGGCTATTAATATGCATATTATAAAATATTCAAACATTAAAAAAAAAATTTAAACATTTCGAAACTTTGACTTTAAAACATGTTTTAAATATTTAAAGAGTAACATCAAAAGGTAGGGATGACCCATCTTCATAAGTCAAACCAATGAGTAATGGTTGTTAGTCACCATAAACTTATGGATATTGGGATTCATGAAGGTAACATTTAAATAAATTCAGCTTGGGCTTAGTGAGGAAGCGATCCCCATTTCAAGAGTCCAGCAAAGGACAACTTTGACCTTTAAACGAAAGGAGATAGATCATACATTGAACTTTGTATACATCGACATTATATCCCTGTTCGGTGTTAATTTAAATAAATAAGTATTAATCAACCTAATCATAGTCAAAAGTTAAAATTTATAATTTAAGGCATTGAATTAACAAATAAATATTATTAATCAACATATCCAATAAAAAATAAGAATATTTGTTTATAGAAAAAGAATACTATTACTTAACCAAAATGATAATTTATATATCAAAGCAATGAATTGACCATCAAAATTGTCCATTGGTTGAATTTGTGGATAGTAATATCATGAGCCCATTATCTACAACCTTATAGTAAAGGTTGGAATCTGATTTACTTTTGGTAAAGCCCGAGCTCATCAAGAAACCATCAATTCTTTCATACCATGATTTGGGTGCTTGCTACAACCCATATAGTTATTTCTTCAATCTTTATACATGTGTCTTCTTGTGGTATGTCCCAAAACCTGGAGATTGTTCAATATAAACTTCCTCTTCAATGACATAGTTTAGAAAAGGATGTATTTACATCCATTTGATGTAACTTCCATTTCATCTTGGATACCGAGGAAATGATAGTTCTAATTGAATTATATCTTGCCACTGGCACAAAATTCTCTTTATAATCAATCTGTTCTTTCTGAGATAATCCTCATGCGACAAATATTTCTTTGAACTTTTCAATACTGTCATCTTTTGAATGCTTTGTCTTGAAACCCTATTTTAAGGAGACCATTGATGTATCCTTCGGTCTTGGTACCCCAAACATAATTCTTTATGATAGACAAGTATTCTTCGATCATGGCATCCATTGATTCATTCTTCTTTGAAGTTTCTTCAAAACAAGTGGGTTATTCATCAACAAGGTTGCACATTAAGGCCACATAGTTGGAGTAGATTCTCGGTCTCTTGATTTCTTCTGGTGCACCATATATTTCAGCTTCTCGAATTATATCACGAGCTCAAGTTTGTCTTCTCCTTGTTGAAATCATCTCATGGGGTGTCTCCATGGGTCTTTGGGGTTATGCTATGTCATGATATTGTTGTATGGGTTCTTCTTTAACATCTGTAACTGTTGGTCTACTAGATTTTCCAATATTGGGATCCTCTTTCTCTTCTTCATGATATCCATATTCATAGTTCTTTCCAGATTTCCTAATGTATGCATCTTCACCAAATGTGACATCTTTGTTTATCTCAATTTGAATATAGATTATGTAGGCTTTTGATTGGTCATTGTATTTAACAAATATTCCCTTCTTTCTTGAAGGGTCTAACTTTGATCATTTCTCCTTGGGAACATGTAAGTAGACATGACATCCAAATATCTTCAGATGGATGACTTCGGGATTCTCACTAGTAAAAAAAGTTTTCTGGAGTTTTTTTCTCAAGAGAACTTTTGGATATTATGTTATGTACATAAAATGTATCCCTTGCTACTTCAGCCCATAAGTGCATAGGTATATCTTAATCATGAATCATGGATTCGACTTCTTCTATGATAGATCTATTCTTCCTTTCTGCCACCCCATTTTGTTGAGGATTATAGGGTGTAGTAAGATTCCTCTTAATCCCAACTTCTCTATAGAAGTCCTTGAATTCATTTGAAGTCAATTCACCTCAATTATCTAATATCAATGTCTTGATCTTGTTTTCAGAGAGATTGTTGAAAAGAGCCTTGAATTCTTTGAACTTTTCAAACATTTCATCTTTACCCTTCAAAAAATATATCCAAGTATTACAAGAGTAGTCATCAATAAAAGAGCCATAATAAACATACCCACAAAAGGAAGTATCTCACATCGGTCTGCACATGTCTAAGTGAACAATATCGAAGATCCCCATTTCTTTACTATGACTCCTTCGAAATAGGTTCTTGGTATTCTTTCCTTGAGCACATCCTTTGCATACTCTTTCATGATTGATCTCAATCTCTAGTATACCTGTCACTACCTTACTCATAGTTGGTAATGCTTTGTATTTCACATGAGAAAGTATTCTATGCCAAAGATCACATGGGCCTATGGTATTGGTTGTAAAGGATGAATATATGTGCCCCTTCAATTTGTAGAGTCCTTCTTCAACACCAATTACAACTTCATCATCTATTGTCTTTCCCTTTGGCCACATAAGAATTTCACCGTATACAAAGGAAACACTGAAACATTTCTTGTCTAAAGCTGATATAGAAATAATATTCTTCTTTAAATCTGGAATATATAATACTTCTTTCATCTTCATGGACTTTCGGATTTTAGTTTTTAAGAGGCTTATCCCATTCCCTTAATGGTATATTGATAATCATTTACAAGTTGCACCTTATGTGGATAGTCTTTCTGAGTAAGGCATGAGAGAAAATCTTTGTAACCTATGATTATATCATATGTTTAGAAGAACCACTATATATTAGCTAAGTGTCAGTTCCATGATAGACTGATCTTGTGAGGGCTTAAATTAGGACATATTCTTCACTAGAGTCTTCATTTTCAGTATCCTTCTCTTCATCTGATTCATTATCTTCGACTACATGGGCATGGAACTTTCGATTCTTATTCTTGAACTTATATTTATTAAGTGGAAAATTTCTAGTGATGTGTCCCAACTTATGACATGTATAACATTCATAAGATGAGCAATCCTTATTAGGTTTCTTACTTCTTTTGAATTCTTCTGATTTTCTAGGAGGTGATCCTCGATCCTTCATGTTGTTTCTTTCATTCTTTGCATGAACATTTAGAGCTTGATATTCATTATCATTTATATTTTCTTCTCTATTTTCTATCCTTCCTTCTTCTTGTACATGTAGAAATAATAGATCAATGCTATGAGCAATGATTCTAAGAAGAAGCATAGGAAATAGATCTTGCTACTAAGAATTCTCACAAGCATACACAGGAAAAATAGAAAGAAGAAAAGAGACTGAATCACATGAATGAAGAGATGAATATTGGTGTGTATCCTTCCATTGAACAATGATGAATAATAGTGTACATAAATAGTACATTCCTCATAGGAAAATCGAATTGTATGGAAACAACTCCTAAAGCTCAAAAAGGTTGACTTACCAAAATATAGCAAAACCCCCATAGGTGGATAAAGCACTTACTAAATCTATCAAGGACCTCACGAGTTGGAAAAAGAAAGAGTGATTTTTAAAGGAGATGGAAATAACATGATAATCCTAGAAAATGGAGAAAAAATAATGGAGGATGGGTTGGAAACAAAAGCTCCCAGTTTCCTAGTTGACTAGCTTTTATCTTATCCGTAGAAAAGCAGAAAAAGCATAATAAAGCAGAATCTGCTGTAAAGTTTTGTATACTAATTATGGATGGTCAAAAGGTGGTCAAGATCAACCCAGAATTGGAAATAAATCATTCCTAGGATATAGATGGCATGTATTGAGTGGATGCCAACTAATTAAGCTAGTGGGTGAATAGTTAATCAAATAATGATTAATTATTTTATCCTAAGTTGTGAGTGGGTTTAATATATTCCTACACCCCCCTATAAGTCTGACTTTATGATGGTATGACAAAAAATATAGATGCATATGGATGCATATAGGGCCCAGCAACAAGGCTATGGTCACCCTTTAACAATTATTATGTCCAGAAAAGTGAGGAAAGAGGCCAAACCACATGGGGAAAATCCTCCCTCAAGATAGAATAAGGCACAACATTTAAAATATTTGTTCAACATATATTCATCTTCACTTTAATGAGCTGACTGAACTGCTTCTGGATGAAGGAATTTTTGAAGAAATCATGAACTCCATGATCATGCGCTGGAGTGTAGAACTTGCAAGAAGGAAGAGGAGAGACTCCTTGTATCTCATCAACTGATGAAGTAGGAGAATTATCTGAATGCTTCTTTATGCTGTCAAAATCTTATCTGCAAACATAATATGAAATGGAAAAGAGATTTGTGCATACTCATTTCCAAAGAGTACAAAAATTAAGACAATTTATTTCACACACAATTCCCTGAATAGCTGCAAAATTGTGATGTGAATCACATGTCAATCTTCCAATCTGATGTAGCACCTGTATAGATCTGATATGAGGCTGATAAAACTTTTCTATATAATAAATATTAACATATGGAACAGCAAGGACAAAGGGTTCAATGCCTCCATGAGGATATAGGGCTAGACTAGGAAAATTATGAGCAACTGGGGAAAACTGATAGGTGTAAAAATATGAATGATGGATGGGAATAAGATCTGAACCATAAGTGTTTATAACAGATCCAAACATGTTTAATATCATTCCATATATTACTAAGTTCATAGATAACCATCCACTGAAATTTAGGAAAGACTTCAAACCATGTAAGATAAATATCACTGCATAAGAGACCAATGAGGAATCAACTAGTGAGCTTGGGATTTGTGTAGTCTTTGGATTATTCAGAGGTATGGTAGATGGTATGGATGGTGGTATGATATGTGTATCAACTTGGAAATATGTTATAAATCATAATCCAAAGGATCACATATAAGCATATCAATAGACTCATGGGAATACACTGGTAATGAATCCCCTGTATGAAAGGAGGAAATAAGGAGATGTTCAAAATTTTCAAGAAGGCTCTGAGTATTGATGCCAAGAACAAAGGAGGATATGTTGGAGCACATGAGATCAAGTAAGGTAAGTGGTATGACACAAATAAGGCTTGATTTGGCTAAGCAAACATCCTGTAAGTCACTGGGTTGCGCACCATCAATGAGAGAGGTATGCAAGAAGTGTAAAGAATCTGGCACATAGATCTCAGAATCTAAGATAGGAGATTGAGAGAAAAATGAATGGGTTATAGGATCATAATCAATATCAGCAGCAGCTCCATATGTTACTTATTTTTCATCAATAGTATCACAAGAAGAAAAATCACCTTCAAGAGACACAGAAAAAGATGGCTCTTCAATATTTGCTTCTTCATTGAAGGAGGAAGCATTCAAATGAAAGAGGGAAGCAGCAACATGAACTGTATGAGAAAAAATTTCATCATTATCCACTTCATCAAATAATATAGAGGCCAAGAAATCTTGAGAGAGAGAATAAGAGGAGATGCTAGGTTCGCTCCATGCTTCATCTTCAATTTCCTGCAAACCAAAAGCTTTGTCCAAAATTTTCCAAAGCTCAAATGGAAATTCAGCAGAATCTATAAGATGATATATATTTGGAGACATTCCAAAACACATAATTCCGTAAGCTCTATCACAATTATTTAGCCAATCAATCTTCTCTTCATAAGACTCAGGTTCACTCAATGCACCAATGGAGACATCAAAGAGACATTGCCTCTTCAAGTATGCACTCATCTTTGGATTCCAACCAGCATAGTTGAAAGGAGATAGTAGAGGAAATTTTGAATCCATATTGAAGTTGTTGATATGCTCTAAGAGATACCCTCTGCAACCTGCAAAAAAAAACTAGGAGAAAATCTTGTAAGCTAGACAAGCTCTTCTTCAGAGAGGGATAGGAGACTGGATTCCCTCCTCAACTCTGTAGAACTTGATCAAATTGCTTCTCTAATACCATGTATAAATAATAGATAAATTCTATGAGAAATTATGCTAATAAGAAGCACAGGAAATAGATCTTGCTACTAAGAATTCTCACAAGCATACAGAGGAAAAATAGAGAGAAGAAAAGAGACTGAATCACATGAATGAAGAGATGAATATTGGTGTGTATCCTTCCATTGAATAATGATGAATAATAGTGTACATAAATATTACATTCCTCATAGGAAAATCGAATTGTATGGAAACAACTCATAAAGCTCAAAAAGGCTGACTTACCAAAATATAGCAAAACCCCCATAGGTGGATAAAGCACTTACTAAATCTATCAAGGACCTCACAAGTTGGAAAAAGCATGAGTGAGTTGTCAAGGATATGGAAATAACATGCTAATCCTAGAAAATGGAGAAAAACTAATGGAGGATGAGTTGGAAACAAAAGCTCCCAGTTTCCTAGTTGACTAGCTTTTATCTTATCCATAGAAAAGCAGAAAAAGCATAATAAAGCAGAATCTGCTGTAAAGTCCTGTATACTAATTCTGGATGGTCAAAAGGTGGTCAATATCAACCTAGAATTGTAAATAAATCATTCCTAGTATATATATGGCATGTATTGACTTTAAGGTGCAAGTGGATGCCAACTAATTAAGCTAGTGGGTGAATAATTAATCAAATAATGATTAATTATTTTATCCTAAGTTGTGAGTGGGTTTAATATAATCCTACAGTACACATATTCCTATGATGAAGGAATCCCATTCTCTTGGAAGACCTTAAAGTGGTCATCAAAACTTATGCTTCTTCCACCATGTCATGAATGGCTTCTAGTTGTTATTTGATCTGAGATACTATTGAAAAGTATTATTGCATAGTTTCTTCCTTCTGCATCTTCACAACCTTGAGTTTGTTTCTAAAGAACCTTCTTCTATTGATGTTCTTGCCTTCAAATAAACAGGTTAGTGCATCAAACATTTCCTTTGGAGTATTCTTGGAAGATACTTGAGGGATCAAATGATCCTTGATAGAATCATTCAAGGATGAGCATGACTATGTACTTCCATGATGTGAAATTCTCTACTACTTTGAGATTTTCCTCAAGATTGGTACTATTTTTATGATCATTAGTGAATGAGAATCTAAAATGGAAATATAGGAGGTAGAAATTACCAATTTGAGGATTGTTCATAGAACCTGCTTCGAGATGACCTAGGGTTTGACTAGAAAACCTTAATTTTCCAGTTGTGGTGACTTGCTAATATAACCAGAGAAAATTATGTTCCTCCCTAAGGTGATTTGTTCTATATCTTACTTCTCCTGAATCTGTGGATAGAACCTTGAAAATTTTGATTCCCTAGTTTCTCCCAACAGTAGAGGTAGGTCAAAAAATGAAAATCCCCAAAAATTAAAATTGCTTTAATAGAAAGATGCACCCTCTTAGGGAGATTTGAATGGTCCTTGTTTTATGGCTAATATGTGGATGGCATTTCTGGATTAGTGATCCCTAGCTTGTTGAACTAAAAAAAATATTCTACAAAATGTCTTCTTTCGGGTTGTCTCTAATACCATGTTAATATTTTCAAAATTTCTTATGCCAAAACAAAATGATCAATGAAAGAATAAAAAACAGATAATAAAAAAAGAGAATAAAAATATTTATTGGGGGAAACCCTCATAAGGGAGATAACCCAACAAAACTTCCTCAATATAGACTTCAACCAAGTACATTTTAAGCTCCAAGAATAAGGCTAGGTTGCTTCCTCCTCTTCAGTTGGACTACTCCTCTCTCTAGCAAACTTTCTTGAGTTCTCAGTGTGTCCAAATGAGCGAGGTGTATCACCTATTTATACACATCAGCTAAGAAACCTAATAACCAAATGGGTTCGGCTTCTCCTCAATTCCAAGTCCAACTTGCATTGGGATACTCAAAAATACATTTTAATAATACTTTTGTGGGTACTACTGACCCGACTTACAACATATGTTTTACCTCAATACTTTACATGACCAAATACATTAATGATATCCCCAATAAGAGGAACAACATCTCTGAAAGGAGTAATAATAATAATAATAAATAGAATATCTTTCATAGTTACATTTATTCAGCATGTGGAAAAGTGGGACATGTCGAGAAGAACTGTTGGAAGAAAATTAAGGACTTACAAGGAAAGGTCAATCACCTTGAGGATACTGCATCGATTATTCAGTTGAGAAATTGACCTCTTGAAAATTATAACTTTTTCTGCCAATACTTCCAAAGCATTACATGCATGTACCACTTAGATCGAATGGATAGTAGAATTAGATGTACTCATCATATGGAAAAGGGTACTTCTCTATTCTCTTCCTTAAGTGGAGCTCCTAAAAATAAAATCTAGGTTGCTGATGATTATGCTCTCACTGTTGCTAGAAGCAGAAATGATGAATGTTTGAATATCTAATGTCTATCATGTGTCTAGATAGAATAAATTTATTGTCAGTTTATCAACTTAGGAAGACTAAGAAGATTGTTGAGTTTTGTTCAAGTCACTTCATTGTAAAGGATCTAAGGCTTGGGTGAGAAAATGTTTCTTTAGAATATTTGGATACGAAAGACAAACTTTATAATTATTGTGACTCTCCCCAACCAACTACATCGACTAAATCTACTACACTGACTAGACTGACTACACTCATCACTCAAACTGATGACAGAAGTTGAATTTGACATGAATTACTTGGACATTTGAATTTTTGGAGTTTGAAGATGATGGTAACTCATGACATGGTTAATAGTCTCCCAAAGAATGTTCCACCTAATGGATTTTTTAGAGGATGTGTGCTTGGAAAGCATCATTAGGCTCCCTTTGACTTTAGGGAAGTCATGGCATGCATAGAATCAAATGGAGCTTGTTCATAGTGATATATACATTGCATGAACAAACCTTAATTAGCAGGTGCAAAGTATATTTTGACGCTCAATGACTATTTATCTAGATTTACATGGTTATGTTTCTTCAAGAATAAGAGTCAAGTCCTTGAAATATTTAAGGAATGTAGAGCATTGGCTAAGAAGATATTTATCCAATGCATCAAATGTTTGAGATCAGACAATGTTGGTGATTATTTGATTCAACAATTTGAAGAATATCTCTTGTAAAATGGTATTTCTTTTCAAAGATATTTTCCTCTAACCCATCAAAAAAATGGAGTTTGTATAGAGGAAGAGTCATAATTCAGTAGAAATGTCTAGATTCCCACTATAGTCCAAATATATTCAAAAGAATTTCTAGGAAAAATATGTTTATTATTAAAATGATCTTTTGAACCGTGTTCTAACTAGAGAAGTCGCTAACATGACTCTGGTTAAGAAGAGGAATGGAAGCCTAAACCCTATGTTGGAATTCATCCATTTTATATTCTTGAAGAATCGAGTTTGAATGTAGTCTTCTATGGAGATTTGATTGGACTGATGAATTATACTATTGAGTTTATTAATAGATGGGATACTATGACTACATACATTGAGATACCAATTCCTTGGATTGACAATCATCACTTGAATCACCATCAACTTGTTTACCTCAGTGAAATTATAAAACGATTGAAGATTCTTGACCGGATGTTGGAAAAGTGTTGCTTTTATGGAATGAGTTCTTAAAACATGTGATCCTAACACTTATGCTAATTCTCAGGGAGTACATAAATGGGAAAATATATGACTGTCGAAACTGATTCTTTGAAGAAGAATCAGATGTCGGAACTTGTTCCTCGACTACAAGAAAATAATGTTATGAAGTTTTGGTGGGGTATAAGACCAAGTTTACTTATGATGGTGTTCTTAACTACTAAAAGGATCATTTTGTCACCAAGGGAATCTCTCAGCAAGATGAAAGCATCAACTACACTGAAACCTTTCCCTATGTTGCAAACTTGAACTCTATTTGATTGCTCCTTTCTCTTGTTACATGTTTTGGATGGGGGATTCTTCAAATGGATATTAAAAGTGTTTTTCTTCATGAATATTTAACTAAATATATTTATATGGAAAAACCTCCTGGTTTTGTGATAGATTATGGACTTGCATGGTTAACAAGTACTTTGCGCTTGGTATGAGAAGATTGACCTCCTATTTATCAGAATTGGATTTAAACATTATGAATCTAACCACAATATTTATGCATTGCACGTTCATAGTGATTCTTTTATTGTAGCATTTTATGTTGATGACTTCATCATAACTAAAAATAATGTCAATCTAATCTAGGTTTTGAAGAAACGAATTGCAAATACCTTTGAGATATCTTACCTTAGTCTGTTGCATTTATTTCTTAGCATTCAAATTTAGCAAATGGATGATGGTATCTTTCTTTATCAACCTAAATCTGTATTTTATCTTTGAAATGATTTAACATAGACAACTGTAAGACTTGTGCTACACCTTATCATTCAGGAGTGAAGTTTCTGAAAGAGTGAGACTCCCCATGAGTCGATTCCACTGTTTATATGCAATTGGTGAATAGTCTGATTTACTATATGCACAGTCAACTAGATATCTCCTTTGTTGAAAGTGTGTTATCCTGATTCATGTATGATCCTTTAGAGAGACATTAAAAAGATACAAACAATTTTTTTCTATATTAAAGGAACTAATCAATATGGTATTAATTATTGTTGCAGTATGGAACCACTAATCATGCTTACTGATTCTAACTAGGGATGTGACATTAACAATTGTAATTCCACTTCTAGCTATATCTTTCTACCGTGTTTTGGACCCTTGGTTTGGTTGTGTAAGAAACAGAAGGTGGCATCTCTTTCAACCACAAAATTCAAATATTGTGGCACTATCAATGCAGGAACATAGGTGGTTTGGACTCATCAACTTCTAGAAGATATTGGGTTTCATGTTCATGCCTTCATTGTTATTCACTTTGATAATCAAAGTGCAAGATAGGTTTTTTATAATATCGTTTGTCATAGCAAGATGAATCATATTGAACTTCATGTTAATTATTTGCGACAGTTGGTACAAGACAAGGTTTCCTCACTTGTTTATTGTAGGACAGGTAATCAGGTTATTGATATCTTCATCAAGACTCTAATAGAAGCTAAGTTTATGAAAATTTGGTCTATGATCGATGTTTAGGAAGTTGCAATTATGGGTGGGTGTTTAGATAAAGTAATTTTACCTCCTAAATCTTTAAAGCATTGTGTTGATAGTGGGTGTTGGAGCCTAAGGTCTTGAAGTCTCATCACACCTATGAATATTCTAGAGATAATCAATGGATAGAAAATAGTTAATAGTAAACCGGAGGATTAATTTAGTAGTTAATTAAATGGTTAGTGAGACTATGGTCGGATCCCCTAAAACAACTAACTAAACTTTGAGACATTTTGGATTTTGTGGAAATAGAGAGAACCAATGACACTTATTTGTGGTGGAAGTTCATTAGATCTAGAGACTTTAAAAGAATCATCCTATGGGTTATGTTCATATGTTTAATATGATTAACATGTATGATCAAGTATTCATTATGATGTTATGATCACAATGTGTTGTTCTTAAGTGCTATAACGATGTATTTAGACACCACCCTTATTCTTGTAATATTGTTCCATTTTTTCATTTTCTTTTATGTTATATGGTTTAGGTTGAAGAGCTTCCCCAACGTCCTAGATGTTTTTATTGATTCCTGTGAAGTTTTCAATAATACCTAGATGCTTTCATTAATTCCTGGACATTTTTAGTAATGTATGGGGCATTTATAGTTATGCTTGGTTGCTTTCATAAATGCTTGGACATTTTCATTGATATATGGACCTTTTTATTGATGTTTGGGGAATTTTCAATCATTCTCCAGTGTTTCCATTGATTCTTGGGGCACTTTTAATGATGTTCGGAGTTTTTTTCCCTTCCATAAAGATTATATCTTTTGTTGGGAACATAGACTGGGATAAGCATGGTTGATTCAACTCAAAAAAGTTTACTTGGTGGTTGAATGGAGTGAAATTTCCCTCTCCATTGCTTTTAAGGTTTGTATTTACATGGTTCTTTCATTAAATGCATGCATGAGCGATGCCTAATGTTTGTGAAGAGTTTCTCATTGGCTAATATGAAGAACTATTCAATGGATAATGCATTAGAAACAATGAAAATGGATAAATAAGTGAGTAAATTTATATTTGAATCATTGTTCATTCAAAACAACATTAACAATATTACTCTTGCAATAATCCTAAGCTCCTTTTAGAGGTTACAATCGAAAAGGAGAAACATTCTCCATACTAAGTATTTGCATCTTGTACTCAGAACATCTCGAAGAAAAAGGGGTCAATAACCACCTTAGGATCTATAGAACCCAATTAAAAGTTCTTGTTGTGTGTACATTACAGTGATAGTTGAGGCCTTGTATCCTCAAGTAGAGATCCAAGATCTCTATTTAAGACTAAAAAAAAAGACTAGAAATAATTTTGTACAGAAGTATCCACATTGGTAATTTGAGTGGGATATAAGTCTCTCAATTACAAGTCATGTGGTATCAAAGAAATTGTATCCTTGACCATGGCACAAATTCCAGTATTTAGAAAAGAAATAAGACTTCACCATGGGAAAATCCTTGAAGAGGGAGAATCTAGAAGAGATCTGAGAATTCAATACATAAATCAAGAGAAAAGAAGGTATTGGATAGAAAGATAAAATGAGCTAGAAATAGATATTTCCATACACAAAATTTTTGAGGAGAACACTCTATACCTTGGAATGGGTAAGGAAAACAAAGATAGGTTAGAGGACTTGAATGCTACCAATGCTCATTTTCAATAAGATAATAAGTTCTTGAAGAAGTAAGTCCAAATGCTCAAGAAGAGGATGAAAGAGATGGAGAAGCACCTTGAGAACTCTTCTAAATTGATTCCATTGCTAAAGAAGAAGTTTGAATAACACCCAGACACCCTCACTGGAGCCATGAGAGATTGGGACAAGCGTATAGTGAAGCTTGTACACCACAGTGAGAAGGTCATTTATTTGGATAGATAGCAAGAAGATAGGATTTCTCATATGATGGCATGGCTACAAAAAGGGATGATAGAGAAGAAGGAAGCCTTGACACCACAACATGCGATTTTCAAAGGGAGCCACGAAGTACAACCACCATCCATCGCCACTATCGAATTCAAGTTTTGCAAGTGGAAAGGACATATCACCTTTAAATGTTGGTATTCAAAAGAATGTTCATTCAAGATAAATAAATTCCATAGAATGACTTCTTGTTGGGAGAATAAATCCACATGCATAAATCCATATCCCTTTATTAGGAAGGATGGAAAAAAGACTTCTCCAAACCATCAACAAACTTAGGGTAAATGGAGAAGGAATAAAAGCTAAGAAGTCCAATTAAGTTCAAAAAAAAATTCCACCATTGTAAGTTTAGTGGATATTGGGAAGCAAGTTGTTGGAGAATTCATCTAGAGCTTCACCCCAAAAACCACACAACAAAGAGAAGAGTGTGGAAAGTGAAGAATAAGGGATATGAAGAGTTTCCTACATCTCTATTCCAAGTGGAAATAATTGTCCATGGCACTAAAGAAACAAAGGAGGTTTTCATCACCATTGATGAAGATAACATATTGACAGAAACATCAAGAGAAATCCCTTTTCAATTATTGTTTCCTTCCATCTTGTAGAATTGTTTTCCATTCTTGGATATGTTTTAGAGGTTGGTGTATGAAGTTCAATGACCTTGCTGTTTACTTGGAATTCTAGGACAATGGATGAATCAGCCATTACTAAATGTAATATCCCAAATTTTGACCTTAACTATAATGGGCATGAGCCCCATCGCACAAGAGTTACTTTCATTTTTATGTTTGTATATTAGGCACAAGGCCCCACTACAAATGAGTTATTTTGTTTACTTAGATATATTGGGCATAAGCCAATGCATATGTTTTATTACCATGTTTGTGATTTTATATGTTGGGCAAGGACCCTGGTGGACAAATATTATTGTTGTAGTACGATTTACAGCATGTATTATGTGATTTACCTTAACGCATATACTGAGATGATTATCGTGATAAAATGTGCAAAATATTGAATGCATGGTTGAGTTCTATAATGTGTTGGGAGAAAACCCTGAAGCACGTGAGTCATGCAATTTTTGTGTTGAGCGCAAGCTCTGGCACACATGAGTTATGAAATATTGTGTCGAGCATAAGATCTGGAGCACATGAGTTATGATATTTTGTGTTGAGCATAAGCTCTGGAGCACATGAATTATAAGATTGGAACTGTTGGGCATAAACCTTGGAGTATTCCAAATTGATGTTGAGCATAATCTCTAGAGCATCGGATCCTTGGCCATTGTATCCCTAGGTGTATTATACAAGTACATCATAGAATCAGTTTTGAGCGAGAGGCTCTGTAATTGCACTAAGTGTAAATCCTAATTTTTAGAGTTGAGATTGGCATCTGATAGCACTAGGAGTTAATGAAATAAATAAGTGTTGAGTGAGAATGACTTTGAATCACACTGAACTTTATCTTACTTATTTTTAAGTTGGTTAAATGAAATTTCAAACCAACTTATCATCAAGTACCGAAGAAATACCACAATATATGAGGTAATCCAACATGCAAGGAGGATCTAGAGCTGCCTAACTTAGTTGACCAACCCTACTTGAGGCCTTGATAGATGGAATAAGTATAAGCAAAGAGAAGCATCAAATAAATGAGATTATGATATATGATGCATAAATAAATAATTAAAGATTATATATATATANAATTAGGAACTATTAAAAGAGTTCCTAAGTTAAACAAAATAATTATTAAATCAACATAAATCAATTAAAGCTTATTTTCATGATTATAATGGATTCTTGATCTAACTGAAGCTTTAAAACAACTGCCCTTTTCCTAAAGATTATCTATAAATACCCAAGCCAAGGGAAGGCTTAGGAATCTAATCATTATTCCAAAATAATTTTGGAGAGCATTTCCAAAAGCAAAGAAATATTATACAGATCCTAATATTCCAAATAACAGAAGCCTCACCTTTAAGAGCTCTAGACTACTTGCATGTTGGATCCAGCTCAGGGGGATCCGGATTAGAACCAGTAATGGTTATGAGTCATGGTTGGGAGGAACGTGGTAGTTCCAAAGTTATCTGGTTAACAAATGTAAGGTCAGAGATAACTAGTTTTTATTGATTCTGTGTGTTTAAGTGTGCATCGTTTTTAGCCATTAACAAGATAAATAGTTGTAGGTATGAGGTTTCTACCCTCTCAAGTTTTATTAATCATGTTGGACAAATTTTACTTATAATTATTATTATCTGGATTAAAGATCTACAAATTTTACTTTCCATATTGAATGCATGCTTCATATTGTTTTATTTGTTTAAATTGAAACTCGGCCTTTAAATTCTTAGGTAGGGTTTAAGATTAAATTTCTCTTGATATTGTATTTAAAATAATTTTTAGAAGATGGATGTCAAAAATTTAATCTAGATCTAAACCCTAGTTTTTAGATAAAACTAATCTCACCAGATCTCTGTCAACATTTTTACTAAAACTCAAACCCTAAGTATATTTTCATAAAGAATTTTCACACGTCCATGATCTTATTATAAATTAAACCAGATTTTAAACAAGCTTAAACTAAGTGAACCTAATGATAAACAAACATATTTTATTTCCTTAAATTGATCATTATTTAAACTTTGTTCCAACATTAAAATAATTATGCAATAACAAATTACAAATTTTTTTAATAAACATTCAGACCAGGGATCGAATCTCTTTTAAAAACAAACTATAAACTATAAATTAAACGAGGTGTTGGCTCATTTCATTTTCCAGTGAAACACAAACCTAGATTTCATATATCATATCTATGTAAAAACAGTAACCTATTAAATTAAACAAACATAACATTATAAAACGTTGTAAACAGATCTATAAACGATTATCAAGATATCAAGTTACCATAAACCCCTTGCAAGAAGGCCGAGGGACTATCCATGGTTTTCAAGTTATACTATTAATGCCAACACTTATAAACATTATATACACCTGCCCAGTAATCGAATCCTATTAAGGATTGGTTTTATACCATTTCTTTTCCAAACGAAGTCTATCAATGAAACCAGTTTAGAAAAATACATTAGCCAATACAACTACGAACCATGTCTTTAAATCTCATACTCTCTGGCTAAATGGGCAATGAAATGACTAGAAGAATGAACAAAATAAAATCCACATATACCAACTACTAAACCAACTAATAAAACAAATATCACAGATCAATTACCCACGCGACCCAAGGTCGAATCTATTAAACCCTAGCCCATATATTTACAATGTTAAACATATCAAAAATTTAAAACCCAACCTAGAAATCAACCCAAGATCAAGTCACGAAGAGCTCAGCTGGGAGTATTAAAAACATTAAAAAAAAACAATTTGTAAACCCATTACATAGGTTGAGTTATATATGTAAGGCTTGGGCCAAGTCCTTACGGCTTCCCGTGAAAACAATCAATCACCACACCTAACTTACAGACATATCTAGGCTCTTCCACTTAAAAAGAAAACTTACCAACAGAAAATATTCCATGAAATTTGTGCCAAGTCCTTATAGCTTCCCGTGAAAAAAATCAATCACCACACCTAACTTACAGACAGATCTAGGCTCTTCCACTTAAAAACAAACTTACTGACAGAAATTATTCCACAAAATTAAACCAAATCTCCTACGAATTCAAGAGCTCTGACTTTGGCATCTTTTACAAATAGATAATTTATTTACATAAAAAATAAAATCATTTAAATTGACAGAGAAAAATCCTTATCAGCCCACGAATCAACTAAACCACATTTCCACAGATCTCATCGAATATCAAAACAATGACATTGTAAGTGCCATTGTAGAGCAATGGCACTATTAGCATTTATAAATGCATTCAAATTACAGAGCCATAATAAAACAAAGAAACCCAGTAAGATTTATTTAAACCCAAGAAAAAGTCCATTACATAGCTAAATGGTAAACCAAACACGTAGACCGAAGTCACTATTAAAGTTTAAACATTCTATATTTACATTACATATCCATACAAGTGATGTTTAAACAGTTGCATCGAAAATTCCCAACTAATTGAAGGAACCCAAAAAACCCAAACCAACAACGAATAACTTAAGCGCTACAATCAACACTTCCCAGACCCATAATTGAAACCATGTAGTAGCATAGAAATTTAAACATTGGGTATAGGCCCTTGCTATACGTGGGATTACCTAGATGGTTGCGCAATCAACCCAAGATCTGCCCTTTAAAGTAGAGTACCCATGCTACCTAAACCTGCAATCAACAAAACCAAATCAAATATTAGAAGTATGCAACAAACTGTAAAATCGAACCGAAGGTTAAAGAGTGAAATCATACGAAGAAATTACATACTTTCCAACATTCTCATGGGCAGCACTGTAATCTTGTCATGGTATGCGTAGCTCCCATCTGGAGCACGAAAACTCCCTCCAAAACCAAACAACAAACCAAACAAATGACCAACGAAACCCTGGCACAATGCATAAGGCATGAAGCCTACGCAACACAAGGAGTATTCAATGCACCAACCTGGCCACCCCCTTCATCCAAATCAAAACCCACAAGCCAATAGTTTGGATTCAAACTATTGCCATTGAATTCGTTAAACCCTTCCATATTTACAAATGTTATATGTTATAGTTTCGATTGCATGTGCATGCAATAGCATAAACCCTCCATGGCAATATAAAGTTTAAAGAATTTCAACCAAAGTTCTAAACCCTCTTTACCATAGTTCAAACATGCATATAGTATCAAACCCCCTTCGCCATGGATTATAAAGAATGGGCTGTTACATTTAGGCGTAGGACCCTTGTCTCATTTATTTGAGCATATGAATAGTATTGTTTAGGTTTAGATAGTTGTAGATGTTAGGACTATGTTCCACCACATTCATAAAACTAGGTTCATAGGATAAATCACCTACAGAAGAATAGGTACACATTCATTAGTTCATAATGAGCTAAGTAAACCCCATAGCATAGAGATATTACCTTTCTGAGTGAGTAATTAAATGACAGAAAACCCACCACTCCACCCCTTGACATACAGAGGTAAGACAACCTCTTTGTTATAAACAAGTAAATAACTAAATAAACGTAATATGAAAGCAAGACATAAACAAAATAAAGATCGACAACGTCAGTAAATAAGATAGAATTGTAATTAAACTACAAGCGCATTGAAGTATATAATAACGACATGTGAACCTCATCATCATACAAGAAACACATAAAAAGGAAACAACAAAGAGAACTTAGGCTTAATTCTTATCCAAGATTTTATTTCGTAGGAAAAATAAGATGTCCTTAAGATCTTAGTAGTTTTATTAGTCTACAAAAAAAAAATTATGGATTTTAGGGACATTACAAGTGGTATGAAATCCCAGATTCAAACACTAAGAGACCTAATGGGTGCTACCAAAAATTCGTTGCAGAAATAAACATGTCAAAACTGTATTTGAAATTTTTTAAACTAAAATAAAATAATTTGTTGCTAAATGTTTTAATTACAAGATTTAAAGAATGATCCAAATCATGAATACAAAAGAAGATAACATCCGGAAAGGAATTCTCAATTCCCCAATACGGGTAGAAGAACTGGTGGTAGAATTAAATTCTGATCTAATGAAATTCATGCAGAGCCTACAAGCATACTTACAAAGCTTCAAATATGACAATATGAATGAGAGAAAAGAGAAGAAAGAAATCAATGAAGCTTTACTTCGGAACATGACAGGAGGAAACCCTCATAGAAAACCTACCCATTCAACCAATAAATATAAGGAAGGTTATCATCGTAAATGGGCCAGCTTCCCAAAGGAAGAAGAAAAAGAAGAGCACACACCTGAGATTTTAGAAAGAGATTATCATAGTCTTTCCAATGATAATTCACTTTCTCCTTGTAGAAAGAGGCAAAAGAATGATGACAACCCCCAAGGCTAATATCGAAAGATAAAATCCCCAACCTATGAAGGAGATATGAATACCAGGGAGAAGGTTGAAGAATCACTCCTAGGTATGAGAAAATAATTTTGAGTACACAACTACTCTAGTGAGATGAAATCATGGCTAGCAATCTATACTTTAAATGGAAAATTAGCAAGATGGTGGATAGACCTAAAGCATACCAAAAAGGATGAAGTAAAAGAAATCAGATGGAGTAATTTTTGAAGAATATTTCAGGAGAAATACATGTCTAAGAGATTGTTTGAAAGGAAAGTCAAAGAATTTATGAATTAAGGATGGGCTCCATGACCATGGATGCCTTCATTAACAGATTTTTGGATCTATTACATTGTGTTCCTTACATAAAGGATGAAAAAGTGAAGATACAATAGTTCTTGGGATGTATTCCTCCCAATTTTTGAGAGAGAATTGAGTTTGACATGCCCAAAACTATGGACACTACCTTACATAAAGCTAGGATTTGCTATGAGCATGGAAAGATAAGGCAGGAAAACATAAACAGAAGTCGAGACATGTATAGAACCTTCTCGGACAACCACAAACCTAGTTTTAAACCACCGCCTTGTAGAAAACAGAACAACAATTTTGCAGCCAGCAAAAACTTCAACAAGATAGGTTCAAATCCAAATGTGCATGCACCAAATACCAACTGACCAGCAGAAAAAATGGAGCCAAGGATTCCCCGCTGCAGGTTAGTTGTTGGAAATGCCAAGGAAACCATTATGCCAGAGATTGTCCAAACAATACTGGTGGAGTCTTACATATTATACAGGAAGACCCAACATTTGAGGACATGGCTAGCACACCGAGGATCTATGCAACACTCGATGGCCGACAAACATACCATCAGGCCACTATGGTCAAAATAGAAGGTAAGGTTTCAAACACTTCTATTTCGATTTTGATTGATTCTGGTGCTTGCCGAAGCTATGTATCACCCAAGATTATTGAAACATGTAAACTAAAAAAAGTAAAACATGAGAAACCATGGATGGTACAATTAGCCACTGGTACAAAAAGAAAGGTTTTAGAAATAGAGAGATATTGTGAGGTAAACTTGAACTTTTTTCTACCTAAGATAGATTTGAATATCTTGCCCTTAGGATCGTACGATGTACTTATTGGCATGGATGGTTGGAACAACACCATGTCATGCTTGATTGTTTAAACAAGTCAATCTTATGCATGAATAGCCAAGGGAATTATAAAAAGATTCAAGGCATACCCAAGAAGGTTTTTGTTATGCAGATCTCTGCCTTACAAGTGAAAAAGTTGATAAGGAAGGGTTGCAAACTTTTTGCAGTAAAAATACAGGATGTAGAAGCTGAGAGAGAACATCACATCGAGGAATTTCCAGTTCTCGTGGAATTTAAGGATGTATTTACTGAGGAAATACTGGGATTACCACCAAAACAAGACTTAGATTTTTTTTATAGAACTGACCCCAGGGTGAGTACTGGCTTCAAAAGCCCCATATTGCATGAGCACACCAAAATTGGTGGAGCTCAAGTTGTAGTTGTAGGAGTTGATTGAGAAGGGTTATATCCAACCTAGTGTGTCCCCTTGGGGAGCACCTATACTTTTTGTAAAGAAGAAGGACGATACGATGTGAATGTCCATCGATTACCACCAACTTAACAAGATGACCATCAAGAACCATTACCCACTCCCTATGATCGATGACTTGTTTGATCAAGTAGGAGAATCAAATACCTTTTCAAATATTGACCTGCAGTTTGGATACCTTCAGGTACAGATCCATGATGAAGACATACATAAAACGACCTTTCTAACGAGATACGACCATTACAAGTTTGTAGTGATGCCTTTTGGGATGACCAATGCACAAGAAAATTTTATGTGCATGATGAACAATATCTTCGGTAAATACCTAGATAAGTTTGTATTGGTCTTTATAGATGACATACTAGTTTACTCTAAGAGTAAAGAAGAGCATGAGGATCATCTATGCATAGTACTATGGGTGTTACAGAAACACCAGCTTTACACTAAGTTTAGTAAATGTGATGTTTACAAACCACAAATATAGTACCTAGGTCACATCACTTCCAAGAAGGGGATATTCGTTGACCCAGAAAATATTAAATCCATATAAGATTGGCATACCAATACCTGTGTCACATACATTAGGTCATTTTTTAGATTAGCGGGTTACTATCGAAATTTCATTGAGAACTTTTTGAGGATTTCTTGTCCCATCACCGCCTCACAAAAGAAGGAAAACAAGTTTTTGTGGATGACCAAGTGCGAAGAAATTTTTCAGAAGCTTAAACATCTTTTGACTACTACACCGATACTATGAATTACGGATCTCGATGGGGATTTCATTGTCTGCACAGATGCAAGCAAGGAAGGACTTGGAGGATTCCTCATGCAGAATTATTGCACGATCTATTATGAGTCATGAAAAATTAAAGGAACATGAACAAAATTATCCCACCCTCAATATTAAGCTAGTAGCCAATATCCACGCCTTAAATATGTAGAGGCACTACCTCATGTGGAAGAATTTTCTTCTGGAGATCGACAACATGAGTCTGACGTATTTGCTCGACCAGCCAGATCTAAATTCTAGGTATGCCAGATGGCTGGTCTTCCTTAGCGAGTACCATTTTGAATTAAGGCATATAAAGGGAAAGGAGAATAAAATCATTGATGCTTTAAGTCAATGAGCTCATATGTTATATGAGGTAACCTTCAGCCAAATCGATTTGTATTTGCACAATAGGATCAGAATGACAAACAATTTGACCGTTTCTATGTTGAAATTCTCAAGAATATTCAAGAGGATAGGTTGTTTCAACAACAAAAAGAGTATAAGGTGAACGAGACCAAACTATTGTGGTCCAAAGAGATATTGTATGTTCCGGAAGGAGGAGACATTAGGTCCATCATGAGTTCCATTGGAATCCCTACTCAAGGCATATGGGATATCAAAATATTATATCACCAGTAAAGAAACACTTTTTTTTACCTAAGTTAAAGGTCGACATAGTGTTATTCATCGCAAAATGTCAAGAATGTCAGCTAGTCAAAGCTTAGCATCAACATCCTTTGGGATTACTACAACCATTACCCATTCTGGAATGGAAGTGGGAGGTCATTAGTATGGATTTTATTACGGTTCTACCATAGATAAAGAAGCAGAATGATTCCATATTTGTAGTGGTTGACAAGTTATCTAAAGAGGCACACTTTATACCACTTAAGTCGACCTACAAAGAAGCTCACATTGCCGACATTTTCTTAAAGTAAATATTCAGATTGCATGGGATACGTAAGGAAATCATCTCGAATCGAGACACAAAGTTTACAGTAAATTATGGAGATATTTATTCTCCGGCTTAGATACAATTAAATTTTAGTACTGCTTACCACCTGTAGACATACGGGCAAACATAACAGGTAAACCATATTTTGGGAGACATGCTTAGGATGTATGTTATAAACAATCCCACCAAGTGGGAGGATTATCTGAACCTCGCGGAGTTTGTGTATAACAACAGATACCAGACCTCCACCAAGATGAGTCCCTTTGAGGTACTTTATAATGGGAAATGTAGAACACTGGTTACTTGAGATATCCCGGTGGATTGGCTCATGTTAGGGCCAGACTTACTAAAGGACCTAGAACAATTAGTCACCAAAGTACAATAGAACCTCAGCAAGACCACCAAAAACGTTACGTGGATAAGAAAAGAAAAGATAAATATTACCATATCGGCGAACATGTTTACTTAAAATTAAAAGCGAATAGAAGCTCATTGAGCTTCAGAATATGTAGAAAGTTTGCACTAATATTTTGCAAACCCTTTGAGATACTGGCCAAGAGAGGGCTAGTGGCATATGAATTAGCATTACCTGCTTATATATAGGTTCATAATGTTTTTCACGCATCCTTATTGAAGAAATATGTATATGATACTAAAAATTTCATTGGTTGGTCCTTGTTATAGGTGTAACCTGAAGGGGAATTTGTACCCAAACCCCTTCATATTCTGGATAAAAGAGAAGTATATATCAGGAAGCGCACCATAGTCCAGATAAAAGTGCAATGGAATACTTTGAAGCCGATGAGGCCACTTGGGAGAATGAAGCCACCATGAGAGAGGCTTACCCCTCCTTGTTTCATGACTTCATTTCTAGTCCCTAGAACATTGGAACGATGTTGTTCTAAGCAGGAAGGGATGTAATATCCTGAATTTGTACCTTAACTATAATGGGCATGAGCCCCATTGCACATGAGTTACCTTGATGTTTATGTTTGTATATTGGGTGCAAGGCCCCACTACACATGAGCTATGTTGTTTAGTTAGATATATTGGGTGTAAGCCAATGCATATGTTTTATTATCATGTATGCAATTGTATATGTTGGGAATGGACCCTGATGGACAAATATTATTGTCTTAGTACGATGTACATGATGTATTATGTGATTTACCTTAATACATATACTAATATGATTATTGTGATTAAATGTGCAGAAGACTAAATGCATGATTGAGTTCTAGAATGTGTTGGTCGAAAACAATGAAGCACACGAGTGATGAGATTTTTGTGTTGAGTGCAAGATTTGGAACACATGAGTTATGAAATATTGTGTTGAGTGTAAGCTCTGGAGCACATGAGTTGTGATATTTTGTGTTAAGCATAAGCTTTGGAGCACATGAATTATAATATTGAAAGTGTTGGGCATAAGCCCTGGAGAATTCCAAATTGATGTTGAGCATAAGCTATGGAGCATGGAATCCTTGTCCATTGTATCCCTAGGTGTATTATACAACCACATCCTAGAATTAGTGTTGAGCGAGAGGCTCTGGAATTTCACAAAGTGTAACTCCCAATTTTTATCATTGAGCTTGGGCTCTGAATAGCGCTAGGAGTTACTGAAATAAAGAAGTGTTGAGTGAGAACGACTTTGAATAGCACCGACCTTTTACTTACTTATTTTTAAGTTGATTAAATGAAATTTTGAATCTACTTCTCATCAAGTACTAAACAACTACCACAATATACGAGGTAATCAAACATGCTAGGAGGATCTAGAGTTTCCTAACTTAGTTGACCAGCCCTACCCGAGGCCTTGATGGATGAAATAAGTATAAGCTAAGAGAAGCATAAAAAAAAATGAGATTATGATATATGATGCATAAATAAATAATTAAGGATAATATATATAGTTTATATATATTATGAATAAAAGAATAATTTTAAATATATATATATATATATATAAAGATAACTATAAATAATAAATAAATAGTTTATGTATTTATTATTTACTAAAATGATTAAATAAATATTTAATCCTAAAACTCAAATTTAGTAACTTGTAAAAGAGTTCCTAAGTTAAACAAAATAATTATTCAATCCACATAAATCAATTACAAATTATTTTCAAGAATATAATGGATTCTTGATCTAA
Organism: Pseudotsuga menziesii; assembly: GCA_001517045.1. Taxonomy (NCBI): domain Eukaryota; kingdom Viridiplantae; phylum Streptophyta; class Pinopsida; order Pinales; family Pinaceae; genus Pseudotsuga; species Pseudotsuga menziesii. The sequence continues at coordinate 181,256 of LPNX010121131.1, forward strand.
CTGATGTTTTAAAACAAATGCCCTTTTCCGAAAGATTGTCTATAAATACCCAAGCCAAGGGAAGGCTTAGGGATCTGATCATTATTCCAAAATAATTTTGGAGAGCATTTCCAAAAGCAAAGAAATCTTATACAGGGCCTGAAATTCCAAATAAGAGAATCCTTACTTTTAGGAGCTCTAGAATACTTGCATGTTGGAGCCAGCTCGGGGGGATCTGGATTTGAACCAGGAACATTTTTGGGTCATGGTTGGGAGGAACATGGTAGTTCCAAAGTTATCTGGTTAATAGATCCAAGGTCGGAGATAACTAGTTTTTATTAATTCTGTGTGTTAAGTGTGTAGGGTTTTTAGAAATTAACAAGTTGAATAGTTGCAGGTATGAGGTTTCTACCCTCTCAAGTTTTATTAATCATGTTGTACATATTTTACTTGTAATTATTATGCTTTAAATTAAATATCTACAAATTTTACTTTCCATTTTGAATACATGCTTCATATTGTTTCATTTGTTTAAATTTAAACTTAGCCTTTAAATTCTTAGGTAGGTTTTAAGGTTAAATTTCTCTTAGCATTATATTTAAAACATTTTTTAGAAGATGGATGTCAAAAGTTTAATCTAGATCTAAACCTTAGTTTTTAGATAAAACTAATCACTAGATCTCTGTCAACTTTTTTACTAAACCTAAAACCCTAAGTATATTTTCATAAAGAATTTGCACAGGTCCATGACCTTATTATAAATTAAACAAGAGTGTAAATAAGCCTAAACTAAGTGAACCAAATGATAAACAAACACATTTTATTTCCTTAAATTGATCATTATTTAAAATCTATTCCAACATTAAAATAAGTATTCAATAAGAAATTACAAAACATATTTATAAACATTCAGATCAGAGATCGAATCCCTTTTAAATGAAAACTATAAACTATAAACTAAACGAAGTGCTGGCACATTTCATTTGCCAGTGAAACGTGGACCTATATTTCATATATCCTATCTGCATAAAAATAGTAACCTACTAAATTAAACAAATGGAACATATAAAACGTTGCAAACAGATCTATAAATGATTATCAAGATATCAAGTTATCATAAATCCCTTGCGTGAAGGTTAAGGGCCTATCCACGATTTTCAAGTTAAAATATTAATGCCAACACTTATAAACATTATATACACCTGCCTAGCAATCGAATCCTTTTAAGGATTGGCTTCGGGCCATTTCTTTTTCAAACAAAGTCTATCTATGGAACCAGTTTAGCAAAATACATTAACCAACAAAACTATGAACAAAGTCTTTCATTCTCATACGCTCCGGCTAAATCACCAATGAAATGACTAGAAGAATGAACAAAATAAAATCCACATATACCAACTATTAAACCAACTATTAAAACAAATATCACAGATCAATTACCCACATGACCCAAGGTCAAATATATTAAACCCCGGCTCATATATTTACAACGTTAAACATATCAAAACGTTAAAACCCAGCCTATCAATCGACCTAGGATCAAGTCACGTAGAGCTCAGTTGGGAGTATTAAAAACATTTAAAAAAATAATTTGTAAACCCATTACACGGGATTTTTCATATACCTAAGGCTTGGGCCAAGTACTTACGGATTCCCATGAAAACAATTAATAAGCACACCTAACTTATAGATAGAGCTAGGCTCTTCCACTTAAAAACAAACCTACCGACATGTATTATTCCACGAAATTAAACCAAATATCCTATGAATTCAAGACCTATGCATTTTTCATATTTTACAAACAGATAATTTATTTACATCAAAAATCAAATCATGTAAATCAACAGAGCAACATCCTTATCAGCCGATGAATCAACTAAACCACATTTCCATGGTTCTTATCGAATATAGAAACATTGACATCGTAAGTTCCATTGCAGGGAAATGACACTATTAGCATTTATAAATGCATTCAAATTACAGATCCATAATAAAACAAAGAAACCCAGTAAGATTTATTTAAACACAAAAAAAATCCATTACAGAGTTAAATGGTAAAACAAAAGTGTAGAGCCGAGTCTCTATTAAAGTTTAAAGATCGCATATTTACATTACAGAGCCATACAAGTGACTTTTACACAGTCACATCGAAAATTCCGAAACAAATTGAAGGAACCCTGAAAACCCAAACCAACAGTGAATAGCTTAAGTGCTACAACCAACATTTCCCAGACCCAGAATGGAAACCATGCAAAAACATAGAAAGTTAAACATTGGGTACAGGCCCTTTCTAGACATGGGATTACCTGGATGGTTGCTACCTAAACCTACAATCAACGAAACCAAAGAAAATATTAGAAGTATGCAACAAACTGTAAAATCCAAATGAAAGTTAAAGAGTGAAATCATACAGAGAAATGGCATACCTACCAACATTCTTGTGGGAAGCACTGTAAGCTCATCATGGTATGTCGAGCTCCCATCTGGAGCATGAAACCTCCCTCTAAAACCAAAAAATGAACCAAATGAATGACCAACGAAACCCTAGTGCAATGCATAGGGTATGAAGCTTGCGCAACATGAGGAGCATTCAATGCGCCAAAATAATCACCACCTTCATTCAAATAAAAACCCACAAGCCTATAGTTTGGCTTCAAACTATTTCCATCCAATTCATTAAGCCCTTCCATAGTTACAAATTCTATATGTTATAGTTTCGATTCCATGTGTCTGCAATAGCATAAACCCTCCATGATAGTATAAAGTTTAAAGAATTTCAACCAAAGTTTTAAACCCTCTATACCATAGTTCAAACATGTATATAGTATCAAACCCCCCTCGCCATGGATTATAAAGCATGGGTTGTTACATTTAGGCACATGACCCTTGTCTCATTTAGTTGATCATAGGAATAGCATTGCTTAGGTTTAGATAGTTGTAGATGTTAGGACTCTCTTCCGTCACATTCGTAAAACTAGGTTCATAGGTGAAATCACTTGTGAATGAATAGGTACACATGCATTAGTTCACAATGAACTAAGTAAACCTCATAGCATAGAAATATTACCTTTCTGAGTGAGTCATTAAGGGACAGAAACCCCGCCACTCCACCCCTTAACATACAGAGGTAATTCATCCTCTTCACTGTAAACAAATAAATAAGTAAATAAACGTAATATGAAAGCAAGACATAAACAGAATAAAGATCGGCAGCATCAGTAAATAAGATAGACATGTAAGTAAACTACAAGCATATCAAAGTATAGAATAGTGACATGTAAACCTCATCATCATACAGGAAACACATAAAAAGGAAACTACAAACAAAACTTAGGCTTAGTTCTTATCCAAGTTTTTATTCCGCAGTAAAAATAAGATGTCCTTACGATCTTAGCAGTTTTATTAGTCTACCAAAAAAAGTTTATTTATGGATTTTAGGGACATTACACTAAATATGTTTGGTTGTTTTGGTGAACTATTTTTACTGCATTCCCGTGAACTATGTAGAGAAAGAAATACAATAATGATGGAGAATGTTGGGTTTGCAATTCATTATTTTTTATTGAATTGTGGGTAAGGCCACCACCATATCTTAATGATTTTGTCACCTACATTCAACCATGTGTAGTTTTTGGTAAATGAATAATTTAATATAGATGGTTATGATTTCACACCAAGGATATCATACATTCGATATTTTTGCAGAGACAAAGTATTGATTAGAACCTACAAAGGATAGATAATTCTTCCATGATGAGATGTAATTCATCCTAACAATAGAGAGTTTCTACCTTGACAAGAAGCAACTTATTAAGTAGTGAATATCTAACTGCCTTGGAATCCCAAGAAGAATAAAGTGTCTGCAAATTTGTAGGGGCACAAGAGGTCAACTTCACCAATGAAACAAGTAGAAGATCAATGAAAGGGGACAATAAAAGAATATCACATGCTTGGGATGATGTATTACTCTTTGAAAACTAGTTCAAGAATGGATTTCCAATAGGGAATGTTTTCCATATTGGGAATCATTTGATCTTGGAAGAAGAGGAAAGTCCACACTTCCATTTATCGAATGTGTGTTGAATACATTTAATGGTGAACAAAATAACACTAGAATTTGACTTGGCTTCATTGGTTTCCAAGACGGACCATTCTTAGAGAAAGATAATTAAAGAGATTTGCATGCTAAAGATGTAAGTGAATTATGAATAAATATTTTGGGTCTATATATTTCTCAAAATGGATTCAATGAGTCAACCTTTGCAATACAGGGAAAATAGGAGACTAACATTTGACATGGATTCATTAAACTGTCAAAATGGACTATCTCCAAGTCTAAGAGGGATATCAAATGGATGTTGAGCCTAAAGTTCATATCATAGGATTTCGCAGACTTGAGAGTTAATTATTATAGTTTTGTAGTAGGAACTAGTGAGCAAGAATGAATAATTAAGCCATAGACAAGGCTAAATCCAGTAGATAGAGCCACAACTATAGAGCTAGATCCAAAGTTAGAGCTATAACTGAGAGCCAAAGTTATATCCCAAATTTTAGAGAATTTATAGAGTGCACATTGATCCATCTTGGTTTCCTTGAGTTTTTGGAGACCAAAAATTCTCTTAATTGTAAAGTGTGATTCGGGATCTAAACAAAAAATGATTGTAATCCTAAATACTTAAAATTAATTAGGCAATGTAAGAAGGATTTAGGCCAGGGAAAAGAAAATGCAATTACTTTGTAGAATAAGAAAAAAAAAGTGTGCATTTAATTAATTGAATGGAAAAATAAATTAGGAGCAAAAGGAGAGAGAGGGAATAAGAAATGAAAATCCATGGATGTTGGCTTTAAAATTACCCCCATATCTCCTATATCTCATTGTATTACCATCCTTTAAGAGTCTTTGACCATATGGAGGAGAAACCTCATAGAGGTCCATGAACTATAGTGAAGCCACATTGTAATCCACACTTTGTTGAAATAGAAAAGCTAAGTAACCATTGATGGTTTTTCCATTTGGGTTTCTAGGGTAAATAATGTCCTATGCGAAATTTAATGCGTTCTTTATTATTTATTTACATTTATTTGTTTACTGTGTGGTTGAGAGATTCTCTATTTAGTTAATGGATTCTAAATACTATAAATGGTGAGAGAATGGAATTTTGTTGAAGCTACAATGGTTTAATGCAATGTTGAGTTGTGGCATGATAAAATTTCTAACAACTAGCTATTCTCTACCATTTGATGCACAATTGATCTTAGAGATTGAGGGACTAAAATTCAGAGTCGTTGCATTTTTTTAGGGAGTTTCTAATTTGAGATTCTATTCAATTTTTTTGCTTGTTGGACATTTATATTGATGCTTAGGGAGTTTTCAATAATGCATGGACATTTTCACTAATGCCTCGACATATTTAATGATGTTTGGGGTGCTTTTAGTAATGCATGGATGTTTTTGTTAATGCATGTATGTTTTTATTGATGCCTAGGACATTTTCTATAATTCCTAGATGTTTTCAACGATGCCTAGTTGTTTTTATTGATTCTTATGTTATTAATGTATTGGGAATGTTAAGTCATGCATATATGTTTTCATTGATGCCTATGCATTTTTATTAATGTTTGGGGAATTTTCAGTAATGCCTGGATGTTTTCAATGATTCTTGGGGCACTTTTAATGATGGTGGGTGTTTTTCACATTCACCAACAACCATACAACCTCTAATTGATGGGAAATGAATTTCTTCCATAGAGTTTGCATCTTTTGTTGGCATGTAATCTAGGTTGAGCATCATGACTAATTGGATTAAAAATACTTTACTTGGCGGTTTCCTGAAGTGAAATATTCCTCTTCAAAGTTTTATATTTCTATGTTTGTTTCATTGGGATGCCCAATTTTTGAATAGTTTCTCATTGGCTAATATGAAGAACCTTTTAATGGACGATGTAATAGATTTCATAGAAATGGATAACTAAGAAAGTAATGTATTGTTTCCATCATTGTTCATTTAAAATACTAGTACCAAGATTACTATTGCAAGAAGCACAAGCTCGTTCCAAAAGTTACAAACGAGGAGAAGAAAGATTCTCCATACTAAGTATTTGCATCTTGTACTCAAAACATCTCGAAGAATACAAGATTTATAGCAACCTTAGTATCTACAATACTTGGTGACAATTTCATGTTGTGTAAAAATTACAGTGAGACTTCAGTCCTTGTAGCCTTAAGTAGAGATCCAAGATCTCTGTCTAAGAATAATAACATAGACTATGAATCATTTTCTACACAAGTATCCATGTTGGTAAGTTACGTGGGATATAATTCTCTCAATTATGGATCACATTCTTGACAAAACCTTCCTTGCGAGTGAAATAGAGGTGATAAAAAAGGAATTAATCATAATTGAAGAATGAAAACAGGTTCCTTAATATCTTGTTGGAGCTCTCTAGTGCAATAGCTTTGAACAACTCTTTGAGCCAACTCATAGTAATGTTGTAGGGGGGGTTTCACCTATAAGTGTGATACTAGAACCATGAGTAGGTTTTGTGTACTAGAAATATGTGTTGAGGGAAAAAAATGGTGAGGGGATGTATAATGCCCTTGAGAGATAATTGAACATTCTCAAGATCACGCCCCTAAATAAAATTAACAAAACATTCCACAATCCCTCCATAAGGAGTCTTCAGCATCTGACTTGAATATAGGAACAATTACGAGGTATTAGGTATCATGGAAGGGTCTTTGATTCATGACTATAGTTGAGAAAACAAAATCCTCTATCCCTAAAACTGAATCTTAGGATCAAGTGCCATGTATGAATCCTCTAACCACCAAACCTGTCCTTTGTTGGTTATAAATCACCTCCAAGGGTGTTGTGGACACCATGACTAGGTTAGTTATGCACGATGAAAGTATCTATAGGTATAACCAAAATTACAAGAGGAAAACAAGGGCCTTGTTACTCAAATGATTCTTGTTACGATTAATTTTTATGAATAAAAACTAGAACCAAAAAATATTCTCAGACTATATAACTAAACATATCCTCAAACCACCACATAGGTTTCTTGCAAGACATATTTAGCCCACTGGAGGGATATTAGCACCATGATTAAACAACAACACATGCCCTAAACATGAATGTGTCTCAAATTCACATCAAGAATCATTCTCGGAGCCATGGTTGGAGTTATTTAACATTTAAATGGGATATGAACATGACGATTAGGTTTTGTGCACTAGAAATGGGTCTTCAATTCTAAACTAATTGGGGTGGACAAGGGGCTTAAGCCCTAAATTAACCTTATAGAGCTCAAGTGTCATGGTTATGGGTATAAAAAAATGCATACAGGCCTTAAATTATTCCTTTTTGGATCAATCACCAAGAATAACTCATACAAACCATAACACAAGCCCTCTCTAGTGGATCTTAGGAATCAAATTTGGGTATTGTTGGAACACAAAACCTTTCTAGTTCATAACCCCTATGGATATTATATGATAAACTATCTAAAGCTTAAATTTTACTAGAATATTTGACTTTGTGGTAGACTAATGGGTCAATTAGGCTCTCAACTAGTCATACCAACCAATCAATGGAGGATTTAACTAACAATTTTGCTAGTTAGGTAGTTAGAATAGAACAGTTAACTATGGTACAAACATGGAATAAATTAAGTAGAGGATTATGTGATATGGATCAAGTATGTGGATCTATTATTCATCGCTTCAAGGGGTTTCATTACATATTGGATCTATAAAAGGATGATCATATGGGCCGAGAAGAGAATCTGATGTGAAGTGTGGCTAATGAACAATGCATTTTGAGGTATTTCAAATCGTGATATGATATTCTTAAGTGTTGAAATTTATTCCATTAACACCATCTATTACCGAGATTAGGTGAATGTAGAAATAAATTTTCATCACAAGAAATATGGTCATATCTAGGAATGACCCTCATGATTCTCAAAAGCGGCACTATATGATATATTATGTTCAACATTCCATCCCGGTTGAGAATCTAGAAATAAGATGTTAAGCACTTTACCTTGACTCTTTATGTAGACTATTGATTAGGGAACATGAGAATTTAATTGATGAAGGTAAACTAAATGTCAATTAGTATGCTGATTTTTGAAAGGGAAAATCTCGACAGAACTGTAGGGAAAGGGTTTGACATTGTAAATCAGGGAAAAACTGGGATTGAATTGACTAGAATGAGAAGAATAAGAAGCATGCTAAGATAAATTCAACTAAGAAACACATTAATAAGAATACATATCACTATTGTTGGAAAGTAGGACACATGGAGAAGGTTTGTTGGAAGAAGAATAGTGATTTAGAAGAGAAGGTCAATTCAATTAAAGGGGATGTGTTGACAAGATGATTTACCAATGTTCATCATTGAATTCCAAAAGGTATGTAAGAAAATTATACATTGTCTATTAGTGATTGTCAATCCTTGCATGCTCTTACTCCTTAGATTTAGTGGATACTTGATTCTAGTTATACACGCCATATGGATATATATGCTTATCTCTTTTCTTCATTGAGTGAAACTACATAAACCAAAATATTTGTAGAAAATGATTATGTACTTACTGTTGTTGGATATGGTGACATTGAAATTTAAAATGGTGTGATAGACAATGTGTACCATGTACCCGAATTGAGTGAAAATATGTTTTCAATATAGTACTAACTTACCTATACTAGCAAAAAGGTTGAATTATGGTCATATCAAGTTGTTGTGAAGGTTGTGAACAACTGGAAAATTGTTTGTCAAGGGTTCCTTGATAAAAATATGGATTGTGCAAGCTCCATGATTTTCCCAAGAGATACATGGGACCAACTACACTCCAAATAGCTTAGGTTAACAACTGCAACAAAGTTGGTCATGATGACTAAGATATTTAAATTTTCTAGGCTTGAAATTGATGGTGAAACATAACATGTTTTCTGGACTACCTAAAATCATTAACCTTGATGGAGTACATGAAGGGTGTGCTCTTGTAAATAATCACTAGGATCCCTTTGAGTGAATAAAGGAATGTGAAGAAAATACCACATTGAAACGTGTTCATGTTGATTTAAGCTCCATGAAAAAACCATCACTAGTAGGTGTGAGGTATATTTTAACGTTCATTAATTATTTTTCTAGATACAATTGGTATATTTTGTAAATAATAATATTCACATCTTTGAAAAAATCAATAAACCTAGGGCATTGACTAAAAATCAATGCAATATAGTTATGAAATGTTTAAAATCAAAATATCATGGAGAATATGTGGACGGATTTTTTGAAAAATACCTATGACAAAATGGAATATATTGGTAGATATATATACCTTACATACCTTAGCATAATGGTGTTACAAACAAGAAAATTCATACCTTGATTGAAATGGCACATTGTTTTCTTTAGGCCAAATATTTGTTGGCTAGCTTCTAGGTAGCTAGAAGTTGTCTACTATTCAAACTATCTACTAAACCTTAATCTAAATAAAGTTGTCCTTAATATGCCACACATTAAGAAATGGAGTATAAGGAAACCATATATTGGTTACCTTAGAATGTTTGGATGTATTGCATGAGCACACATTTCATATTATTACATAAATAAATTATATGTAAAAATTCATGCTTGCATCATGATAGGCTACTTTAAAGAGTTGAAGGCCTACAAATTGCTTGATCTAATAAAATAATAGGTCATCATTGAAATGGATGTTGTATTTTATGAAAAAATATTAGGTATTAAACTCTTGAGTTCCTTTTTTGGTGTGATGGGTAGTGATGTTTTCAAAATCATGATATAAAAAAGATTGAATGAACCTTATTTTGGAGCTTCAAATAGACAATCAACTCACATGCTTGTCTCAATTTGTAGTCAATCCATGACTACCAAATTGACTACCATATTTTGAATTGGTGATCAATCCTCTAGTGAATTGGTCAAAATGAGTAACTCTTCATTTAATAATTCTTGTATACCTCTAAATGGGTTGATAACACAATTGAAGCTACTGAAGATAATGTAGGATATATTAATGATCCAAGGAAGATTATAAGTAAAAAATAATGTGGAATTTTTTCTTTAATAGCACATGTGATAGAATCATGTGATCCAAATACATATGAAGATTCACATGGTTGACTTAAATGTGGGAATGATATAGTTGAAGAATATCATTTATTCGTGAAGAAAAAAATATGGCATATAATTCCTTGACCGAAAGGAAAGAATATAGTGAACATTAATGATTCTACAAGGCCAAATTCACATATCATGGTGTTGTTGAAAGGCATAAGGATTGTTTGTTCATGAAGGTTTTTTCTTAGGAAGAATCCATCAACTACATTGAAACGTTTACCTCTATTGCAAATATGAACTTGGTTCAACTGATCGTTCCCCTTTCTTCTAGAACTGAATGGCAGGCACATCATATGGATGTCAAAAGTGTTTTTCTCCATAGATATATGAATGAGGAGATGTATATGGAGAACCCTCCTAGTTTTGAGAAGGATTCCAAACTTGTTTGTCATCTTCAAAATTACTTATACGATTTAAAATAGGACCCTAGGGATTGGCAGTGACAAGATCGATCATTTATTCATCAATATTGGTTTTGAACATTGTGAATTAGATCACAACATATATGTTTTACATGTAAATGATAAAATATTAACTGGTGCATTATATGTATCTGATTTAGTCATTACTAGAAAAAATTGATGTAAATTTAACATTAGGTTTGAAGAAACAATTGGTTGATACCTTTGAAATGATTGACCTTGGTCTATTAAATTTTTTTTTTGGCATCCAATTTTTATAAATGGATGAAATTTTTTTTTATTTCTCAACCGAAGTATGGAATGGGTATTTTGTAAAGATTCAAAATGAGCAATTGCAATGCTTTTTCTATACCTTCTCAATAGATATTAAAGGAAACAAAGGGTTGTGATTCACCATGAATTGACATGACTCTTTATCAACAACTAGTTGGTAATTTGATTTATATAAATTATAGTTGACATGATATTTACTTTGATGTTAATGTGGTTTTTCAATTTATGTAGGATCCTAGAGAAAGTTATTAGAAGGTCAAAATGATAATTGTTTGTTATGCCAAGGAAACTTATTGACTTGGTATAAAATATTGTACCAATACCATAAATCCATTAGTTGGAACACCAACTCGAATTGGGAACAGGATTGTGATCACAAGAATTAATATATAGCTATGTGTTTCATCTTGTTTCAAGACCCTTGGTTTGATCATCCAATAAGCAGAAGGTGATCACTCTTTAAACCACAAAATATGAATATTGTGGTGCAGTTAAGCTAATATAGAGAGGGTATGGATTTGACAACTCTTAGGAGAGATTTATTTTTTAGTCAACACAATGATTGTAATATATATATATATATATATATATATATATATATATATATATATATATAAACATATCACAATGTAGTTTGTTGACAATCATATTTAACATAGAAATATAAAACATGTGGTTGAGATTCATGATCATTAATTAAGACAATTGATAGAATATTCTATAGTGTCGCTTTTCCATTATCAAATGGATGGTCAAATTGTTAATAATCTTAAGAATCCTTTACCAAAAAATAATTTTGTCAAACTTTAGGTTGTTCTTGGGCTTGAGGAAGATGCAATTATGAGGGTTGTACAAACATACTTTTACTTCTTGAATATCTAGAGAATTGTGTTTGGAGGGGGGGTGGAACAACATACCTTTATATTTCATCACACCTTTGAATCTTCTAGGGATAGACTATCAATAGTTGATAATTATTTAGATGAGTCATTTACGTGGTCGACTAACGAGCTGACTAGGATCTCAACTAGTCAAATCAACCAATCAATGGAAGAGTCAACTAATTAATGACTAATTGGGAAATTATAATAGAAAAAAGACTATGGAAACAATATTATAGGAACCAAGGAGGAAATTATGTGATATGTCCCAAGTATGTGGACCTACTATTCCTCACTTCAAGGGATTTCTTTACATCTTGGTGCTTTAAAAGGATGGTCATAGGCGTTAAGAAGATAGTGAATTGTAAAGTCCAAGGTGTGGATAATGAATACTTCATTTTTTTGTATTGTAATTTGTGATATGATATGAACAAGTGATGAAATTATGTCTATTGACACCACCTATTCTTGGAATAATATCTCTCTAATATATCTAATTCCCTAATTCTCTAATAGGTATGGATTCCATTACGAGGATTTTCACATCAAGGATGGGTCATAGGGCCTTGAACATGGTTGAGGAAGAGAAACCTATGCCTTGGGATATCATTTGATATTGATGGGATCAGTAGCCTTGAACAAGTCCTCAAACCAACACACAAGTCCATTGTAGATGTTCTCTGCAGACCTTCACGTTGGATATGGATACCATGAGTAGGTTTTGCATATTGGAAATGGGTCTTAACACCTAAACATGGTTTATTAATGAAACAATGTCATGAATCCCTAATTGAACCTTCTTAACCACAAACACCATGACCAAAACCTAGAAATGGTGACATGATCCCTCACTAAAGGGTATTTTTCCTAAGAGATGAATATTAATGTGATTAATATTTTTTATGCAATGTGGATGAATCATGGGTAATTTACCATAGGCATGGTAGGGAAATAATAAACTTAGTCCCTTGTCCATGGTTTTGAAGGGAAACAACAACATCTAGTCCTAAACATAGCTTCTCAGTCTTAAGTACCTTGAACATATCCTTATACCACTGTAAATAACGATGGATGGGTTGTAGGGATTTAAGTATTGTCAAAGAGTGAAAATATGTTCTTTAGGATATTATTAAATCTTGTGTACCTTAAGAACCTTGAAGAAGTACTTGAACCAACACACAGGAACTTTGTAGGGGTATTTGTCCTTCAAGTGTGGTGCATGCACCATGAGTAGGTTTTGTGCACTAGAAATATGTGTTCAGGAAAAAATATTCAAGGTGGAAACAACAACCTTAATCCCTAATTTAAACTTCTCAAATTCAAGAACCATGAACAACCTATAGAAACCAAAACACGAAATCTCTCCATCGGGTATTTGGCATTTGAGTTGAATGGATGTGATTATAAGGTATTGTCCATAATGTAGGGGTCTTGATCCCATTACCATATTCAAGGGAGGGAAAAAAATCCTCTATCTGTAAATATTACTTCTTAGTATGAATTGCCATAGATGAGTCCTCAAACAACCAAATTTAATCCAAGTCGTACCCAAGTGCATGCTGGGGACAACAGTTGACTGAATGAGTCAAGCACTGTTATGGTGAAAACTTTGACAAAGAACAAGTAAAGTAGGAGATACACTATATAAGTAAAGTAGGAGATACACTATATCGATAGAAAGTATGAACAGAGACAATATGCAAGAATTTGAACCAATTTCTATATTACTTATCCATGAAAGATGCTTGATTATTACTATAATGTACATGTTTATATAGAATGTTGAGATGCTTGGGTGACTACCCATTATGTTTAGTTACAAGAAGTTATAATGGTTCAGAATTTCAACTGCCACAGACAAGTAGAAGACAGAGAGTCAATTTGTCGATGTTCGACAGTCATCAGTGCGACAAGGCATGCCAAGATGTTGTATGTCAAGCGTGAAACCTATCGAGGTTTTCAAGGTCGGTTGTGCCAAGGTTCAGACTTATCGAAGCCGATGTTGAACCTATCGAAGTAGTCGAGGTGCTATACTTTATCGAAGTTTGAAAACATGCCAACTGTTGGTTAGATCAGTCCTCTATCCTTAAGAAACAATGGTCTCCATTGTGTATCTGTTTAGGTGAGGAAACTTGTTGGCTACTTCAATAGCAGAGTACCATATTCCTTGCATGAGAAGCTGTCCTGATTTAGCCACTTGAAACAAGGGAATGGATTTCATCCTTGTATGGCGTATGCGTCATCCCACAATGGTGTTGCAAAGAAGAGGTTCCTAAACATCTTGATGGATGTCTTTGGGTTTTTTTATCTGCAAGTCATTATGTTCCAACAATGGTGCATAGTATGGTTGAAGTAGATCTACATTGAAGACTAGATGTAGGCCAAGGCATGCAAGAATGTCGAGCTAAAAAGAGTTCTCACCAATCTGTTTAAGGATACTGTATGGACTATATCACAAAGGTTTCAAATTTCTGTTTAGATCAGTGAAGTGCTCCTTCTTTAGATGTAACCAAACCTGATCCCCAACTTGGAATGGATGATGAATACGATGCTTGTCATGTCAAGCCTTATATTTTTCATTAGCTCTGTAAAACATTTCTCGTGCTTGCTCCTGGATGTTGTAGATTTGATCTCTGAACTTCAATGATTTCTCAACTTCTCGTCCTTCGAATCTGGTGTCATTCGACTGTGTTAAGGAACCGATCAAGTCGATAGGCACTAAGGGTTGAAATCCATAACAGATCTCAAATGGAATCTTTCCTGTAGAACTGTGTTGATAACGATTGTAGTTGTGCTATATGTATGGAAGGTTGTCATCCCATATTCAATGATGCTTATGCTTTTACATGTGAAGTAGTTGTACTACCAATATATTTACAACTTTCATTTGTCCGTCTGTCTACGAATGGAAGGTTGTCGACAAATAAAGTATCGTGTCGAGCTATTTCCAGAGAATTTTCCAAAAGGTGTTGACAAATCTAACATATCTATTGGAAATAATGGTCGTTGAGAGGCCATAATGTTCCACACATGTTCAAAGAATAGATGAGTAGTCTGTTGTGTTGTCATAGTCTTCTTGCATGGTATGAGCATAACCATATTGGAAAATATATCGCTACTACTAAGATTGTGCCATGTTGATGTTTCGTAGTAGGATATCCCATCAAGTAGTCGATAGAAATAGATTCCCATGGTCGACTAGGAACTGGAAGGGGTGTTTGTACAGTCCTTGTCATCGATTCAGTGTTTTAGCAATGGCACAAACCATGCACGTCATATTTAAGTGAAGGCTAGTAAAAATACTTCTTGAGGATAACAAGTGTTTTTGTAACTCCAAAATGTCATGCGGTCTTGTTGTAATGTGCATCCAAAATGAGATTATTTTGATGCTCACCAGTTGGTACACAAAGATGTCCAATATTTTATAGAAAGGTCCTTCACGATGTAGTTAGTAGTAGAAATTGTGTCGCTCTGAAGCTGTCAATAAATTGCGTAGAAGTCGCAGTCTACCGAATACAATTGTGGCCAAGTAGTGGTGTCATAACCATGCATACCCATCACTATAGACAATAGATTAATAGGTGGTCAACTGAGACAATCAGTTGTAGCATTGGATTTTCCTTTCCAATACTTAATTACCAATTGGAATTGTTGCAAGTAATTAATCCACTTGAGCTATTGAGTTTTCTATAGTTTTGACTGGGACGAAGTGAACTGCAAAGGTTTATGGTCAGTGAGGATGAACGTTTCCTTTCCTCAATAATGTAGTGTCTCCATTGCTTAAGAGATTTCACAATGGCATATAGTTCTTTTTCATACGTCGAATACCTTATAACAATGTCATTGAAGGTTTCATAATGAAACGCGACTGGGTGACCTAACTAAGTGATCACTGCACCAAGAGAATAGTCCGATGCATCTGTCTCAATCTTAAAGGGTCAATGCAAATTAGGTAACATAAGTATTGGTGCAGTAAAAAAAAAAAATTGAGTTGTTCAAAAGCTTGTTGTTGTGTCGGTGTCCATTTGAAGACAGTTTCCCATTTTCCTTAGTTAATTGATTCAAAGGCCATGCGATGTGACAGAAGCCAAGTATGAACCATCGATAGAAATTTTCCAAACCAATAAAAATTCTTAGTTCATGAATGTTTTTAAGAATGGGCCAATATTTGAGGATTTGTACTTTTTCTAGGTCGACATGAATGCCTACAGAGGCAATTGCACACCCCAAATATTTGAAGTTGGTCATCGCAAATGAGAATTTGTCCATGTTTAGATATAGTTGATGTTGCTGGAGAGTGTCGAAACTGTATGACATGTTCTTCCCATGATCGACTGAAAATCAAGATATCGTTGAGAAATACAATGACACACTTTCCAATGAAAGGTCATAGAAGGTCATCCATATATCTCACGAAGTTTGCATGTGCATTGATTAAGATGAAAGGCATGACTAACCATTCAAACAATCCTTCCTTGGTCTTGAACGTCATTTTCCATACATCAATGGACTCAATTAGAATTTGATGATATCCTGAATTAAGGTCAAGTTTCGTAAAGAACTTATCACCTTTTAGATTATCGATGAGTTATTCTATCTGTGGAAGAGGGTATGTGTTCTTTACTAAAATTTTGTTGAGAGCTTGATAGTCAATGCACATGCACCAAGTCCCGTCTTTCTTTGGAACTAGGAAAACTACACTTCCACGAGGAAAGGAGTTAGGGTGGATATGACCCTTGTCTATCAAATCCTGTATTTTCCTGCAAATATATTCGTTCTCGAGAATGGATCTTCTGTAAATAGATGCGTTAGGTAATGAAGAACCAAGAACAAGTTCAATGGAGTGTTTTACCTGAAAATGCAAGGTACTCTATTTGTCTCTTGAAATATGTTCTGGTATTCATCAAGAATGTTGTCAATCTACTGCTATTGTCGAGAGCTACATTGGTCAGTGAGTAGACTCGTTGCTACAGTATTTCTAGAATGTTGAGTCTTTATCATGATTAATGCAAAATTCTTCGCAAGGTAGATAAGTTTCCTTGTTTGTTTTCCAGTTATCATAGAAACCGTTGATGTGGGCTGAGGATCTGGTATGCCATACCATTGATTTCAAATTTTTACAATCACCTTCTGAGGCCGTGACTGATATGTACCGTGTTGATCCCACAAGTAAGGTTTCTGAAATAAGGCATCGGCTACAGAAAGCAGTTCCACATCACAGAGTACTTCATCTTCAAAGTAGGTGAGTCTACATTGGCATGTGATCCTTAGCTCCTGTCCATCCTTCATCCAACTGATATTGTAAGGCTGAGGATGTGGAGTGGTGACAAGACCAAGTTTCTTCACAAGATATTTATAAATGAAGTTCTTCTAGCTACCATTATCCACAATCAGATGTAATGGATTTTTCTGAACCCATATCTGTGTATGGAATAGGCGCTCTCATTCCTCCTCATCGATAATAGTCGAAGTTGTCATAGTGGTCGAGGTCAAAGCTAATAGGGTTGCTGCATCTATATCATATTCTACCAGGGTTCTATTCAACAAGTCGAAGGTCAAAAATTTTGCCAAAATTTTCTTCCGAGATTTTCATTATGACGTATCATGCCATGTTGAACTGTGATAATCACACCATTTCTTGATAGGATATTGTTTGTTGCAATCCCTCAAGTATTTATGAGAGTTCTTCTTTTGATGATCAGGAATTGGGGGAGTCGAATGAGAAGGGTTCTTTGACTTGTCGTAGTCGACCGATGACTTCTTGTCGGATGTTCGACCTGTTGGATTGTTCATGAAACGTGTTTTTCCATCTTGTTTAGCTTCAATCTTGCTGGCGTAATGAAATGCATCTGCAACCATACTGACAGTCAAAAACTCCATATTTTACTGAATGTATGGGGATGAACCATTGACGTACTTTAGGACAAGCATTTTTTCTTCTTATTAGATGCCAAGTCTATCCATGAGTCGATAAAATCATCAGTATAACTCTGTACGGATTGGTATTTCCATTTTCTTAACTGCTACCACTTATTATAATGTTGTTCAAGATACTTGGGTGGGTAGAACTCCTTCTGGACGTACTCAACCATTTTTACCCATATGTATATGGGGTCTCCTTCTTTTTCCATTTTTGTCGATAAATTCCCCCACCAGCAATGTACGGAGGTCGACATCTTTAAGGACATAATGGTGATTTTTTTTTCTTCAGAGAGTTGATTGACGGAGTAGTATGATTCTAGTTTTTGTACCCAATTGTCGATGGATTCTGCGTCAGTATTTCCTTCAATATTTGGTATATCCTGATTCATTTTCACTTCGAAGGGGCTGATTTTATCGGAATGGGGTTGTGTCAAGGATTCCCCTGAGTTTGAAGCAAATTGCATGAGAATATCACTAAATTGGGCGAACATTTTGGTCCACTAGTGAGCCAATGTTTTTTCTATGAGTTTCTTTATCTCGTCAATTGCATGCCTATTGTTTGCTTCTTTGGCCATCTTTTCTGAAGTTGAAGGAAGTGTCTACTTGTTTTTTTGAGTTTGTGAGCGTGTTTGAACATGCATAAGTTAAATATCTTCGATGGAAGTGCTTATGTAACTTAAGATCTAGACAAGATCAAGCTCTAATACCAATGATCCAAGTTGTTCCCAGGTGCATGCTGGGGAAAATAGTC
The DNA here is from genome assembly GCA_001517045.1 of Pseudotsuga menziesii. Taxonomy (NCBI): domain Eukaryota; kingdom Viridiplantae; phylum Streptophyta; class Pinopsida; order Pinales; family Pinaceae; genus Pseudotsuga; species Pseudotsuga menziesii. The sequence continues at coordinate 199,641 of LPNX010121131.1, forward strand.
GACTGAATGAGTTGAGCAATGCTATGGCAGAACCTTTGAAAAATAACAAGTAAAGCAACATATACACTATATCAATAGAAAGTAGGCACATAGACAATATGCAAGAATTCGAACCAATTTCTATATTACTTCTTCATGAAAGAAGTTTGATTGTTACAATAATCTACATGTTTATATAGAATGCTAAGACACAAGCCTTGACTACTCGTTACGTTCAGTTACAAGAAATTATAATGGTTTGAAAGTTCAACCATCATAGACGACTGAAATACAGAGAGTCAATCTGTTGATGTTTGACAGTTGTCGGTGCTGACAAGTCATGTCAAGATGTTGTATGTCAAGTGAAAAACTTGTCGAGTTTTTCAAGCTCAGTTGTGTTGAGGTTCGAACTTGTTGAATCTGATGTTTAACATGTCGAAGCAGTCGAAGTATTCGAAGTAGTTCAAGTGCTATACTTTGTCGAAGTTCAACAACATGCCAACTGTTGGTTGCATCAAAATTTGACCTCTTTTCATTGTCACTTGTGTCCAAGAGTGATATGGGATCCATGACTACATTAATTTTGCACTAATAATAGGGATATAGTTATAAACAATGTCATATGAGGAAAACAAGGAATTTGTTCAATAAATGACGCTTCTTGGTCCTCAAGAGTGTCACTTTGTGAACCTATGGAATAATGCATGCATTCATTGGATATTAAATAATACTCCTAATTTCACTTGATATTAATGAATTCCTCCCAAACTCCTTTTGTTCAATTCCCCTCCCATTAAACCTTTACAATTCAGAAAACCCCTATTTTCCCTAGATATCCTAGGTTTCCATTTTTTCTATGACATTCTTAATACCCCTTTTTATTTTACCCTGATTATGGTGACAAAGCCTAAATCTTATAAATCCTTTAAAAATTATAGGGTGAAATATGAAATCTTAGTAAGAAAAAATATTTGAAGATGGGGAACAACCCCCTAAACTCAATTCAACTTCATACATAGTTACTCCAATTGACTTCAGACCATATTCATTCACAAATCATACATACTGAAACACCGCTCTTCAAACACAAGTTGATTTATGCTCGCTTCACATAGAGTATACTTATTTAAGCACTAATCTAACTTCACACACATTCGTACTCAGAACAAATTTAGACATAAAGTGCATATTCAAACCCCTCAATACCCTATTCAATCCCCTATATAAATAATTTCAATCCCCTATATAAATAATTATAGAATATATATATATATATATATATATATATATATATATATGCTAGGTACTATATTGATTCCATATTTTAGAGTGCTAAATCCNTCCAATATGAACTGATGTGCTATGATATTGCATACTTAGTGAACCACCCACGTATTAGTCTCAATATCCGTGAAAAATACCTACAATCCAAAAAACATTCCCTCTCTTGGCTACCTTTTGTTGGTGTATTTGTAACTTCAAAATGTATTCACTTCTATATTTCATATATTGTATTTGATTAGTCCTTGATGTTCCTATTGGGAGAATCAGTAATGTAAACAAGTCATGTAAAGTCATAGAGGTTAACCCTCATAGTTGATCAGGGGTCAAAGTACCCACAGTTTCAGGGCACTAGGGTTATTAGACTCTCCTAGAGAAGTCGGCCCTGGTAAGTTATTGTAAAATTGGGAATTAGTATAAATAGAGAGTGATCCTCTCTATTTATCACATAGTCACTCACACTCAGTTGTAGCGCATGAGTGAGAGAGAAGAAGTTGGGATAACAGAGAGAAGAGCTGTTGGAGATCATCTTAATGTCTTTGGGTTTTACTGCTGCCATTGGTGCTCATTCTATCTCTGAGGAATTTGTGGGGTTTTCTCCTTTATGGTTTCCCCGAGGAAAATCTTTGTGTGTGATTGATTGATGTGCATGTTTTTCTCTCAGATAAAATCCTAAGATAATATTGTTGAAATAGATAAAACTCTAACATGGTATCAAATCTAACCTGAGAAGAATACATTGTGTAGCTGTGGAAGCTAGGGATTCTTAATTTTTGGGTCTCTCTCCACAATCCATCAGCAAAAGGAGGCTAGGATGAACCTCCATTGAAGGGCACATCTTTCTGTCGAAGCAGAATCTGATTCTGAGCACTTTTAGTTTTTGACCTACCACTCCATTGGGAAATTAGGGCTTTTCACTGAAGAGGAATTTTTGAGTGAGCCCAGGCTAGGATTACTCTCCTCCTCAAAATCAAAGTTTAGAAACAAAAAACGAGGTTTTTTGGTTGGGTAGAACTCCAGGAAATACAAACCCTAATCTGCCCTAGAACCAGAAAACCAGCACTGCAAAAGATCAGCTCCAGATCTAGTTTTCAGCTTCTCAAATTGGTAATATCTAAATCTTTTGTATTTCCATTTGAGGTTCTCAGTTAATATTTCTCATGAGACCAAGCTTGATGAAAAGCTTGAGGGAGCTGATAACTTCCGAGCTTGTAAGTATATGATCTCCCTGGTCCTGGAAGAAAATGAGTTGGACTCTTACATTAATGGAGAGGTTCCAATCCCATAGGGAGAAGAGGTTAAGGCCTTACACAAAAAGAAACTAGTCCTGGCTAAGAGGATTATTGCGAATTCAATCAAGGATCACCTCATACCACAGGTGTCCTCCCTAAATACACCTAAAGCAATGTTTGATGCCCTGACCAAGATATTTGAAGGAAAGAACATAAATCAAAAGATGACTTTGAGGAACCAATTGAAGAATGTGAAGATCCAGAATGTAGAGACCATACAGTCATACTTTACAAGGGTCTCCTAGATCAAAGAACAACTTGAAGCAGTGGATGAAGAAGTGGAGAATGCAGAGATTGTGATGATTGTTGGAGACATTTACCACCATACACACTCATTTTGGTCAATTTGGCCTAGTTAAACCACTATCCTAAGTTTTATTGACTTGATTGACATCAAAGGAGCACTAGATGACATCAGCATGAGCACACCCACGCCTACCTTCAGTCAAGGAGGCTAACTTAGCCTTCTCCTACATTCGAGGAGGCTAACTGGAGCACTCTGGGGGTGATTTAAGTGTTATTAATGCCCTATATTGCTAATTGATGGATACAATCAGTTAAACAGAGCAGTGAATGTGCCTTCCTTCATTAAATTTATTATTTATTGATTATTTAATGAACTATAGTCAACAGGGGCGCCTCCAACCACTTCTGATGATCAGTTACATTTCAGTTAACCTCATCGGGGTTCATTGGAGTCATTGATGCGCTACCACTTGTTGGCTAGCTTGCAGTGACATGTGTCTGAGATACTTTCAGTTAGACTCAGTTATTTATTGCACTTCAACTTCAATTAGGGCTCAGTTGAGTCAATTAGGTTTTTGATCAGTGGTTAACTTGAGTGTTGACTATGGCTTACATTCAGTTAATCTAGACTCACTCATTCAATTCGAATGACCTCCTTGGGAATTAGAATTGCTTTGGCATTCATGCTTGCAGCATAATCATTGTATTTTATTACTCATTATTTATTGATTATACAGAGCGGCTACTCATTTTGTAGCACTATTACACCATTTTCATGCCTTATTGTCTGAAATCTCTTATGAGACTGTGTTTTTAGTCCCTAGATTACTGTGACAGATTAATATGGTATTAGAGCTCACAGCGGGATGAAGCTCAAATCTCTCAAAAACAAGTTTTTTGACATATCTTGCATGAAAAATTGAGCAATATCTCAAAAATCCAACACTGCACCAGAAGCCAAGGCTTACCACTTAATACCCCAAGTAAGGAAATTGTTGATCAAGCTTGCTTGATCAATTATGCTGGGTGTGATGAAAGCCTAAAATGTGTAGGTTGTCTGACCTTATGGTGCCTCTTTTGTTGTGATTTGTAGGTTTTAATAGGTACAACTTCGAATGGACTCATCAGTCCCTCTTCTCACCCCATTCACAAGTTATTCAGAATAGAAGTTGAAGATGATTGCATCTCTGAAGAGACGAGGTCTCTATGAGGTTTCTATTGGACTTGGAAAAGAGTCTTATCAGAATGAGAATGGCTAGATAAATGACAATGATAGAGCTCTTGGAGCAATATGTCTGGCCCTTTCTCCTAGCTTGCGCTACCTTATTGGTTCTGTTGAATACCCAAAGGATCTCTGGACAAAATTGGAGAGAAACTTTGGCAAGCACAATGAGGATCATAATAGCACTTTGGAGATTACATCCAGCACCACAAGAGTTCTTTACTCAAAATTCTCAGCCTCTACTCTCTCTAATGAAGTTGTTCAAGATGAAGAAGAAGCAGAATCTTCTACACAGTCAATTCGAATTGAAGAAAGTCTCCTTGTAGTGACTCCTTCTCTTGATGCTTTGAAAGTTTGTGAGATCTCTGATATCTCATCTCCACATATGGATGAAACAAAAGAAGACATTCGAATCTCTGATATTGAAGAAAAACACTGCTACACTTCCATGCAAACACCCTCCAGTGATTTTCCTTTGAATTCTGTGCAAAATTTACCAGTAATTGCTTCCGAAAGTGAAGAGAAATTTCATTTTTATTCCTCTAATGTTGTTGTTGGTGTGCAAATATGTGATACCTTGGATATTTTGGAAGAAATATTAGATTACCATAGTGATCCATTCACTCCCCATGATCTATATCTTCCAGCAAATTCCTGCAGGATTGCATGCACCAAAATTCAGAATTTTGAAGAAGAAGAACGCTGTGCATCCACCGTCTCGGTCAACCATTTATTTGAATCTGATATTAACCTTATTGGATCTGATATGATATTATTTAGATCTGATCTAATATTACTTGTTTTAATATATCAAATTCATAATCTTTCAGTACTGCTTGTAGTTGTTCTCATCAACGGTGTGAAGAAACAAGTACTGCAAGTCTCCTACAAAACTACTGCTGGGGATTTGATTTCTTTTCACAGTTTTGGATCTGTTGTGAACTTATTTAGATCTAATTTAATTTATGATATGATATTATTTGGTTCATATTTTAAAATCCAAGAGCTTTCAGTCATGCTTGCAACTTCTCTCACCAATTCTGGTGTGAAAAATCAAGTACCACACTTTCTCTTCAAAATTACTGATGGGGATTTGGTGTTAGTTTCCTCATATGGTGTTGCTGATATTTTATTATGTGATTCATTAGTTGTTTCAAAAGCTATATTAGATTATGGAGCTCAATAATTTTCTCTCCATAGTCCCAGGGCTTCTCTACCTTTGATCACATGCTCATCTCCTCACAGAACTAGTAAAGAGGAAGACATTCTGCATCCACTTGGACACTTCCTCCTAATATTTGGGGCTGATTTTACCACTCATGGTTTGTTTTTCAAAGATGCAACATATAAGTTTCTTGAGTGTTCCACACATGGTTCGAATCCTCAAGAACCTTTGCTCTCTTGTCAGATGATTTCAGCTACTCTACATGGGTCCAGTTTTCACCGTGCAGTTGTTTATATTTCTTATTCAGTTGAATGCATTGTTCTTCTTCCAAAGTGGAATATTCCTCCAGACATATTCATTTAGTTTGGATTCATAGGTTCACATGAACAGTCTCAGGATGCTGCTATATAGAAGAACCAATTCTTGATTTACTGCTTAGTTTGAGGGGGGGTATTTTTCCATGAGGTTTTCCCTGTTTCCTTGGTTATATTAAGCAGTTACTTTATTGTACATGGTGAGATATGGCCTTTGTTGCTGGGGTCCTAGCATTTTTATGCACTTTATGTTTTCTACTCCTCCTAAGTATAGCTTAAGGGGGGGTGTTGGAGACATTTACCACCATCACACTCATTTTGGTCAATTTGGCCTAGTTAAACCACTATCCTAAGTTTTATTGACTTAATTGACATCAAAGGAGCACTAGATGACATCAGCATGAGCACACCCATGCCTACCTTCAGTCAAGGAGGCTAACTTAGCCTTCTCCTACATTCGAGGAGGATAACTAGAGCACTCCGAGGGTGATCTGAGTGTCATTAATGCCCCATATTTCTAACTGATGGTTACAATCAGTTAAACAGAGCAGTGAAGGCGCCTTCCTTCATTAAATTGATTATTTATTGACTATTTAATGAACTGGAGTCACCAGGGGTGCCTCCAACCACTTATGATGGTTAGTTACACTTTCGTTAACCTCATCGGGGTTCATTGGAGTCATTGATGCGCTACCACTTGTTGGTTGGCTTGCAATGACATGTGCCTGAGCTACTTTCAGCTAGACTCGGTCATTTATTGCACTTCGACTTCAGTTAGGGCTCAGTTGAGTCAATTAGGGCATTAGAGGAAATTTCAACTCAAAATGAGCCTCCTAAAAAGAATTAATAAAATAATAGTTAAAGTAATAAAATAATATTTATTAATTTTGGAGGAAGAAAAGAAAAAACCTACTTTTTTGTTTGTATTTTTGACATATCTCCCCGTGTTTTTACTCAAATTTTGATCAAGAGAGCCCGTTGGATGCAGAATTAAATTCCGCATCCAACGAGTACCCACTCGGCATAGTTTTGACGGACCTCGCTACCACAAAAACAAGAAATACCTGGAAAAACGTGATGATGACATCATCATCACATTTTTCTAGGTATTTCTTGTTTTTGGGGTAGAGGGATCCATCAAAACTATGTCGAGTGGGTACTCGTTGGATATAGAATTTAATTCTGCATCCATCGAGCTCTCCCGATCGAAATTTGAGTAAAAACACGAGGAGATATGTCGAAAATACAAACAAAAAAGTAGTTTTTTTTATGATACCTATCCCCAAATTTATATTAAAAAAGTGTTTAAGACCTATACGGTATTTCAAATTTAAGGCAATTTCATTGGCTAACACATGATGACATGGAATTTGAATAAAATTTAAAAGGCCCATTTTGAGTTGAAATTTCCTCTAATGTTTTGATCAGTGTTTAACTTGAGTGTTGACTGTGGCTTACATTCAGTTAAGCTAGACTCACTCATTCAATTCGAATGACCTCCTTGGGAATTCGAATTGCTTTGTCATTCATGCTTGCATCATAATCATTTGATTGTATTACTCATTCTTTATTGATTATATAGAGCGGCTACTCATTTTGTAGCACTATTACACCATTTTCATGCCTTATTGTCTGAAATCTCTTATGAGACTGTGTTTTTAGTCCCTAGATTACTGTGACAGATTAATAATGACCACCTTGAATGGTCTCCCTAGTTAGTGGGACTCATTCATTCAATGGATTTGTGCTAGAAGAAAGTTAGTCACCTTCAGTAGACTGTGGGAGGAATGCTCACAAGAAGAAGCTCGAACAGTAGCCCGAGAAGAAAAGATGGGAAGTGAAGATCAACCTCTCACAGTACACTCCAAGAAAAGCAGAAGGGACTATCATCATCCCAAAGGTAAGCATTATAACCAGAAAAATAAATCTAGAAGATATACCAGAGATCTATCTAAATTCAGATGTTATACATGTGATGAAAAAGGACACTTTGCCAAATATTGTCCTAGTAACAAAGGTGGCTGTCAAAAGAAGAAGAACTACAAGAGAGTACATCATGCTCATGATGCAAATGATGATGAACCTTCTAAGAAGAGAGTCAAACAAGAAAGCGAAAATTCTTCAAGTGATGAAGAGTATGTTTTGATTTCTTCCCTCACGGGAATTGTCACACATGAGAGCAAGGATTGGCTTATCGATAGTGGGGCTTCCAAACATATGATGGGATTCAAAAAATCATTTTTGAAATTATCAGAACATGAGTCACCCAACAAGGTGAAACTTGGGGATGACTACCAATATCCAATAAAAGGTAGGGGTGAGTCCTCCTACAAGTTAGACTCTGGAAAATCTATGAAGATGAAGGATGTCTTGTTTGTACAAGGACTAAAGAATAACCTTCTCTACATCTTTGCATTGGATTCAAAAGGCATGAAGGTTGCATTTGTAGATGGCCAAGTTCTTATGTGGCCAAAAGGAAAGACCTTAGATGATGTAGTTGTGATTGGGGAGCAAGAGGGAGGATTATACAAGCTAAATGGCCAACCAGAACAAGCCTTGGTCCATGACTCAGTAGAGCCAAATGAACTTTGGCACATGTTGTGCCCACTATATGCCAGTTAATTAAAACTTAACATGTAGAGTGCTAAACATAAATTATCAACCCGAGGAAGTATTTTATTTCAAAGTTATCGTGCAAGATCTATGCAAGCACAATTTCTACCTGACACTGTTGATCTATTGGTATGCAATCGAAATTCTTTGTAAAGTAGATCACACCTTCTTGAAGGTAAATCAAACCTCGAACCTATTCGTAAATTAAACTGTAAATTGAACACACTTCAAACAATATCTATTCCTATGAAACAAGATCTGATTGCATAAATCTAAAATAAGTGTTGTGTTGGCCAACGATCTATCAAAATGAATTAAGAGGAGAACACTATGATAAATCTAAAGAATAAAAACATGAACTAAATAATAAAAACAATTATGATCGATCTAATGCATGAAAGCATGAATTATAAAATAACAAATCTACAAAATAAAACACTTACAATCAACACTACCATCATCTGCTCAGGGAAGAGGGCCATTTCTCCACTGAGCAGAGCTGGATCTCCACAATAAAAGTCTACAACTCCAGAATTAAGAAATTGCCAGCATGTATTATCATAATGAAAGTATTACAATGGATCTAGATCAAATCCTACATCATAACATTGTTTTCTCTCCTATTCCTCAATCTCCCTTCTCAATGAGATTGATTACATATTTATACATAAAATTATCCTATGGAAATGAGGAACTGAACCCCCAACTTATGATTTGTCACAGCTGAAACATGGTCGTAACTACTGGCAACTTTGGAACCAGCCGCAACAGCAAATCTGGAAAATACCCTCTCTAAGAACCACCTGCATATCACAAACTGTGGCTTTGTTTGGAAATTTCCTCACGAGTCATGTAAACGAGGATGTTACGCACAAAACCCATGTCTCGGATTTTTGAGATTCATTTCCATATGCCCGAAAATAAAGACGTGAATCAAGGTTTTCTTATGTGGCATGCATTTTCGGTTAAGGCTGTAACAGCTAGCTATGAGCATCCTGTGCGTGAAAAATCACTCCACAAACCATCATTAGTAAAATTATGCATAAAAGTTTTTAATTCATCAAAGATAAACGAAAATAATAATTATTAACCACTTAAAACATCAATAGAAGTAGCATGTTGTTTTACGCACAGCTACAACAAATGGATGGAAAATGGAATGATAAACGGGCAATAATGGTCAGAAAATGGATGAAAAATATGTCGATCAGTGATGGAAAAATAGACAATTCCAAGGCCCAACATCTTCCTCAAACTAAACTTGTTGCATGTCCTCATGCAACCCAATACCTGTGTAGCATCCAACTAGAAAAACTCATTCACTTGTTCCTTCATTTTACCATTCGCACAGCTGCAGCTAGAAGAAATGGAGAGTTTAACAGAAATTGGCAGAGTCACTTAGCGGAAGATTTAGCAGAAAATTTGGCGGATTCGCAGCTCTTTAGTAGAAATTTGGTGGAGTCATAGCTTATTTTAGCAGAGAATTTGGCGAAGGTTTTAGCAAAGGTTTTGGCGGAGTCACAGCTGAACGAAATAGGAAACGGACTTGCAGATGACGGAATGGAAACAGACTCACAGCTGACAGACGGAATGGAAAACGGGCTCGCAGTTGATGGAATGGAAAACAGACTCGCAGCTGACGGAACGGAAAACGGACTCGCAGCTGACAGAATATGAAATGGACTCGCAGCTGACGGAACGGGAAATGGAATCACAGCTGACGAAACAGGAAACAGACTTGCAGCTAACAAAACGAAAAACGGACTCGTAGCTGATGGAACGGGAAACGGACTCGTAGCTGCACGGAACGGAAAAATGACAATATTTTACGGTGTTGCAACCTTTTGAACGGAAAACTTCCAAAGTCATTTCCTCCCAAACAATGAACTGGTTTCGACTGAAATTTTGCAAGCAATTAACTACCATTCTAATGCATCTCCACGCCAAAAATTAGACAAATATACATCACGGATTTCGAGAAAAATGCAAATTGGTTATAGGTGATTATAGTCATTTTCTCAAAAACCGTATATTGGATTTATATGAAAATTTCCAAGATTGTTCATATTAGTATTATACACTTCCTATATAAAAAATCATGAGAATCCAACTTACCAATTGAAATATATGCCCAAATCAAATTCTGCACTTTTTGTAGATGAACATGAAAAAGTGTGTTGCAGCTGAACTTCCTGAACCAATATTTCACAAAATACAAACTGGGTTGGGCTGAAATTTTGCAAGAAATTAATTACCATTATAATGCATCTCCTCACCAAAAATTAGACAAACCCACATCACTAATTTTGATAAAAATGCGAATTGGCTGTAGGTGATGATGGTCATTTTCTCAAAAACCGTGCACTGGATTGAGCTAAAACTTGCCACAGTTGTTCTTCATGATGTTATGCATTCCCTGTCCAAATTTCATGATGATCCAATTCGTGGTTTGTGAGATATTCTCAATTCAAATTCGGTATTTTATGTGAAGAACAATATGCATGAGAAATATGAATGTGAATGGAAAACCAGCAAGCATAGTAGCTCCTCCCCCAAACTGAATAATTTTTCATGTTCTCATGGAAAGTAGGAGTTGTTATCTTAGTTGGAAAGTAGCCATCTCCCCCAAACTTAACATATGCAGCATTTAATGATTCTCAAATTTTCACAAACATTTCACTTGTAACAGCTGGCCCATTGCTCCATGGAGAAGAATATAGCATAGATCTATTTAGGATGTTGCTACATAAATGTAGATATCAAATTTATATGGCTCTCAATCACTCAACAAAGCTCATGCATATAACTTTGTGATAGCACCAAACCTAATTCAAATCAGCTCATGGTATCAAAATGCCAATTTTACCATGTAATTATGATGAAGTAGCAAAGATGTGGCTGCCCCAAGACAAAATATGGAAATTCCAATGAGTTTTGTAGCCCTCCAATCTTCATATGGAGAAAAGAATGTCATAAAATTGTCTCATCTTCTACCTACAACACAATACTATTAAAGATGTGTTGGAGTACTGCTGTAATTACTGACTTTGAAATATGCCCATGGAATGCTTACTTAATAAATGTTGAAGCTCCTTTTTTTATTTATTTCACACTCCTTGCAATCCAAAAGTGTTGTAGATCATCATATGAAATGTCCTGCTTATACCAATAAAATTATACCTTTCTATTGTTGTTAATCCTTACTGGTTCAGACTTAGTGAAAATAGACCAAAGGAATACCAAACATTGTTCAAATGCTGCCATAGACTTCCCTCTAAGACTGCAATAGCATGCTAAAGCATGAGTATACAGTGGATGTCTGAAAGGAATGCCCATAAAAGATTAGAACCAGTCATAAATGTTATCATTCCCCTGCCTTGAATGTACAAGATAACACTGGTATGCACTGCTATAGGAATGTTGGTTATAATCTACCTTCGAAATCTCATATACAATCCCATAAAAAAATGATTGCTGAAAAAGTATGCTTCTAGTAGAGGTAGAAGTAACCAAGCATACCATGTTGTGATTTCCATTCCTCACATTTACAGTAATAAGACTTGATATTATTGTTGCTATCAAACTTTCCTTCTATCTTGTACATACTGGAAATGATGATATGTGGTTTTTGATAAAAGAGCCATTCATGTAACTTGCAACTAAGCCCCCTATATTCTCCTTCAGCCACAACATCCATGCTTTTGAATCGATTTATATATTAGGTGAACCAAGAAACACATACCTTTGAAATGCATCCTCTGTTGTAGGCTTCTTCTGTTGTAGGTTCTTGTGTGGCAGCAACAAGACTTATTTTCTTACTGCCGATTCTTGTGTGGCAACAACAAGACTTCTTTTCTTACTGCTGGTTCTTGTGTGGTAGCAACAAGACTTCTTTTCTTACTGTTGGTTCTTGTGTTACAACAATAAGGTATCCTTTGATTATTTTCATGCTTGGTCAGTTGGGTTGGTGAGATGTTGGGTAGGAATTTGAAGTGGATGTGCATGAATGATGAAGTGTTAAAATTGAGTGGGAAATGATGGAAATGGATGGACATAAAATGTTATATAGATAATGGAAATGGCTAATGCTTAGTGGTTCTTCATGACATTTTCCTAAATCTTTAATAAATCAAAAACTCGTGCTATTTTACCTCAAGTTTTACCTCCATGGAAGCCTTGGTTGACATGAATGGACTAGTGTATGCTGGAGCTATGTAGGTCGATCTAATGCTGAGACATATGTATATGAGAGCTAAAACTGGATGAGACTGAATTTGATACATGATGTTGTGCTGGTTGCATGTAAGACTAACTGCTGAGACAATTGATGAGGATAAATTCTACCATAGAAGCAGAAAGCCCATTCTCTTATTCTAAAAATCAACTGTTGAAATGAAAATGGAAAGGAATTGCAAAACTACGAAACAAATGATGCTGCAAGTCATTGTTGAAACCATTAGATCACATAATCTTCAGCTGCTACAAAACTGAGGTACAATTCTTACCATGCGAATGAATGTGCTGAAGTCGAGCATGGAAAGAAATCATTGGATTACTAGCCATTAATATATGCTGTTAACTAATGTGAAGAAACTCACCTTTGATGACAGTGAGCTCTAAAGTACCTTAGTGCATCTTGACAAGTACGAATGGATGTGTTGGAGTCAAGTCACCTGCAATATTTGTCAATCAAGAGGTATTTATGAATCCCCATGATTAACAACAAGGGAATCTGTCATTGATTCACGCAGATACCAGGGCACTATAAAAACTCTAATCTCGATCCCAGATGATGTGTCGAAGTCAATGGGACAAGACCATTGGAAGGTGGACCTTAATGAATTCCACATCATCCAATACAAGTACAAAATAAATGATTGTGAAGAATCATAGTGAAAAATAGAACCAACATGAAACTCAGAAGTGGAAAGTATATGTGAAGTCATGATGTAGTAGTGATAGGAAATAAAACAGTTATGGTGACTACATAAGCAGTGGAAAATGGGACTTTGACATGAATGGATTTTTAGGGTTTTGAAATGAGGAGGGTGAATGAATCTACCATAGGGCAATTGGCTTCTTGAGAGGTTTTTTTTTTTTTTCGGCAACAATTGGTATGACAGGTGTCTAAAGATGATTCTTGGCATGTAGAAATGGGACTTGACTTATTGAACATTGGTATGGTTTTCACATCAGTCTATCCATTTTTTTTTATGTGCTCAATCCATTTGCAAATTGATAGGAAGTCTTCAAGAGTCACTCGTGCATGCATTGACCTTCTTCTTCCAAGGACCTGCAAAAACCTAGCACTTGCCTGCAATAAAACATGAGATGATGGAAGAAGAGAGATGATTGGTCTCTCTTCACCCAACACTTATGAAAAAATGACAAGCACTTACTTATAAAACAAATCCAAATAAAAATGAACTAAGCAAAATCCATTTTATACCTACACGGGAGCAGTGTCCATCTAGACTCACCAACGGTATTCTGATCATAGCTTCTTCGTTCCTTGTCCAATTTGAGTGATTACAAAGCCAAATGAAAGTAAATTCATAGGTATATTTTCAATAGAAACAGGTTTTTAAAATTCTATGTAATTATGTTCCAAATCACTCAGTAACAACCTGCATGACAAGGTGTTTTTTCGAATTTTGGACTAGTACAACAGTCACGGTTTTAGACTTAACTTTTTCATTTGATAACGGATTGATGTGATTCCAATTGGAGATGAAATTAGATTCATGTAGGTATATCCATTAGAAACAGTTTTTGAATCCAACAAGAATTGATGGGACAAATAAGCTAATGAACAGTCTAGAAAATAGAGTTTTAGGAATGCAAATTTGTGATAGGCAGTCGGTATTTTGGTCATAAAATTTGCATACGATATCGGAATGGAGTGATTCAAATTGTGTTGTAAACTAGATTCATAGAGGAATATACCAATGAAACAAGTTTGCAAGATATTTCCAATAAGGCATCCAAAAATTGACTGTCCCAGCTCTGTTCCTAAGCTTCCAGCTTGACACCCTGTTAGTATTTTGGCCATAAAATTTCCGTTTGACACCCAATCATAAAAATTAAAATTGTTTTGGAAACTAGATTCAGAGGGATACTTGGGATGTAAACAGGTTTTAAAAATAAGTCCATTTGGTTTCCCAAAAATGGACTGTCCCGACTGTGTTCTGGTAAAATTTTCAAGCCAAAATGTCACCACAAATTTAATAAATGAAATTTGACCCCAAAAAGTGATCGGAATAGGTGTGAATGTTTTTAATGATGTAAATTTAAATATAACACACATACATACCAAAAATTTCAAGCATTAAGCACCTATATTGACTTACACGGTCTGTTGCAGCCGCAGCTGCAACTCTTAAAAAAAATGACATAATGTTGAAATAAAGCATGTGTATTTTTATGGAAAATAAAAACTAAATACATATCATGATGTGCAACACACACATATCTCAAACTCATAAATTTTTACCTATAGCACAGTCACAGCTAGGTGTTGCAGCTCACTGTCGCAGGTGAGAGTAATCACAGCTGAGAGTAATCAGTCACAACTGGGTGTTGCAACTAACAAATTCATGCCAAATTTCAAACTTGAAGGGTTCCATAATCATTGACTCATTTTCCTGTGGATCCTTCATTCACCTTCCCTAATTACTATAATTTTGTTTTCATGATATTTTTATTTTTATTTGTAAAAAATAGAGACAAATTGAAATTGGAAAATTGATGACAAAAAAATGACTTAAGCATTTTGTTCAAATAGTCAACAATTCCAAAGCATTCATGAAAACATCTCATACCCATTCCTTATCTTTCTACTTTCTGATCTTCTAGATCGCAACAAGGTGCAAGAAGAGAGCATACTTATTCAAAAATAAAAAATAAAAACTTTAAAAAACAAAAGCATGGTTTTATTATGTTATTCTACCCTACCCTATTCTACTTGGAAAAAAAATAATTTCAAGTGTATGCATATTTCCAATGGAGCCACTTTCGAAGAAGTGACTCAAGTATGCTCATACTCCCGACAGAAAAATATAAATTTATAAATGTTAGGATATGTGAGATCAACTTCTCTTGAAATGATGGTGCCAAGAATTGGTGAAGTATGGAATGATGTTGCAGACCGATGACAGATTGAAACCAAGCTTCAATATAGTCTTTGTTCCCTTGATTTCTCATGGATGTTACACCATGAAGATCCTTATTAAACTGATCTTCCTCAATGCATAAGAGTTTCGGATCTAACGATGTGAATGATGCTTTTGGTTCCAATGGTTGTTCTCCATGAATATTACATGTGTCTTGTTGATCTTGTCTGCTTGCTTGTGAGGACTAGAAGAAACTCCATCTACAAAACTTAGATCTAAAACATGTTCAGGCCTCGTATGGATTTGCTGCAACAACGCACAACCTTTTTGCAACGGTGTAGGTGAGGTAGAATAAGAGGGAAATGTAGGAACATTTTGTATTTCAGCACTGTAAGCATATTGTACTGCTTTATTATGGTTAGGGTGGAGGGTGGATTGGACAGGAAATTGTGTTGGGTACCAAGGAGTTTGATGAGAAGATAGATGTGGCTTATGTAGATGATTGATTTGTGATGTTGATATTGAAGGACCAACTTGTGTTGTAGCATGAGGGAGAGTGACCATATGATCATAAGATAGGCCATTCCAACCTTGTGGGTAAGGTAGGTAAGAGTTAAATTGAGGCTGCAACAACTGCCATGGTGGAAGAGTATTCAATGATTGAGTATGAGAGTAAGGAAATGGAGGGATAGAATTTTGAACTAGACATGTAGGCCATGGTTGGCATGACTGTTGTAATGAGTTGGCTGCAGCTCCCAGATCTTTTTGATATGTTTTTTTCATCTTTGGTAAGGAGGGACAGTGATCTATGGAATGATTCAAGTCACATATACCACAACTTTCAAGACTATTCAAAGGGAAATCCCTTGCTTCTCTTATTTCCTCCTACTTTTCCTTATCCTGCAAAACACCCGATTGTGAATCAGCTTTAGAAATTTCAAATAAATTGCTAATTTCAGCTCGTAAAACTTTTGTTTTTGTAGCAGCTTTCAAAAATAAAGATAAAAGTTCCTTAGAATTTTTACCAGTCTTGAATTTTCCTCTTGAATACCTTCTACATAACTCACAAATATCATCATATGCTAACTGAAATACATTACTTGTTCCCATCAAATTCAATATTTCTAAAGATTCAGCTTGGATTCCCTTGATTAGAAGTGTTTTTAAGATTTCCTTCCCCGGTTTCCTCTGTTTGGATCTTTGGAGGTTATATTGAAAGCGTTCTATGTATTCCTCCAGACTCTCTTTTTCTCCTTGTGTCATTTCGAAGATTTCTTCATTGGCCCTGCAATAATCTTGGTACCTTTTCAAGAACACATGTTTCATGTCTTCCCAAGTTTGTATACAATTCCCATCGAGGCTCATGAACCATCGGAGGGCTATTCCTTTTAGAGTAAGGGGAAACACATTCAACTTTTGATCATTAGCACAATAATCATATCCTCTACAAAGTACTTCAAATTGAAATAAAAATACATCAGGGTCTTCATTTTCCAAACCATGAAAATTTGGTAGAACATGTGGGGGAATTCTTTTCGTTGGTGCCACTCCGCTTGAATCTCTGATGGGAAATTCAAAGGTAACAACTTCTGCATCTTTCTTACCTACCATCTCTTCATTATATTATTTATGTGCTATCTTGAGGCTCCTCCTTCAAATGTTCCTGTGAACTTGTTAGTAGAATGGGTGGTGCTTACAACACCACTAAGGGGAATGATAAGATTTATGCTCCAAAAATTAAAAATGAAATAAAACTGAATGTAAAAAAATTCACACTCAAAATAAATTCAATAAACTGAAATGTAATCATGCAACCTACATGCCCTACTTTAACAATGCATCTACAAATCAATTCCAGATGTACTTTTGCACAATTGATAACTTCCCCGGCAACGGTGCCAAAATGTTGTGCCCACTATATGCCAGTTAATTAAAACTTAACATGCAGAGTGATAAACATAAATTATTAACCCGAGGAAGTCTTTTATTTCAAAGTTATCATGCAAGATCTATGCAAGCACAATTTCTACCTGACACTATTGATCTATTGGTATGCAATCGAAATTCTTTGTAAAGTAGATCACACCTTCTTGAAGGTAAATCAAACCTCGAACATATTCGTAAATCAAACTGTAAATCGAACACACTTCAAACAATATCTATTCCTATGAAACAAGATCTGATTGCATAAATCTAAAATAAGTGTTGTGTTGGCCAACGATCTATCAAAATGAATTAAGAGGAGAACACTATGATAAATCTAATGAATAAAAACATGAACTAAATAATCAAAACAACTATGATCGATCTAATGCATGAAAGCATGAATTAACAAATAACAAATCTACAAAATAAAACACTTACAATCAACACTACCAATATCTGCTCAGGGAAGAGGGCCCTTCCTCCACTAAGCAGAGCTAGATCTCCACAATAAAAGTCTACAACTCCAGAATTAAGAAATTTCCAGCATGTATTATCATAATTAAAGTATTACAATGGATCTGGATCAAATCCTACATCATAACATTGTTTTCTCTCCTGTTCCTCAATCTCCCTTCTCAATGAGATTGATTACATATTTATACATAAAATTATCTCATGGAAATGAGGAACTGAACCCCCAACTTGTGATCTATTGCAGCTGAAACATGGCTGTAACTACTGGCAACTTTGGAACCGGCCGCAACAGCAAATCTGGAAAATACCCTCTAGAAGAACCACCTTCATATTGCAAACCGTGGCTTTGTTTGGAAATTTCCTTGTGATTTAGGTAAATGAGGATATTATGCACAAAACCCATGTCTCAAATTTTTGAGATTCATTTCCATCTGCCCGCAAATCAAGGTGTTCTTATGTGGCATGCATTTTCGGTTAAGGCTGTAACAACTGGCTATGAGCATCCTGTACGTGACAAATCACTCCACAAACCATCATTAGTAAAATTATGCATAATAGTATTTAATTCATCAAAGATAAAGGAAAATAATCATTATTAACCACTTAAAACATCAATGGAAGTAGCATGTTGTTTTACGCATAGCTACAACAAATGGATGGAAAATGGAATGATAAATGAGCAATAATGGTCAGAAAATGGATGAAAGATATGTCGATCAGTGATGGAAAAATGGACAATTCCAGGGCCCAACAGCACATAAGTCTTGCACATGTGCACTATAGAGCACTACCACTTGCAAGAAAAGTTGTTGAAGGTCTTCCAAAAATTCAAGCAAAACATGATGGTGTCTGCAAAGGTTGTGCGAAAGGAAAGAACATAAAGAAGACATTTCCAACCATCGAGAGCAAAGAAAAAGGAATATTGGAAATCATCCACTCCGATGTATGCGGTCTGATGTCATCCAGTTCATTGAGTGGGTATGTATACTATGATTTTTCATAGATGATTTCTCTAGGAATACATGGATATACTTCTTGAAAAATAAAGATGAAGTATTCAGCAAGTTTAGAGAGTTCAAAGCCTTGATCGAGAACCACACAGAAAAGAAAATAAAGACCTTTCGATCAGACAACAGCGAAGAATTCACATCAAATGAATTCAAAGAATTATGTAGAGATTCAGGGATTAAGAGGGAGTTGACCACTCCATACAATCCACAATAGAATGGGGTTGTAGAAAGAAAGAATAGAACAATTATGGAAGTTGCAAGGGAAATGCTTCATGATCAATAACTTCCCATGTATCTATGGGAAAAAGCTACTAGAACAGCTATGTATTTACAAAACCGTACTCCTCATAGAGTACTTGAGAACAAAACACCTGAAGAGGTATTCTCTCGCAGGAAACCAGAATTCAGTCATCTTAGAATATTTGGTTGTCTAGTGTACATACACATTTCGAAAGAAAAGAGGACAAAGTTAGATCCTTCAGGGAAGAAGGGTATAATTGTGGGATACAGTGAAAGCTCAAAGGATTACAGAATATACTTCCCAGGATTCAAGAAGATCAACATCAGCAAGGACGTAACATTTGACGAAGACTCTGCTTACAACAAATGCAGAAAGAGACCTGCTGAAGAACCTGAAGAAATAGAAGTACCCAAAATTCAAGATACAACTATGAATCATTGCAACTCAAGAAGAAGATCGAGAAATAGAATAACCCTAGGAACTTGTAGATCCACCCTAGAAGAAGAATCCTCACAATAGGAAACCTGCATGGGTACGAGAGGCTATCCAAGGTGCAGAAAGATATGGGGCTCCAGAAGAAATGCATAGAGAAAGGAAAAGAACTAGGTCCTACTCTAGATATGTAGTCATATTATGTGACATCATTGGTAAAGAACCTTCCAACTATGGAGAAGCGGCAGAGAAGAAAGAATGGAAGGATGCTATGATCGAGGAGTACCAATTAATCATGAAGAATGATGTCTGGGATGTTGTTCAAAGACCAGATGGGAAGTCTATTGTGACTTCCAAGTGGATCTATAAGATCAAGCATGCTGCAGATGGCAGCATAAAGAAATATAAAGCAAGATTTGTGGCTTGTGGCTTCTCCCAGAAAGAAGGAATATATTATGAAGAAACCTTTACACCTGTAGCCAGATACACTTCCATCAAATCAGTACTTACTCTGGTTGTAGTGATGAAATGGAAGATACGCTAGATGGATGTCAAGACTGCTTTCTTGAACGGTATAGTAGAAGAGGAAGTGTATGTGGAGCAACCACTCGGTTTTGAGACACATGACAGGGAGACTCATGTATGTAAATTGAAGAAAGCCCTGTATGGTTTGAAACAAGCACCCAGGAAATGGTACGATAGAATTGACAGCCTCCTAACTAGTTTGGGCTTTACCAAGAGTAAAGCGGATTCCAACCTTTACTACAAGGTTGAAGAAGGGAACCCAATGATACTCCTACTATATGTAGATGATCTGTTTGTAATAGGTGAGGATGGGTTGATTGCTGATATGAAGAGGAATATTGCTGCCGAGTTTGAGATGAAGGACTTAGGTGTGATGCACTATTTTCTAGGCATGGAGGTGTGGAAGAATGCAGATGGAATCTCCCTGGGACAAGGGAAGTATGCAGTAGAGATCCTGAAGAGGTTCAGGATAATGGACTATAAGGCCATGACCACACCTTTGGCATTGAACCTGAAACTATTGAGTGATGCTTCATCAGATTTGGTTGATGCTATGATGTATTGTTAGATGATTGGGTCCTTGATGTACTCGACGAACACGAGACCAGACATTTGCTCTGATGTGAACACATTGAACCAGTACCTGACAGATACGAGACATGTTCACTTGATTGTTGCAAAGCATATTTTGAGGTACCTAAAGGGTATATTTGATTATGGGCTCAAGTATGAGGTGAATCAAAAGATTAACCTAGAGGGTTATGTGGATTCGGATTGGTCAGGCAGTGCCATTGATAGGAAGAGCACTTCTTGGTTTTTCTTCAGTATGGGATCATGTGTGATCTCTTGGTTTAGAAGGAAATAGTCCTATGTGGCACTTAGTACAGCCAAAGCAGAGTATGTCGCAGCTTGTTCGGCTAGTTGTTAGGTAGTGTGGCTAAGGAAGCTACTATTTGATTTGTTTGATCTCCAGTCGGATGTTACTTGTATATATTATGACAACCAAAGTTGTGTGAAGTTGTCATAGAACACAGTGTTCCATGACAAGTCGAAGCATATCGAGATCAAATACCACTATATCAAGGATATGGTGTAGATGGGAGCATTGAAGCTCGAGTATGTTGCGACGAACAAACATATAGCTGATGTGTTGACTAAGCCATTAGCCAGAGTGAAGTTTGAGTACTTCATGGAGAAGCTTGGTGTTCTCCAAATCAAGGTTCCTTCCAAGGGGAAGTGATGAGTCCGAGAGCCCTTCTGACATGGTGGTAGGCTGTGTTCCTCCCATGGTCAAATGTAAGTGCAGAGCCCTTCTGACATGGTTGCGATATGTGTTCCTCCCATGGTCAGCTATAAGTGCAGAGCCCTTCTAACATAGTTGCGGGATGTGTTCCTCCAATGGTCAGATGTAAGTGCAGATGCCTTTTGACATGGTTGCGGGATGTGTTCCTCCCATGGTAAGATGTAAGTGCAGAGCCCTTCTAACATGGTTGCGGGATGTGTTCCTCCCATTGTCAGATGTAAATGCAGAGCCCTTTTGACATGGTTGCGGGATGTGTTCCTCCCATGGTCAAATGTAAGTGCTGAGCCCTTCTGACATGGTTGCGGGATGTGTTCCTCCCATGTTCAGATGTAAGTACTGAGCCTTTCCAACATGGTTGCGGGATGTGTTCCTCCCATGGTTGGATATAAGTGCTGAGCCTTTCCGATATGGTTGCGGGATGTGTTCCTCCCACGATCGAATATAAGTGTTGGGCCATTCTGACATGGTTACGGGATATGTTCCTCCCATGGTCAGATGTGTTAGAATAATCAACCCATAGTTACCTACATTAGACATTAATTTAATTATTTTTGTCTTATTACCTAGTTTCCTACATTCCATTCTATGCTAGTTGCCTTCTACATGTCCTAGAAGTCAACACATGATAAAACTGAGTCATGGAGTGCTTGGGAAACATCCTGGAAACCAAATTTAGCATGTCTGCTTTATTCCAGATTCTCTAAAGTGCATATCTGCTTTTTTTGAAAAGCTTCCTTGTTTTATTTTTTATTTAAGGAAAAAGGAAAAGCTAGACTAGGTGTAGTTGACTTGTTTTTTCCCACATCATATCCCTCCTTTTCTCCAAATAAAAGCATGTATGAGTTGTCTTTCCATCCCTCTTTATATTTCCCACTTGACTTAGCAAATTCGTGAGCATCTACTTAGATTTGGAAACTACTTTACGCACCTATGGGGGATTTGACTAGATTTGGTAAGCCTATTTTTTGACTATTTCGAATGGCATATTTATGCATTCAAATATCTCATGTAATTATATATTACAGCATCCTATTACTTCATAATTTTTGTTATTGTACACTTACTCAATACAGATTAGTGTTATGCTCCAATTTCAGTCTCCTTTGGTGTTAATTTTGCATGTTTGATTAGCAATTTTGTGAGTGTAATTGTTCTATCTCTTGGGTTCAATTTCCACATGGTATTAGATCCTTTGTAGATCGATTTCTCTCCTTCCAAATTTTTATTGCAGGTTCGACATCATTGACTGAGAGCGCATTCTACTAACTGGAGGGCACAGTTTCTGAGCTATGGACCAATCTTAGAATATCATCTTGACTCCATTCAATTTCTTTGAGTGGAAAGCTGAGATGGAGATATTGTTGAGAGAGAAAGGTATCTATAGGGTGACTATGGAAACTGAGGTAGATCCCAATGCAGCTGTAGATAAAATTAAATGGCACAACGGGAGGGATGAGGCCTATGGTCTTTTGTGTCTGAGCATTTCAAGAGACCTCCTCTTCCATATTGATGGATTGACATCTCCTAATGAAGTGTGGGAGAATCTTAAAGAGATTTTTGGAAAGACAGATGAGATGATAGGACAAAAAATTGAGAAAGAGTTGATCTCCTTGAGTCCCAGTAGCTTCGAATCATTGCAACTCTACTTTTCCAAGTTTAAGGACCTTGTTTTGCAGTTGAAATAGTGTGGGATCGAAAAGAAGGAAGAAAAACTAGTCTTAGCCATACTCTCTAAGCTTGGTCCTGAGTATTTAGTGTTTTTTTAGACCTTCCATGCCACCAAGTTGATAGCTCAATCCTGGAAGATGCCTAAGCTTACAGAGTTCATGAAATCCCTCAGACAGGAACAAGATAAGTTGGTGATCATGGGCACCGTCAAACCTTCCAAAGACCAAGATTTGGTGGCTGGAGATTCAAGGGTGGATTCAAAAATAAAGAAAAAAGATAAAAATCCACTTGAGCAAAAGAGAGACAAGTCTAAGTCTCAAGAGGAGCCCCAAGGTTCCAAGAAGAACTCCCATAAGAAGAAGAACAAAGGAGAAATGAGCAAGTGTGCATAATGCAGTAAGGGCTATCATACTGAGAGCTCTTGTATGAAGAAGCAAATTGACATGTTGACCCAACTCCTAGAGAAGAATAACATCTCCCTTCCTAACATCTCCCTTCCTAATTGCTCAAAGAAGAAGGAAGGAGGATCAAATTCAGAAGACAGAGAGAGAGTACATGCCTTGGTTGCTGGCACATAAAGCTCACCTAGCTTCATCATAGACTTTAGAGCTTCTAGACATATGGTTTCGACAAAAGAGACATTCTCCTCTCTTGACATGTCGAAAGGTCCACCAATAGTTTTGGGAGATGATTCTCTCACTAACAGTTTAGGGAAGGTAGGATTGATCTTGACCATGGTAGTTTCAATAATGTGTTGTATGTTCCAGGTCTTTCCTCCAATCTCTTGTCAGTGTATCAAATGACTCATACTAGGTCTCCAAATAAGGTCATATTCTCTCATTATGATGTTGAAATCACTGAGATTTTGAATGGTAAAGTCATAGAAAAAGGTGTTGTTGATCACACTTCAATGGTATACAAGTTTTCCCATTTTCTACCCTACTCAAACCCCTTTGCTCTTCTGATTCATGCTAATGAAGCAAGCAAGATTTGGCATGAAAGATTTGAGATTTGGCCATCTTAAATACAAGTATCTTTCTGATTTGAGTGAAAAATATATGGTCATAGGGTTACCAAAGATCAAGTTTTCTAAGGGATTCTGTCAAGGTTGTATCCTAGGAAAACACCCAGAGCACAAGTATGAGAAAGCTAGTCATGAGAGAACCTATGCACCTCTTGATTTTAGTGACATTGTTGGTCCATTCCCTCATATGTCCATGAGTCAAGCCAAATATGCATTGACCTTCATAGATTACTTTTCTAGGTATTGTTGGGTTCACTTCCTAAAGCATAAGTCTGAAGTTCTTGACCTCTTCAAAGTCTGTAGAGCCTTGGTTGAAAACCAGTTTGGGAGGAAACTCAAGATTCTCAGATTTGAAAATGGTGGTGAGTATGTCAAGTCTGAGTTCATTCAGTATTGTAAAGATGTAGGCATTCAGATGCAGCATTCAATCCCTTACACACCACAACAAAATGGTGTTACTGAGAGAAAGAACATATCACTGAAGGAGATGGCAACCTGCATGATGGAGGCTAAGACTTTGCCACCAAATTTTTGGGCCGAGGATATAAACTATGCATCCTACATACAGAATAGGGTGCCTCATAAGTAGCTAGATGGTATGACTCCTTTCGAAGCTTGGAGTGGGCACAAGCCAGATGTGACTCATTTCAATATTTTTGGCCCAAAGGCTTGGGCTAGAATTCCAACTGAAAAGAGGAAAGCTTTGTAACCCCAAAACCAAGAGTGCCTATTTGTTGGGTATACTGAAGATTCAAAAGGGTACAAGCTGATCAACTTGAGCACTGACAAATCTTTCATTGAAAGAAGTGTTCAGTTCCAAGAAGAGCCTTTAGCAACAGTTGAAGTTGGAGAGTCCTCTTCACCACCAGAACCATTGATTGTAAGTGGAGAGACTAATGAGTTTGCTGATTCTGATATGTCTGATAATGATGATTTGATTGTAGATCCTAATATTCCTATAAGACCAAAATGGGAAGCAAAGACCATTCATGCAGCTGGGTAACTAGCTAGAAATTCTAATGACACTAGAAGGACTAGATCTCAATTTGAGAGTGCCCTTTGTGTGAAAGATCCTCTATTTGTTGAGCAATGCTATCTGATGGTTGAATCAGATCCATAGACATATGAAGGTGTAGAGAAAAGACCATTCATGCAGCTGGGTAACTAGCTGGAAATTCTAATGACACTAGAAGGACTAGATCTCAATTTGAGAGTGCCCTTTGTGTGAAAGATCCTCTATTTGTTGAGCAATGCTATCTGATGGTTGAATCAGATCCACAGACATATGAAGGTGTAGCACATGATCCAATATGGAAAACATCCATGAAAGAAGAATTCAGCTCGCTCCAGAAGAACAGCACTTGGGAACTGGTTGATCTTCCCCCAAGGAGGAAGCTAGTTCAATGTAAGTGGGTTTTCAGGACTAAGTTTGAGGCTGATGGTTCACCTTTGAAATATAAGGCAAGATTGGTATCCAAGGGCTACTCACAAGTACATTTTATTGACTACAATGAAACCTTTGCACCAGTGGCAAAGATAGACTCCATAAGGCTAGCTCTATCCATTGCATCTTCAAAGCAGTGGGAGGTACATCACATGGATGTGAAGTGTGCTTTCCTAAATGGAGATCTCACTGAAGAGATTTATAGCAGAAACCTAAAGGGTTTGTTTCTAATCCATATTTAGTGTGTAGGTTAAAGAAATCATTGTATGGGCTCAAGCAAGCCCCTAGGGCTTAGTATGCCAACATTGATGGATTTCTGCTGTCACTGAGTTTTGTTCAATGCAAGTCTGATCCTAATGTCTATTTGAATTTGATTCATCGTTATTTGATGATTATTGTTTTGTATATGGATTACCTACTGATTACAGGAAGTTCAAAGAAAGAGATTTTCTCCTTGAAGGATGCAATGAACCATGCATTTTCTATGACAAATTTGGGATTGTTGAGCCAATTCTTGGGTATCGAAATTGCTCAATCCCAACATGGAATCAAAGTACATCAGTCCAAGTATGCTCAATATTTTCTCAACAAGTTCAACATGAAAGGTTGCAAGCCAAGCAAGACTCCCTTCCTTTCAGGAGTTAAGCTTGAAGAAGCAAGTTCTTCTCCTATGGTAAATAATACACTGTATAGGCAGTTGATTGGGTGTTTTCTTTATCTTACACAAACTCGATCTGATTTATCTTATATATCTAGTGTGGCTTTGAGATACATGGATCAGCCTCATGAGATCCACTGGAGAGCAGCCAAAAAGATCCTAAACTTTGTTCAAGGAACAAGAACTCATGGGATCTTCTACAAAGCAAATCTTATCTTGATTTGATTGGGTTTACTAATAGTGATTGGGTAGGTGAAAAAACGGATCAAAATTCTACATCAGGATATGTGTTCATGCTTGAATAAGGGCCAATCAGCTGGTCAAGCAAGAAACAGAGTGCCATAGCACTCTCATCTATAGAAGCAGAGTATAGAGGAGTTGTAAATGCAGCAACTCAATGTTTCTGGTTGCATGGGATACTTGGAGAAAGTGTCTTCGAATCAAAGTTTCCAACCATTATCTACTATGATAATCAGAGCACCATTCGAATCTGCAATGATCGAGTTCAGAAATAGTGAACCAAGCACATTGAGATCCATATGCACTACATCAGACAGCTTGTGCATGATGGTACCATTGTTCTACTCTTATGTGCATCTTTAGAATAAGTAGCAGACATCTTCACCAAAAAAAATTGTGAGAAGACCTTCAGCAATCTCAAATCACTGTTGTGGATTATTGATCATGCCGTGAAGCATGATTGATGACAAGATTTCCAAATTTTGTTTTTCCTGTCCATGTTTAAGGGAGAATTTTTTCCACTGGGTTTTTGCCTCTTTCCTTGGTTGTATGGACAAGCAATATGTAAAGGGTGACTAAGCCTTGTTGCTAGGCCCTATATTTTTCTAATATTTACTTATAAATTCAAGCTTAAGGGTGGGGTGTTAGAATAATCAACCCATAGTTACCTACATTAGACATTAATTTAATTATTTTTGTCGTATTAGCTAGTTTCCTAGATTCCATTCTATGTTAGTTGCCTTCTACATGTCCTATAAGTCAACACATGATCAAAATGATTCATGGAGCACTTGGGAAACATCCTAGAAACCAAATTTAGCATGTCTGCTTTATTCTAGGTTCTCTAAAGTGCATATCTACTTTTTTTGAAAAGCTTCCTTGTTTTATTTCCGATTTAAGGCAAAAGGAAAATCTAGACTAGGTGTAGTTGACTTGTTTTTTTCCCACATCATACTCTCTCCTTTTCTCCAAATAAAAGCATGTATGATTTGTCTTTCCATCCCTCTTTATCTTTCCCACTTGACTTAGCAAATTCGTGAGCATCTACTTAGATTTGGAAACTGTTTTATGCACCTATGGGGGATTTGACTAGATTTGGTAAGCTTGCTTTTTTACTATTTCGAATAGCATATTTATGCATTCAGATCTCTCATGTAATTATATATTACAATAGCCTATTACTTCATAAGGTTGGCTATTGTACACTTACTCAATACAGATTAGTGTTATGCTCCAATTTCAGTCTCCTTTGGTGTTAATTTTGCATGTTTGATTAGCAATTTTGTGAGTGTAATTGTTCTATCTCTTGGGTTCAATTTCCACAATATGTGAGTGCTGGGCCTTTCTAACATGGTTGCAGGATGTGTTCCTCACATGGTCAGATGTGAGTGTTAGGCGGGCCTTTCTGACATGGTTGTGGGATGTGTTCCTCCCATGGTCAGATATAAGTGTTGAAGAAGATGAAGACCTACGTGGAGGCTAGGACTACAACTAGCATGAAAAAGGGCTAGCTCTGTAGAACTTCCTGTGATGAGTAGGATTGAGAGATAACACCAATTGATCAAGATAGCAGAAGCAGTGATGATGATGATGATCTAGTGATGATCCAGAGAAGAAGACTTGTGCTAATGTATTGTGCAAGATAATACCTTCCTAGTTAAGAGGGAGTGTTGACGTATTTGTAACTTCAGAATGTATTCACTTATATATTTCGTATATTGTATTTGATTAGTCCTTGATGTTCCTATCGAGAGAATCAGTAATGTAAACAAGTCATGTAAATTCATAGAGGTTAACCTTGTTAGTTGATCAGGGGTCAAAGTCCCCACAATTTCAGGGCACTAGGGTTATTAGACTCTCCTAGAGAAGTCAGCCCTGGTAAGTTATTGTCAAGTCAGGAATTAGTATAAATAGAGAGTGAGCCTCTCTATTTATCACACAGTCACTCACACTCAGTTGTAGCGCATGAGTGAGAGAGAAGAAGTTGGGATAAGAGAGAGAACAACTGTTGGAGATCATCTTACTGTCTTTGGGTTTTACTGCTGCCATTAGTGCTCATTCTATCTCTGAGGAAGTTGCAGGGAATTCTCCTTTATGATTTCCCCGAGGAAAATCTTTGTGTCTATTGTCTCTTGTGATTGATTGTTGTGCATGTTATTCTCTTAGATAAGATCCTAAGATAATATTGTTGAAATAGATAAAAATCTAACACCTTTAGACTATGAGTGGCTTAGCAGGGAACATTATGGTGTTTTTAGTAAAATTAACGGGTGTTTGCATCTTGAAAATGATTAGGGAAGTATAACAAGAGGCTTGTAACTAACAAATCTTCTAAAACTCATGTGTGGGGAAAGATGCAATGAAATATACTATGTGACTACTCTATGGGATCTTTCTCCTTTAAGTGGGATACAAGTACTATTAGTTGGTTTTTGGTAGTACAGATGGGTCTAGGGCCATTGATGATTGTCAAAAAGTAAAATAAAGGCCTTACTCGAGAAAATGAACCTTCTAGACCTTAAGGGTTGTGAACAAGGCCTCTATCCATGAAACATGTCCTCTTTATGGGATGTTTGACCCCTAAGTGGTATTCCAAGCACTATTAAGTAATTTTTTGCAAATGGGATGCATCAAGGGGCCTTGAAAAAGAGGAAAATATGTGTTATTGCATTAAACAAGGATTTAGTGCTAAATATTTCCTTTTGAGACATGTCAAGGTGAGGGATTTTTTCATAGCTATCATTTTATGTTTTAAAAGAGTGTGTGTGTGTGTGTGTGTGTGTGTGTGTGTGTGTGATTAAAGCATGTGCATTCCTATATATTCAAAAGAATGGGATTGATTGTATCTTTTCCTCTACATGTTGGTTGAGTTGGATGCTTTGGTTTTAGCATTGGATTGAGAAAACAAGTGGTCCAGTTCGTAAAAAAAGCCACATTCATTTTTCTAGTTCCATATCCTTATCTCTATTTTCAACTATCATTTTAGATATAGTATACTTATTCATGTTACCAATGAAATTGTATACACATAGAGCTTTTTATGCACATTCTCTCTCTCTCTCTCTTTCTCATTCTCTCAATCTCTCTGTATATATTTTTATAGTTTTGTTAATTTTCATTTGTACATCCATCACAAATACAAAATACATAAACATTTTATGTAAAATAAAATAAAATTATATGGTGCATAGACCTAAAGGAAAAAATAAAATAGTATTTGATTGTGCTAAGACCCAAAAGATTGACATCGTAATTTTAAACCTTAACTAATTTTATTATTTTTTAAAATATAAAATTAATATTAAAAAATAAGAAATAATAATATATAAAAACTATGGATATCTACAACTATGCTTATTTTTCCAAAAAAATCAACATTTAGATTACTAAACCACAATGTATTAACCAAAATGAATGCATTAGATTTTAGAGCACAAATAGCATGCTAAACTTTTAAATACTAAACCAATGTATTAACCAAAACGAATGCATTAGATTTTAGAGTAAAAGTAAAATGCTAAACTTAAAAGAACATGAGATTTTCCATGTATAGATATTTTCCATACATCAAGTAAGCACAAACTTAAAAGAACGTGAGATTTTCCATGTATATATGTTCAAGTAAGCATTAACTTGCACCCAGCCCTAATCATGACCTCTTAGAAATATAGGAATATATATATATATATGTCTTTGTATTTTTATATTTTGACATTTTATTTTAAAAAAATTGGTTTTTGGATTAAATTAATTTATTTCAAAAGTATAAATTTGAAAATTTTAAGGTTTATTGTTTTTTTTTATTTGGAAAAATATTAAAAAAAAAAATTAAATGTAATTTTTATAAAAAAAAAATTGATATAAACTCTTTAAAATTTTGAACACATTTACAAAATTACATTAATTATTTTATAATTTCTATTTCTAAGAATGAGTATGATTTACTAAAATATTAAAAAAATAATAATAAATATTATCATGTAAAAAAAATTTAAATATATATTACAAATAAATTAAATAAATTTTATAATAATTTTTTTTAGAAAAAAGATATTATAACCTTGAAATAAAAA
Source organism: Pseudotsuga menziesii (assembly GCA_001517045.1). Classification (NCBI taxonomy): domain Eukaryota; kingdom Viridiplantae; phylum Streptophyta; class Pinopsida; order Pinales; family Pinaceae; genus Pseudotsuga; species Pseudotsuga menziesii. The sequence continues at coordinate 229,883 of LPNX010121131.1, forward strand.
TAAAAATATATTGTTTTAAAGACAAATAAAACAAACAAACAAATAAATTTCCATTAATAAATATACATATATGATTTTAAATTTTAAATTCATCCAATACCAAACCTAACAAACCTACATAGTATAATAAATTTTCATTAATAAATATATATAATTTAAAATTTAAAATTCTTTTAAAACCAAACCTAGCAAACCTAGATAGTATAATAATTTATAGTTCATCCAAGACCAAACCTATTTTATTAACAGTTTAGAATTGATATGAAATAAGATACATAAATTCCCCAGATGCGAGTGTCAACGGCACGGATAGCGGTTCAGCTGACTCTAATGACACGCGTCCTTCGCTTCAACCAATGACGCATGCAGCTAGCTATGACTCCCCGTGCCCAGAAACGTATAACTCCTCCGACGTTTCTCTTCCGATGATCCCCGATGACACTTGGCATGACCTCAGGCTTCCAAGTTTAGACGGTGTTAAGACGTGCGCCCATCACCCAGCTCATGATGGCCGTCAATCCGCACAGGATCCTCTGAATGCTAAAGATAATTCCTGAGTCATGTCGGAGCATGCGAGCGGAGCTGGATCTGGTACTTCGTCCTAGGCTCATTCAAGGCCTGTAGGCACGGTTTAATGGTGACTGAGAGGAATTTTACGCAGTCGTTCCGCGTTCACTATGAAATGGATGAAAGTTGCATTGGCCGCGAGTATAGGGTGGTATATCACTATTTTACTATTGCTACTGCTAATATTGCTGGTGCAGATCATTCCAGAGCCCGTGAAGGTGTCTTCATCCCGCAGCATATTGGTCTCAGGCTTAATTTGGCGGCCATGTCTCGCCAGCGTGGTACCCCCAGGTGAGCCAAATCGGGGCGAGCTAAATCCTAGAGGAGCAGCAGTATCCCCATCCCTAAGGATTATGAACCGCACATTTATGGGCATGTTCGGGTTCTGGTAGAGGCATGGGAGAATAAGGTTCTGAACATAAAGCTTTCGACAGGGGAGGATGGTAGCCGTATCAACCATTACTGGATGTTAAAAAACATGCTTTGTAATTTAGCTGAATATATGCTCAGCAACTGGGCTGAGGCAAGGATGGCGGTCCATACTATGAAAACAAAAATTGCTGAGATCAATGCACAGCTAATAGAATTGGATAAAACTTTTTCCTAGAAAGGCACAACTAGTATTTCTAGCTTAAACGTCCAAATGTAGGAAGGAGAAGCACAGGGTGGTGGTGCTAGCGGCGGAGCTAGTGGAAGCGAAACGGGTGGGCATGCCTTAACCAGTCTGGGGGGAAGTGGCTACTCTTCCAAATCGCCTCGAGCTAAACCATTTCAAGTTCCTTCTCCAGTGGAACCCCTCTCCAAACGACAGAAGGACTCACCATCGGCGCAGGTAGGACAACTTCCACCACTGACTCTCCTTCCAACGGCGGCCACAAACTCGCCCACTACATCACAAGAGGAGCGATGGGCATGCCCCATTACCAAAGATCTCCCCTCAGCTTAATGTGTGCTCTGAACAGGTTTCCTTTTGGCTTCGCTTCATGCAGGCTTTTAGATATTGTCTATGTTTTATATAAGTTTTACTTTATGTCTCTTTCTGGTTTAAGCGGGGCTCGGCTGGTTATGCAACCCAATTTCCCTGCATATCTGTCATGAACAGTTTTTACAGTCAAGTGATCAGTATCAATATACATCCAAACGGACAGGCGTCTTATTTTTTGAATGGCTCTAAAGGAGGCCTAGTCTCCTTCAACCTCTGTCAATCATGAGTATTTTGATGTAATTTTTGCCCCTGTAATATAATTTTCTGTACAGTTTACCAAAAAAAAAAAATACATAAATTAATAAATTAGAGTTGAATTTAATGTATTTAACTATCACAAATATTATTAATTTATATACATCAATATTTTTAACTTAAATGTATTTTAGCTAAGATAATATATTTATTAGAGTTATTTATGTTAATTATATGAATAAAATTTTTCCAAAGAGGAAAGGGTTTCATTACACTATTATTAAACCCAAACTCAACTAACATATATCATTTCCAATTTATATATTAATAATGACGATAGTTATTAACCTCTAACTTTGATTTATCTAGACTTTAAAAAAATGAATCACTCAATTTTCTTTATAACTTTATTTCTATGTTCAAAAAGATTTAAAATAAACCTTTCTAAATGGTGATAGTTGTGATAAGCTAAAAGATTAGGGATTGTTCTTTAATGCAGTGTGAAAGTTTTGAAAGTTTATTTTCATATTAGTAATGTTGGTTTTCTTCTTTAAAATAAAAAAATTACTTTTATAATATATGTTATAAAAAATTATTTAAAAATATTAATAAATATTATATCTTTTTCATAATATTTACCTGATTTAAAATTATATTTAATTTAAACACATATTTATTATTAATATTATTTAATTATATATTTTAATTAATTAAATATATATTTTAATTTTATTTTATTATATCTAACAAAAATATTTTTTTCGTGTTAAAAAATATATGTAAACCTAATATCAACCATAAATAATAAAATAATATTAATAAAAATAAAATAAAAAACTCTTTAAAAAGAGGTACACAAACTTGTCCTAAAAAAGATTCATAATAAAATTCTTCTTATAAACAAATTGTTAATTCCCAATGAAGCAAAGAGAGTTTTCATAAATGAATAAGCTTACTTTTTTTTAAATGGGAATAAGATTTTGGAATAATACCATTAAGTAATTTCCAACAAAATAAAACAAATAATCTTTTAATGTTGAATAAATGCAAAACAAAAATATAATAATAATAAAGATACTACCATCAAATATTAGAAATAAAAATATGTGATTACAATCGATCAATAAAAAGAGACTGACTGTTATTGTACACAATTCACAAAATGAATATAAGGTAAACTAACTACCAATAAGATAGTCCACATATTAAAAGTCACAACATAAACTATATTACAATTTTCCATCGTACAATAAAATAACTACAATATCTTGACAATATGCGTGACAAGACCATTACAATATCTTGACGGTCTTGACGGTCTTTGTAATAAAACCTATATGGATAGCACAACCATTTTGAAATACTCAAAATATAGCCCCACTCTCAAATCCATTCAATAGTTGGAAGCATCACCTCTACTAGAGAACACAATACATGCTTCCCTTATGTTACCGTTGTATATATAAAAATTAACAACTCTTGTTTACCTCCCATGAATTTAACATGGGAAAAATTAATCTCATATAAAACATAAAAAAATTAACAACTCTAGTTTACCTTAGATGAATTCAACATGGAAATTAACAACTCTTGCTTACCTTTTATGAATTTATGGTAATGAGATTAGAAACACGTTCAAAATGTAGTAATATGTTTTTCAATGGAACAAATATCTATAGTACATAAATATTGATTGCTTTAGGTCTGATAGACTAAAGTTTGATCTCAATGGACGTTAACCACCATCATCATCATCATTAATATCAAGCCAAAAAAAAAAAAAAATTCATATGGATCCTTAAGAATCCCATCCCTTATAATAATGTTTGGGACAAAACTTTTTAATATATATAAATTACTTCTAATTTATAAATATGAAAGTAAAGTTTATTCTTAATATACTTCTACTTATAAAAATTATAAAATTGAAATGTTATATGAAGATATTTATATAAAATATCAAATGAATGTTAATGAAAAATAATGCATATTAGTCATTCCCACATTAAAGTCTAAATTTTCAAAAAAACAAAAACAAATGGGATGCAATTAATATGCATAAAAAACAAATGGGATGTAATTAATATGTAGAAAACATATTTACTAAAATATAAAAAGTCTTTATGGAAGTGGATCTTTCTCCCTATGAGAGCGTCGCTATGACAAGAACAAGATACTTGATGTACAAGCATAAGATAAACAACATGGGAAACAAGAGACTTCCTAAAATTGCTTTTTGAACTCAAGTCAAAACCAACTACGTCTCAAGCGATGTTGGTGTAAAGATACCATGGCTTGGTTAAACCATTGGGGCATTGATGATTCAAACGACATTTTGCACAACATTGATAATGCCAAAAATATTATTACTTGTAAGTTTAATGAAAAATGTTGGTGTGAGGAAAATTTAGCGGTTAAGAAAAAATTAAGATACTATGAGGAGGCCCTTAATCCTAACTTGGAAGATCATAGGTACCTCTCGGTAGTAACTAGCTCACGGAAGAAAATTAATATAGCCAATATTAGAACAAACTCTCATGAACGTTAGAGCAAAATAGGGCGTCGGTCTATTCCTAAAACTCCATGTACGAAAAAATCGCTATTAGTGTTGAGGATGAAAATCACTTTCTCATAGAGTGCCCTGCATACGCTCACATTAGATTTGAATTTCATAGTATTTGCTACAATACAAACTTTTATAACCTCCTAACTTGCCGAAAGTATAGTGAGATTTTAAAGTAAACGAAGTATTATCAATCTTAAGGTTCGACAGAACAAAGTTGGTCTCAGTGGACATTAATCATCATCATATATGATTTTGAATAGAGTAAATAAATTAACTACTTTAACTTTATTTATTTAAATTTAGAAATATATATTGAAGTCAAAGTTACACATATCAACGATATATTGCGAGTCATTCTCCTTGGCGATATATTGCCACTAAAAAATCACAACATTTACGACAATATGAATATATAGCGATATATTGAATGTGTCACGATATATTGGGAATATATCACGATATTTTGGAAAATATCGCCCTGCTAAAAAAATTGCATGGAATTTGGGAAATAAATCCATGGGTTAAGTTTTTGGTAGTGTTATTAAAACTAGAGATATCAAATTCTTAAAGTAATAAATGGTAATATTAAATTCTTAAAGTAAAAGTGGCATTCTCCTTAACTTTCATTTTCTATCATTTTACTTAAATTTTTAACATTGCCATTAATTGTTTCAGGATGTTTGAGAGTGGTTCCAACCTCATCAACTTCATATGCAAAAAGTAGAATTTTAGATCTCATTCATAATTCAAGAGACTTAATAGTTTTTAGGATTTCAAGATTGCAACAATTCCATTGGATTTTATCAAATATGAGGGTATGAGATTGGCCTTTAATCAAGCACATCAACCCCTGTATTTACCTTGATGTTGGTGGCATTGACTGTTGAAATATTTTATCATGACCTTAATAAAAAAGTAGCCTTCACTCATTAAGCATGGGAAGTTTCATCAAAATTGTAGAGTGTTGACTAATGTCATTGGAGGATCAACTCTGAGATAAAAGGTAGAGGAAAGGGCTAGAGCCTAGAGGAGGGGGGCATAGGGTGCTATTGATGAATAAGATCCCAATATAGGAAATATTTTTTATGATATGCATTTATGGGAGGAGATAACTCACAATGGTTTCTACCTCAGCGCCATTACCTTCCACCACACCCCGAGTAGTTGGAGCTTTCAATTTGACGCCTAACTCATCCAAAGCACCTACAAGTTCCCTTATTGCTTCCAGAGGAGAGTGGTGCCCCTTTCCTATAAAAAAGGGTAGAGGGGATCGACGATTCCTACTATTTATCATTGTACTATGTAGTATCTAGATATGCCTCATGAGTCATGATGATTCATCTCTTGAAATGCATTTATCTTGATCATTTGATGTGATTTTCTATCATTCCATCATGAACATATTTCAGTAATTTTCAGTTTATAGTCGATATGTGATCATGATCCACCACTTGACATCTTATATATCAGTTGTATTTTCATATTTATGTAGCAATGTTTTTAATTGATGTTGTTGTTGTTTTAGATGTTAAAAAAACTGAAGAAATGGTTATTTTTGTAATTTTTTATGCTTGACCAGATTTGCCGATATTTTCGTTGTTATTGATGTGATCATAATCCACCATTTGACATCTTATATATTAGTTGTATTTTCATATTTATGTAGCAATGTTATTATTTGATGTTGTTGTTGTTTTAAATGTTAAAAAAACTGAAGAAATGGTTATTTTTGTATTTTTTTATGCTTTACCACATTTGCGGATGTGATCATGATCCACTATTTGACATCTTATATATTAATTGTATTTTCATATTTATATAGCAATGTTTTTATTTGATTTTGTTATTGATTTTCGTTGTTATTGTCAATAAAATAAGTTACATTCCAAACCCTCAACGATATATTGGCTGACTCCCCGGTATAAGGCAAGATATATGCATGCACTTTTTGTTAGAAACCTAAGTTTCAATTATTAAAATTGCAACAAAGAGATATCTTAATAAAATTAAAAATCTAATTGAAATTTCATCTTGAACTTCTAAATGATTGTTACATTCACAATACATATCCATTAAATATACAAATATCTCTTACAACGAGACATATCTATACAAGTAGAGATATCTTAATAAAATTAAAAATCTAATTGAAATTTCATCTTGAACATCTAGATGATTGTTACATTCACAATACATATCCATTAAATATACAAATATCTCTTACAACCAGACATATCCATACAAGTACCTCTACTAGGAAAATAAAATTACATATCCATTAAATATACAAATATCTCTTACAACCAGACATATCTATACAAGTACCTCTATTAGGAAAATAAAATGGAAAAGATTACTGAAAGAATCAGTTGAAACCTTGCAAATAAAACATTGCATGGAGTCTCCTCACTGGGAGTTGACTGAACTGTACTTTAGAAGCTAACCAGATAAAATAAAATAGTGGAAATGCTGGTAAGAAGTTGGATGTTACTATTCACAAATTAATCCAAAGAAGAACATCCTAACTACAGTCATTGCAGACTTAGATTCTCCTTCAAAAATCAGACCAAAGAAATCCTTCCTCCGATTTGTGCTCCTCCACCTTTACTTCATCATTACTGAACAGAGGAGGTGGGGGAAGCAGAAGAGCTTCTGCCAAATCCGTAAACAAGTTGAAGGATTCGAACAAGTCCTCCTCCACCACTACATCGTCGGCACTGGCTTTCTTTAAATCTGAGCTAATTTTTGGCGAGGAGGAGGTGGCTGCATGCTCATGCTCATTACATACAGCTGGAACCTTTCTTCGGATTCTCCTTTCTCTTTTAATGTTGTCGCTCGACCTGCCAGATTTCCCTTCAGTTGCGTATGCAAAATTGAACGCAAAGGCTGCTTCTGCAGCGGCAGCTTGAATGTGGCGCGGAGACGAAGAAATTGGGTGTGGAAGGTAATCAATGAGCTCCGGGAAATTCAGCGACGCCTGTTTCTTTCCCTTCAAGTAGAATGCAGCGACGTCGTAAGCTCGAGCGGCCATTTCTGGCGTATCGAAGGAGCCGAGCCAGATTCGGCTTTTCTTTTTTGGTTCCCGAATTTCAGACACCCATTTCCCCCAACTACGACGACGCACGCCTCTGTATGCTGGATTTCGCAGCTTCAACCTGCTCTCCTTGTGTGGAGGCGACGGGGCCGCTTCGTCTTGCGTTCGAATCCTCTTCATCCCATTGCTGCCTGTGAGCACAGTCTCGTTGACGAGAGACGCTTCATTATCCATAGATTTTCGCATCGAAATTTAGCTACTGCAAGAATATAGTTTCGTACAGTGGAGCAATTGGGTGTTAAAATCTCGAATTGTAGTTTCGTGTGGAGCAATTGGGTGTTAAAATCTCGAATTGAACGCGCTTGTGACAGGTTCATCACAACTGGACATGATAGGCTACTGGGAAATCTCAAAGTGCAGTGGATCAGTAGACAGAGGGTTGGACTTGGGATAAGGAGATAAATGGAGCAAATGTCATGCTCATTACTGATTCCATTACGCGCTATAACAGCTGGACTGCATATCTTGATCCTCTATTTGAATGCAGTCGCCGTCACCATTCTAATTTCCAACACGCTCTCTCTACGGAAATAAAGCGACCACAGGTTCTTAATCCTCTAATTTTTAACCAATCATTATAATATAATAATATTTAAGCTAATCCTGACTGCACTGCCGTATGAAGTGGGAAAATATAAAGACGGATTTTAATGTGCGAAATTTGTTTGAACTTATATTCCTGTAGCTCTAAAAATGTCGAATGCGAACTGCCAAAATTACTTGGCCCATTTCATGGAGCAAAAATGTAGCAATCATTTTTTAGATTTTAGATTTTTCTGGTTGAAGTGGATATTATACCAACCTTTAACGTGGTTGGATTTTTTTGTGTCTCTTTCGAACTAAGTCACTTCTAACATGGTTGGGTTTTTTTATGTCTTTTCTTAACTAAGTCACCCCTAAGAATATTGAATTCATTAAACCCACATCTTAATCAAGCTAGATAAAATTGACTCTTCCATCTCATGTTGATAAGAAACTAAGACTTCTTAAGGATTTTTGCTTTACCATGGGTATCTGGTTACAGTGACAAAACAAAAGTTATGATTATCAAATCCAAGAAGGACACTTACGCTAATTTTGTGTATGACAATAACAACATGGAGGAAGTGTCTTCTTACAAAGACGTAGGAATTGATATACATCACAAGCTCAACTGGAACTATAGCATTGAGAAAATGATTAATGGAGGGTGGAAAGCTTCTTTTGGTCTCGAAAATAATTGTAAAGTGGCAAACCTTGTGATGTGGGATAAAAAGAAGCTCCTCTTTGAAACTTTAGTCACTCTTGTTATCGTGTATGGGTGTGAGGTTTGGGGTTGTAGCATCTTTAGAGAATCTTGGAGAAAGATTGAGCAAATCCAGAAGTGTTTATTGATGTAATCATAACTTCAGAATGTATTCACTTGTATTTCTTATGTATTGTAACCCGATGTTTGTTCCAGGATGTATTTGTAATGTACTTGAGTCATGTCATGCCCCAATGTTCCTATCGAGAAGTTTCTATAATGTAAACAAGTCATGTCAAGTCAAGGTGGTTAACCCTCCTATTGTCTAAGGGTTAAAGTCCCCGCAGTTCCAGGGCACTAGGGTTATTAGACTCACCTAGTGAAGTCGGCCCTAGTTGGGTTTAGTCAAGTCGGGAATTAGCTAGCCTCTCTATTTATCACACACTCACTCACACTCAGTTGTAGCGCATAGCTTAGGAAGAGAAAGACATTGGGGCAAGGAAGAAAGAGGTTACTGCTATCGAGAGATCATCTTACTGTTTTTGGGTTTCACTTTGGTGCTGATTCTATCTCTGAGGAAGTTGCGGGGTTTTCTCCATTTATGGTTTCCCCAAGGAAAAACACTGTGTTCATTGTCTCTTGTGTTTGATTGTTCTGCTTGTTGTTCTCTTAGTTAAAGATCATAATGTTATGCTAGCTTAATGTTAAAAGTCTAACATGGATTCAGAGCTAACCTGAGAAGAAGACATTGTGCAGCTGTGTGAGTTAAGGCTTCCTATTTTGTGGATCTCTCTCCACATATTTTCAGCAAAAGTAGGGTGGAATAACTCTCCTCCCTATGGCACATCTTTCTGTCGAAGCAGAATCCAATTTTGAGGTTTTTCAGTTTTAGACCCGACACTACTGTTGGAAATTAGGGCTTTTCACAGAAGTGGAATTTTTCAGTGAACCCGGGCCTGGATTGATCTCCTCCCCAAAATCGAAGTTAGGGATCAAATTCAAATCATTTGGTTGGACAAAACTCTGGAAAAACAAAACCCTAATCTTCTCTTGAACCAGCACTGCAGGATTTCAGCTCCAAATCCAAATCCAACATCTTGACCTAGTAAGATCTAAATCTTTTGTATTTCCATTTGAGGTTCTCAGTTAAGATGTCTCATCATACCAAGCTTGATGAAAATCTTGAGGGAGTTGATAACTTCCGAGCTTGAAAATATAGGATCTCCCTGGTCTTGGAAGAAAATGAGTTGGATTCCTACATCCATGAGAAGGTTCCAGTTCTAGAGGGAGATGAGGCCAAGGCCTTACATAAGAAGAATTTGGTTATGTCAAAGAGGATCATTGCAGATTCCATCAAGGATCACCTCATTCCATAAGTGTCCTCCCTCAAGACACCTAAAGCCATGTTTGATGCCCTAACCAAACTGTTTGAAGGGAAGAACATCAATCGAAAGATGACTCTAAGGAACCAGTTGAAGAATGTCAAGATCCAAAATGAGGAGTCCATCCAGTCATACTTCACAAGGGTCTCCCAGATCAAAGAACAGTTGGAAGCAGTAGATGAAGAAGTGGAGAATGCACAAATTGTGATGACAGCTTTGAATGGTCTCCCTAAGTCATGGGATTCTTTCATCCAAGGAATCTGTGCTAGGAAGAAGTTAGTCAAGTTCAGTAGACTGTGGGAAGAATGTTTTCAAGAAGAAGCTCGGATAGCAACTCGAGAAGAAAAGATGGGAAGTGAGAATCAAGATGTCACACTCCAAGAAAGGAAGAAGGGAAAAGCATCATCACCAAGGTAAGCATTCTCATGAGAAAGGTTCATCTAAACTTAGATGTTATATATGCGATGAAATAGGACACTTTGCTAGAAATTGTCCCATGAATAAGAATGAATCCAAGAAGAAGAGGAACTCTAAAAGAAGACATCATGCTCACACTGCTGAGGATGATGATCCTCCCAGAAAGAGGGTAAGACAAGAAAGTGAAGACTCTTCAAGTGAAGATGAATATGTTCTGATCTCCGTTCTCACGGGAACTTCCACTCATGGAAGCAAAGATTGGCTTATTGACAGTGGGGCTTCCAAACACATGATAGGTTTTAAGGAATCCTTTGAGAAACTACCCGAACATAATTCACCCCATAAGGTGAAACTTGGGGATGACTACCAATATCCCATAAAAGGTAGTGGTGAATCCTCCTACAAGCTAGATTTTGGAAAGTCTATGAAAATGAAGGATGTCTTGTTTGTACCAGGACTAAAGAAGAATCTTCTATCCATATCAACATTGGATGCAAAAGGCATGAGGGTTGCATTTGTAGATGGCCAAGAGGAAAGACCATTGACAATGCAATAGTAATTGGAGAACAAGAAGGAGGATTATACAAATTGAAGGGCCATCCAGAACAAGCTTTGGTCCATGACACAATAGAGCCAAATGAACTTTGGCACAGTAGGCTTGCACATGTGCACTACAGAGCACTACCACTTGCAAGCAAAACTGTTGAAGGTCTTCCAAAAATTTAAGCAAAACATGAAGGAGTCTGCAAAGGATGTGCGAAAGGAAAGAACACAAAGAAGACATTTCCAAGTAGCGAAAGCAAAGCAAAAGGAATCTTGGAAATCATCCACTCCGATGTATGGAGACCAATGTCATCAAGTTATCTAAGTGGGTATGTATACTATGTTTCTTTTATTGATGACTTTTCTAGGAAGACATGGATTTACTTCATGAAGAAAAAAGATGAAGTGTTCAGTAAGTTCAAGGAATTCAAAGCCTTGATCGAGAACCACACAGAAAAGAAGATCAAGACTTTTCGATCAGATAATGGTGGATAATTCACATCAAATGAATTCAAAGACTTATGCAAATAATCAGGGATTAAGAGGGAGTTGTCCACTCCTTATAATCTACAATAGAATGGGGTTGCAGAAAGGAAGAGTAGAACTATCATGGAAGCTGCAAGAGAAATGCTTCATGATCAAGATCTTCTTATGCATCTATGGGCAGAAGCTGCTAGAACAGCAATGTATGTACAGAACCGTACTCTACACAGACTCACTCGAAAACAAGACTCTTGAAGAAGTCTTCTCTGGCAAGAAACCAGAAGTCAGCCATCTCAGAATATTCGGCTATCCAGTGTACATACACATTCCAAAAGAGAAGAGAACAAAATTAAATCCTTCAGGAAAGAAGGGTATATTTGTGGGATACTCTGAAAGCTCGAAGGCTTACAGAATATACTTCCCAGGATTCAAGAAGATAGACATCAGCATGGATGTAACATTTGATGAAGACTCAACTTACAACAAATCCAGAAAGAGACCTGTTGAAGATCCTGAAGAAGAAGAAGCACCCAGAATTCATGATACAACCATGAATGAAGAAACTCAAGAAGAAGATCGAGAATTTGAAGAACCACAAAGACCTGTAGATCCACCTCAGGAGAAGAATCCTCACAAGAGGAAACCTGCTTGGGTATGAGAAATTATCCAAGGTGCAGAAAGATATGGGGCTCTAGAAGAGAATCATAGAGAAAGAAAGAGAACCAGATCCTACTTCGGATATGTAGGTTTACTATATTATGTTATCAATAAAGAACCTTCCAACTATGAAGAAGCGGCAAAACGGAAAGAATGAAAGGATGCTATGATCAAAGAGTATCAATCGATCATGAAGAATGATGTTTGGGATGTTGTCCCAAGACCAAAAGGGAATTCGATTGTAACTTCCAAATGGATCTACAAGATCAAGTATGCTGCAGATGGTAGCATAGAGAAATATAAGGCAAGATTCATGGATCGTGGCTTCTCAGAGAAGGAAGGAATCTATCATGAAGAAACCTTTGCGCCTGTAGCCAGATACACTTTCATCAGATCGGTACTTGCTTTGGCTGCAATAATGAAATGGAAGATACACCAAATGGATGTCAAGACTGCTTTCTTGAATGGTGTAGTGGAAGAGGAAGTGTATGTATAACAGCCACTCAATTTCGAGACACATGACAGGGAGTCTCATGTGTGCAGATTGAAGAAAGCCCTGTACGATTTGAAACAGGAACCCAAGACTTGGTACGGTAGAATCGACAGGTTTCTATCAAGTTTGGGATTTACCAAGAGTAAAGCAAATTCCAACCTTTACTACAAGGTTGAAGATGGCAACCCAGTGATGCTCCTACTATATGTAGATGATTTGTTTGTAACAGGTATCATGATGGGTTGATTGTTGATACAAAGAGAAAGCTTGCTGCTGAGTTTGAAATGAAGGACTTGGGTATGATGCATTATTTTCTAGGCATGGAGGTGTGGCAGAATGCAGATGGAATCTCCCTCGGACAAGGGAAGTATGCAGTAGAGATCTTGAAGAGGTTTGGGATGATGGACTGCAAGGCCATGACTACACCTATGGCATTGAACCTGGAGCTATTGAGTGATGCTTCATTAGAGATGGTTGATGCTACGATGTATCGTCAGATGATTGGGTCCTTGATGTACGTGACGAACACGAGACCAGATATTTGCTTTGCTATGAACACCTTGAGCCAGTTCTTAATAGATCCAAGAAATGTTCACTTGATTGCTGCAAAGCATATTCTGAGGTACCTGAGGGGTACAATTGATTATGGGCTTAAGTATGAGGTGAATTAGAAGATTAACCTAGAGGGTTATGTTGATTCAGATTGGGCAGGCAGTGCCATCGATAGGAAGAGCACTTCAAGGTTTTGCTTCAGTATGGGATTAGGTGTGATCTCTTGGTTTAGCAGGAAGCAATCCTGTGTGGCACTGAGTATAGCTGAAGCAGAGTATGTCGCAGCTTGTTCAACTAGTTGTGAGGCAGTATGGCTGTGGAAGCTACTGTTTGATTTATTTGATCTCCAGATGGATGCTACTTGTATACATTGTGACAAACAGAGTTGCGTGAAGTTGTTAGAGAATCCAGTGTTCCATGACAAGTCGAATCATATCGAGATCAAGTATCACTATATCAGGGATATGGTGCAGAGGGGAGAAGTGAAGCTCCAATATGTTGCGATGGAGGAACAGATAGCTAATGTGTTGACAAAGACATTGGCTAGGGTGAAGTTCGAGTACTTAAGGGAGAAGATTGGTGTTCTCCAGATCAAGGTTTCCTCCAAAGGGAAATGATGAGACCTAGAGCCATTTTGACATGGTGAGAGGATTGGTTCCTTCCATGGTCAGATGCAAGGGCTGAGCCATTCTTTCATGGTGAGGATTGGTTCCTTCCATGTCAGATATGAGTGTTGAGCCATTCTGATGTGACTGTAAGATTGGTTCCTACATGATCAGAAGTACGCGTTGAATGCCATTCTTGGAATGGAGGCACCTGGTCAGTTACCAGGTAGCTCAGTCTGGGATTGGGGGCCATTCTGATATGAATGTAGGATTGGTTCCTACTTGATCAGATGTGAGTGCATGCCCTTTCGAACATGCATGATGGATTGGTTCCTCGCATGTGTCAGATGTAAGTGCAGAGCCCTTTCTAACATGCATGTTGGATTGGTTCCTTGCATGTGTCAGATGTAAGTGCAGAGCCCTTTCGAACATGCATGTTGGATTGGTTCCTCACATGTGTCGAATGTAAGTGCAGAGCCTTTTTGAACATGTATGCTGGATTGGTTCCTCGCATGTGTCAAATATAAGTGTTGAGCCTTTTTGAACATGTATGTTGGATTGGTTCCTCGCATGTGTCAAACGTGAGTGCTGGGCCTTTCTGGCAGGGTTGTGGGATTGGTTCCCACATGGTCAAATGTGAAAGCTGGGCATGCCTTTCTGATATGATTATAGGATTGGTTCCTACATGAATAGATATAAGTGCTAGGAGGGCCATTCTAAATTAGGGTCAGATATAAGAATTGAAGAATACCTACATGGAGGCTAGGCCTACAACCAGCATGAAAAAGGGTTGGCTCTGTAGAACTTCCCGTGATGAGAAAAATCATGATATAGCACCTGTGAAGATTCAGTGTTGATGATCTAGCAGATATGATCCAGATTGAGGGATGATCCAGATCCAGAGATGATGCTCCAGAGATGATCCAGATCGAGGGATGATCCAGATCCAGTGATGATGATCCAAATCTAGTGATGATCCAGATCCAGGCGAAGATGACTTGAATATGAAGGTGACTTGAAGATAGAGATGACTTGGAGGTGAAGATGATGAAGACTCGATGATGATCTAGATGAAACAGAGAAGAATACTTGTGCTGATAAATTGTGTCAAGAGAATACCTTCCTAGTTAAGAGGGAGTGTTGATGTAATTGTAATTTCGGAATGTATTCGCTTGTATTTCTTATGTATTGTAACCCGATGTTTTTTCCGGGATGTATTTGTAATGTACTTGAGTCATGTCATGCCCAAATGTTCCTATCAGGAAGTTTCTATAATGTAAACAAGTCA
The DNA here is from genome assembly GCA_001517045.1 of Pseudotsuga menziesii. Taxonomy (NCBI): domain Eukaryota; kingdom Viridiplantae; phylum Streptophyta; class Pinopsida; order Pinales; family Pinaceae; genus Pseudotsuga; species Pseudotsuga menziesii. The sequence goes on from LPNX010121131.1 coordinate 244,935, forward strand.
TGTCAATTCAAGGTGGTTAACCCTCCTATTGTTTAAGGGTTAAAGTCCCCGCATTTCCGGGGCACTAGGGTTATTAGACTGACCTAGTGAATTCGGCCCTAGTTGGGTTTAGTCAAGTCAAGAATTAGTATAAATAGAGAGCTAGCCTCTCTATTTATCACACACTCACTCACACTCAGTTGTAGCACATAGCTGAGGAAGAGAAAGACACCGGGGAAAGGAAGAAAGAGGTTACTGCTGTCGGGAGATCATCTTACTGTTTTTGGGTTTCACTTTGGTGCTGATTCTATCTCTGAGGAAGTTGCGGGGTTTTCTCCATTTATGGTTTCCTTGAGGAAAAACACTGTGTTCGTTGTCTCTTGTGTTTGATTGTTGTGCTTGTTGTTCTCTCAGTTAAAGATCATAATGTTATGCTAGCTTAATGTTAAAAATCTAACAGTGTTTTATAACGTATAACCCCAAAATTAAAAGCAATACACCCTACCCTATTCTCCTTATAGAAGTGAGTCTTTCCCCTATCGAGAGCCTAGCTATGACTGGGCTCTTGTTGTACAAGCACACAATCAATAACATGGGAGAACATAGACTTCTTAAGCTAGCTTTAAATTCCATTCAAAACCACCTAAGGCTCAAGTGAGGTTGGTATAAATATATCAGGGCCTGGTTAAACCATTGGTAGGTCGATGAAGATGTTGCATTGCAAAATATTAATAACATTAAAAATATTGTTTCTTCTAAGTTTAAAGATAAAATGTGGTGTGAGAAAGATTTAGAGACTAAAAGAAAATTAAGATATTATAAGGAGGTCATCAACCCTACTCTAGAAGATCAAAAGTATCTCTTTGTTTTAACTAATTCAAAGAAAAAATTAATTTAGCCAAGATAAGAACGAACTCTCATATGCTCCATAGTGAAACATGTCATTAGGCAGTTCCTAAAACACCATGGGTGGAAAGGATCTGCCATCTCTGTGAGAATATGAACATCGAGGATGAAAATCACTCCCTCTTAGAGTGCCTTGCATACACCCACATTAGATCTCAGTTTCATAATCTTTGTTGCAATACCGACCTTCTTAGCCTTTTAACATGTCAAAATTATAGTGAGCTCGGGACGCTTCTCTCCAAGCTCTTTGAGCATAACAATACAATTTTAAAACAAAGTAAATAATTTGTTTCTTTAGGTCCAATAGACCAAAGTTTTGTCTGAGAGACATTAACCATAATCACCATCATCATATATAAAATTTATTTAATTTTATAATTTTTTTATTTAATGTAAAAATAAATAATACATAAATAAATACAATATATTTTAAATAGATCATTATAGGTAAAAGTTAGTGATTATAGGTAAAAGTTAGTGATTTTAGGATTTTTGAATCTAAGATACAACATGTATGTTTATATGAAATTAAAGAATACTCTTAATTTGATTAAATATCAAAGAATATTTTAAAAAATTATTTTGTTGAACTTTATCCTAATATATGTTTCTAATTAAAACATTCATATTTTTATTAGCTATCTTATCTATCATTTTTTTCATTATATTTTTAAGCATTTTTTTTCTACTAGTGTTATTGTGATATGAGAGAGCCCTTATAGATCTTGGAATATCATTAGGTGAAATATGAAATCTTAGTGAGAGTAGAAATTTCATATGTGGAACAAACCCTTGAATATAGATGGGCTTGGTGTAAGAAACGTAGTCATTTTTATTTTCTAAACTTAGAATGAGTGGTTTGATAGCTTCTTAGTGATAGGATCTGATCCATTATTCGTGGAACTAGTTTGGTTGATTGTTTACCTATATATGTAAGTGTGATTCAATAATACAATTGAGTTGAGTGTGTGATCCTCCTCCTATGTGTGCAAGCCTTTGCGCTCTGTTGTTTCCTCGTATTCTTTAATTTGGTATTAGAGCATGCTAGAGGGAGCTACTGGTCGAATATATCGCTGCTAAGAGGATAACTAGTTGTTGCATCATTATGGGAGCTCGTTGATCTGCCAAATCATAGAAACAGATTGTTGTGAAGAAAGTTTCGTTTGATAACAGTTGTGAGAGAGATCGTTGGTCTTTGAAGTTTTTCCTTGAAGATCGTCATTGCATCAAATTGATAGTAATGGGCATTGGTCTCTATCAGATTGTTGAAGGAGAAAAAGATGTCCAAATCACTGTCATTGTTCTCCATCGTGCTACCGCCCTCTCCATTGTTGCCACAACAGACGAGTCGAGTTTGTGTCCTCACGATAGATCCGACGGGATCTGCCATCATGTTGTATTGGCTGGTGGCATCGTGCAAAGTTCATTCGGTGACTATTTATCTCACCAATTCATTGGATGCAAAAGACATAAGACGTTGAAACTAAGATCATTTAGCTCACCGGTTTTTGAGATTAATTCACATGGAGGAGGGACAATCTTGAACAGTGCAGTCGTTATCACCCAACTAGTGCAGTCGACCTACATGGTGGAGCTCTCTGCCAGTTTGTGGTGGGGATCACTGAGGGAAGGTGCAAAATCTCTGAAGTTTATTAGTAAAATCATTGGACCACAGTAAAATCATCGGTAATCATTGGTAATCCCAATCACCGCTAATCAGTGAAGTTTCTTTGCTTATCGTTGAAGTTTTTTTCTCTAAATTTTTGGCACCACACCTCTCGTGAAGAGAGAGTGCGGTGGCACCACTAATCCTGTGAATACACAGTGCAGTGGCACTGTTGTTCAACTGAAGCATAGGTGCGGTGTTGGGATCTTACTTAGAGTGATTTCGAGCACTACGACCCCCCAACACTAACTACAAGATTACAAGGTACGGTACTAAATTTTTGTGTTTGGCTCTCCAGAGGAAATAGAAGGTAAGACAAAAAATTCATATCTTGTTGATTCTTATATTAATGACGCGTCCAAATTAAATGGAGATAATTATGTTAATTGGAAATTCAAGTTAATTACCATACTGGAGGCACTTAATTTGTGGATGATTGTGAAAGGAGATGAACATAATCCCTTAGATACGTTGTCCATCTCATAATGGAATTTGTAGGAAGCTCAATAAAAGGTAACAATTCGTATGTCTGTAAAAGATAATATTATTCCTCATATCAGAGATTGTAAGACGTCAAAAGATACATGGAACAAAATCAAAGGTTTGTATGAGACGTCGGATTCAAATAGAATTTTATTTGTAAAGACTAAATTATTATCTATTAAGATGGAAGTGAATGAATCCATAACTAAATACCTTTCTCGTATCAAGGATTTAAGATATAATTTGGGTGATATTGGCGAAGAAATGTCCAGTACTGATTTGGTGACTATTACATTAAAAGGGTTATTTCTAGATTATAAATTTTTCATCTTAGTGCTTGTAGCAAGACAACCTACTTTTGCAGAGCTCAGTAGAATTATTCTACAAGAATAAGAGAGAATGAAGATCTATGAGCTAGAATCACATACTGCAGATCAGGAACTGGTGGTAAGAGACAGACACCCACGTAGAGGAAATCAATGGAATAGACACAGAGACAAGTTTCATACAAGACATGGAGGTATGTCACACACTGAATCTAATGTTAAACATCATCAATCCAAATCCTAGACTCTATCAAGCGCCAAGAGGGATCAAATATCTCGAAGTGAAAACCTCTTAAGTATTGCACTCAAGGATCTATCAATTTTGGTGTGTCCTATATATAGCCATTGATTTGATTCAAACCAAAACACACATCTTTTTATTTAAGGTGGGCATATACTATTTTTATTATTAATATTTAATATTATTTATGGTCGACATAAAATATTTTTTATTATTTTTTAATTTGTTAGGAAGAAACATTACACCATCTCCCCCATACATGGTTTGAAAACCATGTGCAAGGCCCTCCTAAAACCATGGGTTGTTTAGTAGGCCTTGCACATGGTCTTAAAACCATTTTTAAGACCCTCCTAAACCATGTACAATAAAACCATGGGTTGTTTAGGAGGCCTTGCACATGGTTTTAAAACCATTTGCAAGGCCCTCCTAAACCATGTACAATAAAANGCAAAACCATGTGGAAGGACAACATGTTTTTTAGGATAATTCAATTTATTATTTCTTATTATTTTGTTAGGTAGGACATTACAACATCTCCGCCATATTGTGTTGTTTTTGTGACCACATTTTTTTTTGGTGTATAATTAAATTTTTATTTTTTATTGTTTTGTTAGGTAGGAACATTACAACATCTCCCCCATATTAAGTTGTTTTTGTGGCTGACATTTATTTTGGAGGATAATTATTAAAAAAAAAAATTTATTATTTTGTTAGTAACAAGTGTTTCCCATATTCCGCAATATTATTTTTGGCCGACATAATATGGAAAAATGTTACATTATCTCCCCCATGACAAACGTTACAAGATCTCTCTCATATTGGGTTGTAGAGTGCCTCTCGGTGCAATAAAAATATTGAATGCCATTACTGTGGCAAATCAGTTCATATTGCTAGAGACTATTTTAGAAATAAGAACCATGAGTCCAATCACATATTTAAAAAGCATAATGGAAATTATGTAAGAAATGACACACCTGATGTTAATGGATTCAAAAAATTCAGACTGTTTATATCTGAAAATACTTTGTCTACTAAAATAGTGATGAGAGTGCATGGTTTATAGATTTGTGTGCTTTTGCCCATATGTCATGTTATAGAGAATTGTATGATGAGTATCATGAAAAATCTAATGGCACACACATGAGTGGGCCTAATGGTTAAGAGCATGTGTTTCCTCTTAGGAGGTCATGGGTTCAAATATAGAGGGGGGTAGTGTATGTACACCTCTGTATACTTTAGCAGTTAAATTGCTGTGCAGAGGGGGGTCCCTTGTCCCACAAACAAGGGGGTCTCATACACCAATTTGGTGTCTAGCTTGCCGGTGACCTTAAAAATAGATTATTATTATTACATTTATTTGGGTGAGAACAGGTCACATGAGGTCCAAGGTTATGGAGTGATAAGTGTAAATCTACCTGATAGACAACTTAAACATATTCATAATGTGATGTATGTTCCAGTAATCAAAAAGAATTTTATATCCATTTTTGCTATCATTGATAATGATATCAAAGTAGAATTTGGTAAACATAAGTGTCATGTTAAAGATGTCCAATATCATTATAGGGTTATAGCGACAGGATCCAGAATTGGAGGCTTATACAAGCTGGATGCAATCAAGGGAATCCATCAAGCACTAGCATCTTTAGCCATTTCAAATGTCGAATTATGGCATCAAAGGTATGGACACCTTAATCACAACGATCTTATGTTATTAAAAAAAATTATATGGTTGAAGGTCTTCCTGTTATCAAAGATAATCATATAGAATGTGTTGCATGTGCACTTGAAAAAAAACATAGAAAGGAATTTCCTAATCATGAAGAGAAGAGATAGACTGAATTACTTGAATTAATACATATTGATGTTTGTGGACCTATGCAGACTAGATCACTTGGTGGTGATTGGTACTTTCTCATATTTGTTGATGACATATATATGTTCACTTGGGTTTACTTCATAAGAATAAAATGCAATGTCTTCAAATACTTCAAGGAATTCAGGATCAAAGTTGAAAATCATACAGGTAAATATATCAAAATCCTCAGATCGGGTCAAGGTGGTGAGTACACTTATTCAGCATTCAAAATATATTGTATAGACAATTGAATCCAACAACAATTTACTTTGACTGATACACCTCAGCGAAATGGAGTTGCTGAGAGGAAAAACAGAACACTGGTGGAATGTGCTCGCAACATGCTTCAAGGTAAAAACATTTCTAATGGTTTTTGGGATGAAGCTATTAACACCGATGTGTATTTAAAGAACATGAGTCCAACAAAGAAATTAGAGCTCCAGATGCCCTTTGAAGTCTTTTATGGCTATAAACCATAAATTAGTCATTTAAGAATATTTGGTTCTAGGGCCTTTGCTCACATCCCTAAAGATGATAGACGAAAATTGGATGCAAAATCTATTAAATGTGTCTTTGTTGGATATTGTGATTATCATAAGGCATATAAGTTATTTCATCCTAGTTCACACAAACTGATTGCAAGTAGATATGTTGTGTTTCACGAGAATACATATATAAGTAACAGGTTGAATAATTCTAATGAAGGGAAGATCTCAAACGATAATGTCAAAATAGATAAAATTGTTCAGAAAGTGTAGGTACAACAACAGGTTTAGGAACAAGGTGATAACATGAGTGATACCACCTCAGATGAAGAAACAACATAAGGCAGAAGAATCATGGATGGAACTCCAACACGTATTGTAGTACCTAGAAGGTCAAATCGACAAACTCAACCTCCTGTAAAGTTTATATATTATGCGACTAATGTAATGAATGTCATAGAGCCATTGAATTATGATCAAGCCAAAGATAAAAATGAATGGGTGAGTGCTATGAATGAGGAGTATAATTCAATTATGAGAAATAAAACTTGGGAATTAGTAGAATTTCCCAAAGATAAAGTACCCATAGGATCTAAATGGTTGTTCAAATCTAAGTTCAAAGCTGATGGTAGTATTGACAAACTTAAGGCAAGACTAGTTGCAAAGGGTTATTCTCAACTATAGGGAATTGATTTTGAAGAAACATATGCACCAGTAGCTAAATTAAACACAATCATATTACGTGTTGCTTTAGCTACAAAAAAGAATTGGAGAATACATTAGTTAGATGTTAAATCTGCTTTCTTGAATGGTGATTTAAAAGAGGAAGTGTATTTAGTTCAACCTGAAGGTTTTGTGGAGAAAGGTCAGGAACATCTTGTTTGCAGGTTGAAGAAAGCTATCTATGGATTGAAATAGGACCCTAGATCATGGTATATAAAGATTGATTCCATATTTAAACAACAAGGGTTTATGAAAAGCAAAAATGATTCAAGCCTATACATTAAGAAAGATAAAGAGGGAAATGTTTGCTTGATATCTTTATATGTTGATGATCTCATTATTACAAGTGGACCATATCAGTTGATTGTAGGTATCAAAAGTCACATGTCTAAGGAATTTGAAATGAAAGAACTTGGTGATTGGATTATTGTTTAGGAATTGCATTTTGGAGAGAGTCTAGTAAGACATTGATCAGTCAAAGCAAGTATGTAAAGGAAATCCTTAATAGATTTCAAATGAGTGAATGCAAAGTAGTATCAACTCCATTGGATCAAAATATGAAATTGTATAGCAATGATGGATCTAAAGAAGCAGATGGAACTTTGTATCGTCAACTAGTGGGAAGTATGAACTATCTCACTACTAAAAGGCCAAACATATCATATTCAGTTAGCATCCTTAGTCAATTCTTGGCCAAGCCATGTGAAACACATTGGAATGTTGCAAAACAAGTGCTAAGATATTTAAAAGGAAAAATTAACTGTAGGCTTTTATATATTGATGCATTTGATGTTTAGTTGGTAGGTTACTCTGATTCTGATTGGGCAGGGAACCCTTACGGCATAAAATATACTTCTGGATATGATTTTCACATTGGTTCAAGAGTCGTGTCATGGAGTAGTAAGAAAAATCCAACTGTTACTTTGTCATCCACATAAGATGAATATAAAGCATTGACCAATGCTACTTGTGAATCCATTTGGTTGAGGTGCATTCTTGAAGATGTTGGTACAAAGAAAGAACAAGCTACCAGAATTCAGTGTGATAATCAGAGTTCAATCAAGTTGGCACATAACTTTAGTCTATCATGCCTGATCCAAACATATTGAGCTGCAACATGTAATATCCCAAATACTGATATTCTCTAATGTTCTATGATAGTGTTGACTCGCACACTCAATCTCATACAAATTTGCAAAATAGTCATGCATGCAAACTTGCCATGCAAAAATGCCCTAAAATATAATTGAATTAGGGTTAGGGTTTTACAGAAGAAATTAACACTTACCACTGATATTCTGGATGATATGACTCCAGATATAGCTGCATGCATAAGGATCTGGATGGGTGGTCTAATAATGCTCTTTTCCTCCGGTGTTACCACCTTGTATTACCGTAAGAACCCTCCAGACTGAAGGTGACATTTTTGTAGGAGGAGAGGTCCGTTAAGGCTGAAAATTTTTAAGCTTGTCCATCTGCTGATGTCAGAGAGATGGCCTGGAACATGCAGAGGTTTGGCTGCCTCTAAGTGCCCTAGCGAATTGATTCGCAATTCTGTTGCTCACGCCTCCAACTGATCTGTTTGGCTGATAGCTTCTTTAGGTGAGAAAACTGATGGCTGATAATCACTGCATACCGTAGGATAGGCCTGGTGAGAAAGAGAAAGCTAACATGTGGAGGAAATACTAGGTTTTGTGGTCCCAGTGAATCCTTCTATGTTTTCCCTGCTACTTCCGGTTGCAAAACGTGGATCTGCTAATAACCCTTCAAAATGTGTTGGATCTTCGAATACTGTAGTATATGATGGCTGCAATGGATAAAACTGGATGATCTATCCCAATACGAGACTAGGGCAGATATCTCACTGTCAAACCCTCGCTAGCTGAAGACACCGTCTCCAACCCCAACTGCCATAGGTGCATGCTATGCTGCTACTGAAAACTCCAAAGTCAATAAAAAATAATAATAGATATCTTCTTTAGTCCAATAACCCTTCTTAAATAGATGATCATGTGCTTTTAGGGTTTGCATGTCACTTTTAGGCTTTTCACTTCACTTTTGCATGCATGCAATTCTAAAGTTCATGTTGACTTTAATACTGAAGAGATAAGGCCTGCATGCTCCGCGTGCTTTATGATAATAACTTTGATGACCCTCTTTACTATATTGATGACTGAATAATTTTCCTAATATGCTCCCAGTATTAAAAGTCCTGGGTCAATTCCCTATTTCTAAAAAACGGAACATTACAGTCCTCCCTCGCCAAAGATTGCTTGTCCTCAAGCAATGCCAATGCAACTCCACAATCAATCAAACTAAACCAACTGAATCCGGGGATGATCCCAGGGTCCCAAATTATCCTAGGATATTTGTAGCACCCTTTTCTCCAAGCACTACACTGCACGATACCATCATAAGATATCCCATAGAATCCTCCTATAAGTAGAGTAACTAACCACGGTGTAAACAGGTTACCATCACAAGAGACCTCTAGAAAGCATCCTCTAGCAATCACTAAACTGCCAGTCACTGTAATCCTAGGGTCCCAAATCAATATGATAATTGCAGAGGTCAAAATGCATCCACCGCTACCTTGCGTAGTGTCAAAACAAGGAGCATCCTGTAGACTCCCAAGTAACCCCATTAGTAAACATTGTATCCATCCCTCATAATGTCTCCCACCTGGATCCCAATGCAAACTTGTGAATCTTTCATCCCAAATATCCCAAGGCTCTTGTGGGACTATACCCTTGGCTAGGACACCAACCCTTAATCTCATCCAACCCCCAAAAAGGACCTTGTCCATAAACACCATCACAAGGAATAATCCTACCAAGCTGACATTCTGCCCTTTTGATTTCAACTGGAATGCTCATATACTGCTTCCCAATTTCTCGATCCTAGACAACCTGTAAAAACCATCTACCATTATGCAAATGTGGACTCAAGTTACCGCAAGACTTGTCTATGTACTCATGAAGAAGACTGTTTTGAAATGTAATAGTATGTTTCTTTTGCTGCCCCATCAAGTAATCCAATTGCTCTTCAATACTAGAAAGCTTGACTGCTGACTCAACACATACAACTCGAAGAGCTGTAACTTCAATATCTCGTTGTAATATGGTGTTCCGAAGTATCTTGGTCCTCTCTTTCATTGCTAGAATGATTTCTTTAACAAGTTCAATCTTCTTTCGATGACTATCATCTGGAAGCTCTATCTCATGACTGTATAAAATCTCCCTAACCTCCATGTGTGACTGCTCACTGTCTCAACTGTTGTGCTCATTGCCTTGTACCTCATGTATTTCACCTGTCATAACTATCTGGGCCCCTGCTATAGGTGATGAAGAGTGTACCAACTCCAACTCATCACACGACTTGTCCATAATCCAACTGGCGAATGTGCTTGTGTCGCTAGACTCACAAGATGGCTCTAATGCTATCTCCTCATGCACATCCTCATCATGTACTACTATCCTCTGAAACTCTAAAATAAATTCATTTGCACTACCTATCTGTTTGAGTTGTGCCATCTCTCTAAAGTGTACATCAGGGTCCTTCCGATCAAACCGCTCAATGAGCCTCTGTGTAAAATCTGGGTACAATGTGATGGTATTGTGACCCAGTGTAACTAACCCATGGTACCACCACTCAATGTCTTCTCCATTCAAATGTAAAGTATCCAATTTAATGGCATTTGTCTCAATCATGGGGTTGAGCTGGAAGTATGTATCCAACTTCTGCACCCAATTCCTGGTTGGGCCACTCCGGGTACCCTCAAAGGTAGGGATAGTTAGTTTCCCTACGGTGCGTTGTAACTCATAGTTCTGGGTGAATGGCCTATTGTAAGCTTTGGGTTTGTTCTTACTTTTAAAGTGGAAGAAGTCAGTGAAGGTCATGGCTGAATGGAATTCATCTCCTAAAGATATATACTCTCTCAAATAGGCACTCATGGATTCTTCTGGTTCTACTTGTGCTAGAGGCACTGCAGCTGGAATATCTAAGAATTGAGGCATGGTAGGTCAGGAAGGCTTGTTGTATATATGGGGATGGCTCTGCATGTTGGTATGTAAGTTATCCCCACTAATACTAGTGGATAGCCTATCACTATTAGGAAACAAGGGACTGTGTTGGGTGGGCCCATTTTTCTCTGTCATTTGCCTAAAGGTACTCATCATTTCTTTTTTCCCAGTAGTGAGTTCTTTTATGGCTAATATGATACTATTGAGAGATGTTTTATCATCATCGTCCATGGTTTCTTTTCCCTTTCCAGACTGATACTCTCTATCCCCCAACTCTACGTCCTCTAACTCCTCTTCTTCTCTATCACTGTTTCTAAACCTCTGTCTTCGGTAAGTAATGTTGTATGGGTCTTCTGGATTTATTTACAATTTTGCATGCCCACAGCTGGCAAGGAAAATAGCTTTGATACCACTGTAATATCCCAAATACTGATATTCTCCAATGTTCTATGATAGTGTTAACTCACACACTCAATCTCATACAAATTTGCAAAATAGTTGTGCATGCAAACTCGCCATGCAAAAATGCCCTAAAATATAGCTGAATTAGGGTTAGGGTTTTGCAGAGAGAAATTAACACTTACCACTAATATTATGGATGATAATGACTCCAGAGATAGCTGCATGCATAATGATCCAAATGGGTGGTCTAATAATGCTCTTTTCCTCTAGTGTTACCGCCCCGCAGTACCGTAAAAACCCTTCAGACTGAAGGTGATGTTTTTGTATGCGGAGAGGTCCGTTAAGGCTGAAATGTTCTGAGCTTATCCATCTGTTGATGTCGGAGAGATGGCTTGGCACATGCGAAGGTTTGGCTTCCTCTAAGTGCCTTAGCGATTTGATTCACAATTCTGCTGCTCACATCCCCAACTGATTTGTTTGGCTGATAGCTGCTCTAGGTGAGAAAACTGATGGCTGATAATCACAGCATACCGTAGGATAGGCTTGCTGAGAAAGAGGAAGCTGACATGCGGAGGAAAGACTAGGTTTTGTGGTCCCAATGAATCCTTCTATGTTTTCCCTGCTACTTCCGGCTACAAAACATGGATTTGCTAATAACCCTTTGGAATGTGTTAGATCTTCGAATAATGTAGTATATGATGGATGCAATGGATAAACTTGGATGATCTATCCCAATAAGAGACTAGGGCAGATATCTCACTGCTGAACCCTCGCTAGCTGAAGACATCGTCTCCAACCCCAACTGCCGCGGCTACATGCTATGCTACTGCTCGAAACTCCAAAGTCAATAAACAATAACAATAGATATCTTCTTTAGCCCAATAACCCTTCTTAAATAGATGATCATTTGCTTTTAGGGTTTGCATGTCACTTTTAGGGTTTTCACTTCACTTTTGCATGCATGCAATTCTAATTTCATGTTGACTTTAATACTGAAGAGATAAGGCCTGCATGCTCCGCATGCTTTATGATAATAACTATGATGACCCTCTTTACTATACTGATGACTGAATAATTGTCCTAATATGCTCCCGGTATTAAAGGTCCTCGGTCAATTCCCTATTTCTCAAAAACGGAACATTACACAACATCACTTTGTGCGAGAAAATATTGAGTCTAAAGAGATTGAATTGATTTATTGTAGTACACGCGAAAATGTTGTTGATATTTTCACCAAACTAGTTGGAAGAATTCATTTTGAGGATCTTAGAAAGAAATTTGGTGTTCTAGAGAATCCATTTCTCCATTAAGGGAGGTTGTTAGAGATAATGAAGAAATGTATTCATTGTTATTTTCTAAACTTAGAATGAGTGGTTTGACAATTCCTTAGTGATAGGATCTGATCCATTATTCGTGGATCTAGTTTGGTTGATTGTTTACCTATATATCTAAGTGTTATTCAGTAATACAATTGAGTTGAGTGTGTGGTCTTTCTCCTATGTGCACGATCCTTCGCACTCTGTTGTTTCCTCTGATTCTTTAATTATTCAACCATAGTTGTTCCAAATCACATCACTTTCACATACATGACATACATGTTCAAACAAGTCACTTTACACATTGTTATAATTCACACTACTTTCTCACATAGATCATACCCATTAAAATCTATGAGTACCTAATTGAAACTCCCCAATATGTATATACTTTTAGTAAATTAAAAATACCACTAGACCCTATATAAGAAATAATATATTATTTCCATTTTTTAGAACTTTAAGGCCCTTAATATGAACTCACATGATATAATATTGTTTATTTAGGGAATCCCTGTGGTGAAAGTAATGTGTGTAAAGACACATTTTATCATTTCCACCACTTTAATAATGCAACCACGATTACTTAATTTAATTTTATAATGTTTTTAGTAATGCTAATATATATACACTATTGTAAGCAACACATATCCATCTTAAAAGGGGATCTACCAAAGTCATAGAGGGATCAAATGACTCTAGGTGCAAACCCCCTTTTAGATTGCAAAGATTGAGGAAGGGTTTTAATTTATCTATTTTGTGTGTGTGTGTGTGTGTATGCGGTTGTAAATGTTTTAAATGTAATTTGAGCCAATAAATGATTTTCTATAATATTTTATTATCTTTAAAAAAGACACGTTGCAGCTCCATGATGAGCATGAAAGGAGTTACATATTCCCCTACTAAGTTGTAGAATGCGCCTCTCCGGTGCAATGATGTAATCATGCTTATTTAATTTAATTGTATAATATTTTTTATACTTTATTAAATTAAATTTGATATTTTTAAAATAAAACTAATAGAAAAATATAATAATAAATCTAAAATATCATCATTGTATACGAGGGTGAGAGAAATGCGGAGCATTAACTGTAAATGTCCATGTTAACATTACTTTAAAAGAACAAAGGATATACTTCAAACTAAGTTCACAATTTGTTGGAGGGCTACTCCACCAAGAAATATGCCAACACATGGTGTTCCAACACGAGAATCAAAATCAAGGTATGGCTAGATTACACAATCCACTCATTTCTTACAAAGGGGCTCAACGAGAGCAGACATATCACTCACAAGAATTGAAACTGGGTGGGGAGGGTAACAATCATTCCTCCCAACCACTCAAGCTACAACTAATGGACAACTACACATCTTTACCCTATAACCACAAAACAAGGGCTTAAAAACTTTAAATGTCGATGCCAACATTACTTTAAAAAAACAAAAAGTCTAATTGAAACAAAGTTCCATTGACTTTAAAACCACATACCAGATCGAATAACATAATTTATGTGAATGACCGCTGACCGAATAAGGTCTTTATGATTCCAGAATCTTAGAAAGGATTTTTCTCATGTTGGTTCTATAATTATTATTTAACGTTTCAATATCAAATGTAACAAAATTCCATATGTAATGTTTATGAGAAGAGATTAAAATTAATTAGAAAGCTTAAAAAAAATTATACAAATAATGTTTTTCATAATCGACATCTCTTACATAAATGTCATCGCGTATATTATACAAGATTAAAACGCACATATAAGATGTAGTTGACATTTAGTTATTTTATTTTTCACAACACTCTGGTCTAGTATCAAATCCTTCAAGTTATTGGTTATCATAAAGTATTTGATTTAGATTTATCTAAACCACATTATTGTTTATCAACTTAGTCCATATCTAATAAAATAAAATATTTAAGTTTTAATTAATTCAAAAACAAAAAAACATAAAAAAACAAATACAACATTTTTAAAAATAAAAAAATCCCCTCTATAAAACAATGAACAATGAAGCAAACACACTTCTAAATAAAATGAAAATGATAAACTACCCAAAAACATTGTAAACAACTAATTTTTTTCAATAAAATAGATGCCAACAAAGTAAAAGGCAACCCACAATAATGTTGTCATTATAATTCTAACTAAACATTCCATCAATCCTTATCTTAATTTGTGGTTGTAAATAAGCCACTTATTACAACTATATCATAAACTAAACATTCCATAAATCTCTATCTTAATTTGTGGTTGTAAACCAGCAACTAGTTACAACTATATCATAAATGCATTTATGGATTTGTAATAAAGGATGTGATTGAAAAGTTCGGCTATAATGAATGATTTGATATGTATTATCCAAAACACATTTTTAATAAAATTCGAAAAAATAGACACACTGTTTGATCCATCTAACAAAAAAAACACAACACACCCATTTGAAGTTAGAAAGCGTTAAGAAATGGGCAAACATACAAACTTGGATTTACAGCCATGAAACCCACATAGTGAAAAACACCTCTTGTTAATTAAATGCAAGTTGGATGAGATGATTGGACGGATGCGTAATTTACGACTTTATTCGTCTCTGATGTACGTTTGATTGAAAAAAGATACTAGTTTTCTTTTTCTTTTCTTTGGTTCACCTTCAATGCGATGTATTTGTTTTCATATTCAAAGTGTATTGCATTGTTGTGGGGTATCAGTATCACTACCACACGTTCATGCATGCTCCAAATTCGAGTCCTAAGTCCTAATTCTCAAAAACAATATGTCAAAAAGGACTATGAAAATACATCATTTATTTTGATTCCGAAGCATGAACTTGATATCTTGAATAACAAGATCCACATACAAATTGCCACTTGGAACCAAAACTTACAACATTCTATGAAAAACAAGATCACTAATGTTAGATTGTGTTGTATATTTCATTATACCGGGACTAAGTTGTATAGAGTATTTTGCTTTTTTCATTGGAATAATAATATATATTATATAATGTTAATGAAAAATACAATTTAACAAATAAAATAAAATATTGAGTTAAGCAGGTCACTTTCATGGACGATCTATGAAAAAAAAAGGGTTTTTTAAATCATTATTATCTTTATAGTTATGTTCATTATTTGGTGTAATGGATTTTTTTAATAATTATTATCTTTATATTTATGTTTATTATGTAGCGTAATGTATTTTTTTTGTTATTTATTATTATTATTTTATATATTTTAGTAAAAAATAAATAAATTATGTTATTAAAAATCTTTGATATAAAAATAAATAAAGTATGTTATGTTTTTTTTATTAATTATCCATTTTTCTAATATATTATATAAATGGTTGGATTGAGATGAGATTATTTAAAATGTTAGTATTAAACATGAAATTGTTTAGCATTGCAAGTGTTTAACCATGGCCTTTAGATGAGTAGCCTAATAATGTATTTTTTTTTTGGCATTATGGAAGATATATTTCAAGGGTAGTTAACTCTGATTACAACATGGTAGTTTTAAAGATCTAGTTGTCAAATATACATTTGGTTTACAAAAATATTATAAGTGAACATTATTTTCAATAAAACATAGAATGTAAAGTAATGTATTTAGTTGAAATTAAAGAAATTATATTAAAATACTTAATATATTGAGGTATTGTTAAAAATTTAATGTTAATTGGTTGTAGCTTGGGTAGTTGGGAGGAATGAATGTTACTCTCCCCATCTAGGTTCAATTCTTATAAGTGACATGTTTGCTTTTGTTGAGCCCCTTCGGAATGAATAAATGGATTGTGTAATATGATCATACTGATGTAACCTGACAATTCTATGTTCGATTCTGGCAAGGCCTTGACACAAAAAGTAAGTTCAAGGTCCAACACTTTCACATGTAATAAAAAAAAATTAATATATATTGAAATGTAATTAAAAAATTAATATATTAATTAGGGTTGTAAAAAATAATATTATCATTAAATCTAGTTTTATGAGATATTACATTTTGTGGAACATTTTCATCAATTATATTATGCAATTACATATAATACAATTAATATGATGTGATTTTCTATTTGAATATTTGGAAAGTTTAATGTAATGAAGGTGACTACAAAGAGGAATATAAAATGTATAAAGTGAAAGTAAATGCATTAAGCATTAATTGTTGCATACTTGGATTTAACTTCCTTGGCTGCATAGGCACTGTGAAAAAAATGTCGTCTTCATTTCAAATTGATATTTTTGAATTGTTTCTCAAATTCAACCATTGGTATTATCAACCAAATTTTCATTGAATAAAGATGCATAAATATGATTACTTATAATTGTATAAATTTAACATGTATATGAAGAGATGGTCTTTCATGACATATTAGTGACAACATAAATATGTAATATATATATATATATATATATATANTATTGATGGAGGGATGATTCAATGTATTTTGAATTGTTTCTCAAATTCAACCATTGGTATTATCAACCAATTTTTCATTGAATAAAGATGCATAAATATGATTATTTATAATTGTATAAATTTAACATGTATATGAGCAAATGGTCTCTCATGACATATTAGTGACAACATAAATATGTAAAAAAATATATATATTGATGGAGGGATGATTCAATGTATTTTTACAACTACTTTAAATATGGTGCAAGAAGATGAAATGTAGGAAATTAAGTTAGTTTTTAGAATATATAATTTTTATTTATGGGATTTTTGTATAACTGTGATATTCAAGATTTTCAAATAGTGATTTCTTGCAAAAATGTATTTCGTATGTTTCCATTAGTGTAGGGGTGATTATCTAAATGAAGAAACACCGTTAAAATAATTTGTATAATCATAAAGATTGCTTTATTCTTGTGCATGATTATTTTTTTAAAACTTTTAATGTTATTTTTCTATTTTTTTCTTAATTATGAAAATCATCCTAGCCTAAGATTATGAGGCCTTAGTTTCTACTAATCCCCCCGATACGGTAATAAAATGTTGTAGTAGGAATGAAAGACATGTATTTTTAAATTATGATATATGTCGAGGAAAATAAATAAAAAGATGGAATATCGTATTTTTATAATATGTATAATCAGGTCTATATGTATGTATAGTGGATTTGTGTAACCTATGTAAACATAATGTGAAAAATAGAGATATTAAGAGGCAATTAGAAAAATCAAGGCTTCGTTGTTTTTAAGTAACCACTAAGATCATCATATTACACTTTAATCTAAAGCAACTAATTCAAAAAAACATGTTGATGATATAAATGGTAACATAAAAATCAAATAATGTGTGTGCGCTTTAAAAGTGTGCAAGAACTAATAATTTATTTGTGTTCCAGAATGCATATACATTATTTTTAATATATATATATATATATATAGCCAACTGAACATTTGAAACGTTCTATTTTTTGTCGAGATATAAAGGGTCTAGCCCAGATCTAGACCTTGTATTTTTGGATAATCTTTGGTAATGAATTAATGCATTTTTTGTGATGTGAGGATTTTGGTTCCTCTTTGTGAATATAATGAGAGTTCCTCAGGAACAGTTTATGGTCACTCTTTATTTAGAGTGGCAGATATTTTCCTATTGGAAAAAAATATATATATAGCCATAACATTTCACATCAACATCTATTTTTTGTGTTCTTTAGCTTGTTGGAAAGGTGTTGAAGAGATATACAATAACTATGTAATTCTCTTTTTATATTTTTACATAGATAATTACATATTTTTAAAGTAATAAAAGATGGATGTATGAGCCATGATTGATACCTCAAATCATCACATGGTCCCTCTAAAGGGGATGTTTAGCTTCCAATGGCAATATGAGTGCTCTTATAAGGTTTTATACATTATTGATGGGTTTCAAGGAGTTGACTATCGTAACAACAGGAAAGCAAGGGAATCATGCTTTGAATGAAGCTTATAGGCCTCATGGTCCATGAACAAGGCTTCAAAATACCTCACAATATTGGACTCCAAGTGGTATGATTGTTCATATAATTCCTTGGATAATAGGGATGAATCTCAAGGCCTTTCCAATGGGTGTGGAAGGAAAATATTTCCCCTTAGGACCTAGATGAAGATTAAGAGTCGTGTATGCTCTTCTCTCTAGTTACTTTATTATACATATTTACTTAATTGAATGTGAATGTAACTTCAAATAGGGACCAAGGGCCATGGAAAAATGCCACAAACCAAAAAACATGCTATGCATAGACATACATTGCCATTGCAATGGGATATGGGCATCACATATGAGGTTTTATGCATTATGGATGGTCCTCATACCATGGTTGGGGGAGAAATTGAGGGAATTAGGCCCTAAATTAAGATTATTGAGATAACGGACCATGATCAAGGCCTCAAAGCACAACATAGAGAGTTTAAAGTTGATATTTGGCATACAAGTGAGAAGTGGATGCAATCAGTACTTTTTGTGTAGTAGGGATGCGTCTTAATATCTTAACCATTGTTGAGTCTAGAGAAAAAGGGCCTTATTCTATAAATGGATCTCCAGGGTTCATTATCCATGCACATTATCTAAACCACAAAACATACCCTTTAGAGGTGATATGTGGCCTCTATGTAGAATATGGGAATAATTATGATCTTTTGCATGCTATAGATGAGTCCTAAGGTATTGGATACGATCAAGGGAGGATATTAATTCCCTTTTACCCTAGATGATGCCTTTAAGGGTTAAGGCCCATAAACAATTCCATAAACCACATAACATGTCCCTTATAAGGGATCATTGTCCTTCGAGTGAGAGACTTGGTATTGTTTTGATGTTTTGTGCATGAAGGATGGGTATCAAGGCCTTAACCATGGCTGGGGAAAAACTCCATAGACTTATACCCTAAACAAATATTTTTGAGATAATGGGTGTAGCTGGGAAAAATCCCTAGCTACGTGCAGTTGTACCTACCTTCTGTCTATTGGATGGAAGGATAGAGTCAAGTGGATGAAAGAAAACCTGCAACAAGTTGTTAGAGAGAACCAATGGAGAACCTGCAACACAGCTTCAGAAGTCAAAGCATATGTATGAAAATAATCTATAAAATGAGAACTAACAATAGAAATAAAATGGTTTCAAATGGAGCCACTATGCCCTAGCTCAGGAAGCTACCTCTCTACTAGGTTGGGTGGTATGGACCAATGCTCAACATACAGGAAGTTTGGCTAGTGGAACAAATGGAGTGAGAGGGATGAGTGGCTTGAGAATGAGTGTTTTCTCAAGGCACCCATACGGGTAGAGTAATGGTAGGAAGAGAATGAGTGTGTTGAGAGTGAGCCCCACCCCTTTATTTATATCTTTTTTCTTTGCTTTAGGGTTTTTAGCCCTTGGTCAGGGTTTTAAGCCCTTTTTAGGGATTTTATCCCTTTTCACCCCTTTCGTAGCTCTTTTGGGTTTTTTATGCCCCTTTTAGGAGTTTTATCCCATTTTTGAAGGCTTTAGCCCCTTTGTGAGCTATTTTGGCTCTTTTATGGGGTTTTAAGCCTTTTTTTATGTTTTTTGAGCCTTTGAGGGGAAAGCATAGGTTACATAAGGGTGTGCGGGTCAATAAGGGTTATTAAATGGATGTCTTCATGTGGTGTAGGCCATATGGAGCAATTCGGGTGATTTTTTGGGTTAACAGATTGCCCCCTGATGTGTGAGGGCAGGAGCTCATCGTATGGTTGATGAACATCATAGGATTTTCTAGGGAGAGGCGGTGCTTCCTGGTTCGAGACATGGTGGCTTTGGTTTTTTTATTAATGTTGGTTCCCATCAATGGGTGAGATACAATGAATATGTGACATTTATATGGATGAGGCGAGAATCCCCATGCTCATAACAATGTCAAAAGAATAATGCAATCGAGGATCCTAAATGCAAGAGCCGATCATATACAACTGGTGTTACATAATGGTGGCCTCAATAAGAGGCTGAATACAATAATGATATGAAGAACTGATATATCGGGCCCATGGAATTCTCATGGAATGATATATCTTCACAACTGATGACCTGCTGAGTCTAGAATGGTACACAACTATGGGGACTTACTGATGGAGAGTCAGAGTCTCTATGGTACAATATGTTGCATCAATAATGAATCTATACATAAGCATTATTGGGGATTTTGAACACTATTTCCAATGCAACTTGAAGATCACAAGGGACATGAACCTGTCTAGTTCCCTTAATCGACTCACCAATGTGCTAGAGTCAGGTGAAAACTGGGGTCTTCGACCCAATATTGGAAGGACCAATACCCCGTATAAATCTCAATGGTGCGATGATGTTTGCTAAAGTCGAGCACGTGAGACCCAAGAAAGTAAATGCTCGATGGTGCTTTAAATTTTAGAGAGTCTGAAAGCATGAAGAAGACTCCAGTGGGGTCTATTTTTTGTTGATAGTCTCCTGTGCCCGAAAAAGGTTAAAAGTGTACATAGGAGAGCTCGCCCATCCTTTGAGGGGGTGGGAGACTTCTTTACCATTGGTAGTCCAATCAGGTCAAAAAAGGTTAAACCTGTACTGACTGGACAGTCATTCAAATAATTTTACGAGCATGAATGCAACCAAGTTTGCTCGGCGATCTTTTCTTGATGAGAAGGTTGGAAAAGAGCTTAAAGACAACCCACTATGAGCTTTTTCGTAGAGTTCGTTCCCAATGCCAGAGAAAGAATAAAAGGATACAGAGGGAAACCTCCCTGGCTTGAGTGTGTCGAGGTGGTCCTTTCGTATGGTAGTATGCAAAGTCTACGAAAGGAGGTAAATGAGATTGTGTAGACTCCCTTTCCAATACTTTAACGAGCGGGAAAGGAAGCAAGTGCGCTCATCAATCTTTTCATTCCTGTTAGGAGTCAGAAAAGAGCTTAACAGAAACTCCATTCTGGTCAATTAAGCTGGGGGCACTAGTGGTGCCCCGTGGTGGGACAATGAAAGGTGGTCAAAGGTGACCAACTTTGCAACATGGATGAAGAAGGTGGCTCTTGAACATACCAATACATGCACTATGGTTTGCGATAAAGGCATGCAAACTGATGAGGCAGAGGCATGCAAATCGAGGTGATCTCTGGTAATAGGTCCCGAGAATCAGTGTATTAAACATGAGACAATGGTCTCTTCAAAATACAAAGGACAGAAAACCAAACTCGTGTTAGGGTTAAACTTGACTTGGGATTGAGTCAAAGGTGGTTAGGTCTAGCACATGGTTTGTTGTAGCCCATGGTATTGTCCCATGGTATTGCATGTGATTAAGCCTTTATAAGGCTTGAGGAGGCTCCATTGTGAATTGTATTGGGTACTGTAGTGTACTGGATGTGAGTATTGTATGGTACTAGATGTGAGCATTGTATTGTGCTGGAAGAGAGACTGTGAGAGCGTGAAGAGGAAGTACAGTGGTTTTGTTGTAGGGCATATCCCTTCATCTTTTTGGACTGACATAAAAGGACTGGCAAATTTGTTTGTGGACGTAGCCCATCGTTTAGGTGAACCACGTTATATCTGTGTCTCTCTGTAAAGTTTAATGTGTTTTTGTATCTTGTTTATTGATTTAACTGTATAATTGTTATTGCTCTGCGGTCCTGTTTTTCTAACAATTGGAATCAGAGCCAAAAGGTCTATTTGGTTTGTAAACTCGCAGGAAAGAAGGGTTCCTGGTTCGAGTAGGAGCAATGGCAGAAGAAGGAAAGTTTAGGGTTGATAAATTTAATGGCCAAAACTATCAATTATGGAAGATGCAAATGGAGGACTATCTGTACCAGAAAGATGTGTACCTGCCGTTGGGCGGAAAAGCAAAATATCCAGTGGCTATGAAGGATGAAGAATGGGAGGTTCTTGATAGAAAGGCACTAGGAACAATATGGTTGTGCCTGGCTTCGTCAGTGGCCTTCAATATTTCGAAAGAAATAACAACAGAGGGTGTGATGAGCGCATTGAGTAAGCTCTATGAAAAACCCTCGGCTTCTAACAGGGTATTTTTAATGAAGCGTTTATTTAATATGAAGATGTCGGAAAGTGGATCTGTTACTGACCATTTAAATGAGTTTAATACACTTACCAGTCAATTAAGTTCAGTAAAAGTGAACTTTGATGATGAGGTTAGGGCTCTTCTAATCTTGTGCTCATTGCCAGAAATATGGAATAGCTTGGTCATGGCTGTAAGTAACTCTGTCCCTAGTTCAAGCACTCTTAAGTTTGATGATGTTGTTAGTGTTATTCTTAGCGAGGAAATGGGAAGGAAAAGAACAGGTGAGACATCAGGTAATGCGTTGACCATGGAGAGCAGAGGGAGACAAAAAGAGAGAGGAAGGAGCCCAAGAAATCGCGGCAAGTCTAAAAAGGGAAGATCCAATTCTAGATTCGAAAAAATAGAATGTTGGAACTGCGGTAAGAAAGGACATCTAAAGAAAGACTGCATAGCACTAAAGAAGAAAGGTGAGAGGCAGCAAGAGACTACCCAGGAAGCAAATGTAGCAGGTGATGTGTTACAATATGCTTTGATTCTTGCATTAGATAATACTAGTGATTACTAGGTAGTAGATTCAAGGGCTTCATGTCATGCTACACCCCATAGGAAATTATTTTATGATTATGTTCAAGGTGATTTTGGGCATGTGTTATTGGGGGATGATGAACCATGTAAAATTGTTGGAAAGGGTAAGGTACGGATTAAACTAA
Source organism: Pseudotsuga menziesii (assembly GCA_001517045.1). Classification (NCBI taxonomy): domain Eukaryota; kingdom Viridiplantae; phylum Streptophyta; class Pinopsida; order Pinales; family Pinaceae; genus Pseudotsuga; species Pseudotsuga menziesii. The sequence goes on from LPNX010121131.1 coordinate 268,032, forward strand.
ATAATGGAAATGACTGGTTGCTAAAGGATGTAAGGCACATTCCTGCTATGAAAAGAAATCTGATCTCAACACGACAGTTGGGAGATGGCGACTGTTTGTCTACGTTTGGAGAAACATGGTGGAAGGTCACTAAAGGATCAATGGTAATTACAAAAGGAAATAGGATAGGTACATTATATTTATGTCCTCATAACACTGATTATTCTATTTCTATAGCTTCCACAGAAACAGGTGTAGCATTGTGGCATCATAGGCTTGGCCACATGAGTGAGAAGGGGATGCAGATTCTCCACTCAAGGAAACTGCTTCCAGATCTGAAGCAGGTAAATTTGGAATTTTGTGAGAACTGTGTTTATGGAAAACATAAGAGAGTTAGATTTCTCAGGGTTGGGAAACAAAAGAAGAGTGAAAAGTTAGAGCTTGTCCATACAGATGTATGGGGACTAGCTCAGGTACAATCTCTTGGTGGCTCTTGTTATTATGTTACTTTTATTGATGATGCAACTAGAAAAACTTGGGTTTATTGCATTAGACAGAAATCTGATGTGTTTGATACTTTTAAGAAGTGGAAAGCTTTGGCTGAGAATGAGACAAGAAAAAGGTTGAAATGTCTCAGATCTGATAATGGAGGCGAGTACTGCAGCAAGGAGTTTGACAGTTACTATTCACACAATGGGATTCACAGAGAGAAGACAGTCCTTGGAACACCCCAAGAAAATGGCATGTCAGAAAGGATGAACAGAACGATCATGGAGCATGCAAGGTGTATGAGATTGCATGCAGGGTTGCCCTTATAGTTTTGGGCTGATGCTGTAAACACTGCTGTTTATTTAATAAACAGAGGGCCTTCAAGCGCTTTGGATGGTGGAATTCCAGAGGAGGCATGGACAGGTAAACAGGTAAAATACTCATTTCTAAGAACTTTTGGTTGTGAAGCATTTGTCCATATTGATAACGATGATAGAACAAAGCTTGAGGCTAAATCCAAGAAATGTACCTTTATTGGATATGGGGTTGATGATTTTGGTTATCGCTTATGGGATCTTAAAAATCGCAAAATCATTAGGAGTAGAGATGTAGTATTCAATGAAAAGGTCATGTACAAAGATCAGTTGGAGGGAAAGAAAGAAGAAAAGGAAAACACAGAGTGCTTGATGAAATCAAAGAAAATGAAGTTCCAAAAGCACCAGAAAATCAAGAGCAGCAGTAGGTACCTGAAACTCTTGCAACTGTAAGAAGGTCTACCAGGTTAAGTAGACCCCCTGAACGATTCTCTCCTTCACTGTATTATTTATTGATGACTGATTCTGG